>QEPC01002120.1:3643255-3692999 GCA_003113815.1 Sphenodon punctatus | reverse complement strand
TACACTAACTCTAACTGCTATTAACTATTCTAAAACCTATGGAACTAAATGGAATATTATCTAATATCTACAAAGGCCTAGTCCTACAAACACACTATAAAATATTAAAACCGAATCACTACACACTATCTCTATCTATAACTAAGCTAACTCCTACATCATCTATCTATCTATCTATCTTTCTATCTACACACACAGGGATGGGGGGTGGGGCTGACACAGACAGCTCACAACAAACAATACAGGGAGGGGTACAAAACTGAAATGAAACCTAAATCAGTGTAATCCTACTCTAAATAAATCCAAAAACAAAGGAAGGGAATCAGGGATGGAATATATATTATATACAAGGAGGAGGGAAGGATTAAATGGAGGGTAGGGAGAAAGAACACAGGGAGGGTTAAAAATAAAAATAAAACCTAAATCTATCTAATCTAATCTAAATAAATGAAACTATGAGGTAAATGGGTGAAATAGGAGGAGGATGGCAATGGATTGGGAACACAAACTGCTGTGAGAGGGCGACTTCTGAAAATGCCTGCTGACAGGATCAGTGGCTAGCTCAGAAGGAATTGGAAGGGTGGGAGGGCAATGACTTTTGTTACTTACTGTGCCCACCTTACCACAAGCCCCATTGGCTCTGTGCAGCCTAGCCCCATGCCAATCACAGACTGTGAAGCCAGTGGTCTGAGGAAAAGAGGGATGGTGATTGGGCAGGCTGGCTGCTATTCCAAGCTTCTCTCCACCCCTGGCACCAGGAAGTCTGTTCCTGAGGTGTCCCTCCTCCTCTCTGGGCTTGTTTACCCCGTTTTTCCCACCCGAACTCCACCAAACTCATCTGAATAATACCGAACTGTTTGGGGCTTCGGCCGTTCGGTTCGATTGTTCGGTTCAGCCGTTCGAACGGGCCAAGTTCGGTCTGAACACCGAACATCCGAACCACGTTCGTACATCCCTAGCTGGAAGTACTTACAGATGTGAATGGCCTGGGCACTAAGAAAACTAGACACCAAGGACACCTGCCCTGGGACAACAGTTGCCAAAGGACCTGGGGGAAGTCTCTGGGAGTCACCTCCTGCTGTGTGATAACAAGAAGTTTTTGTTACCTCACAGGTGTTTGGGATTAAGAGAAGCTGAAGGACAGAGAGTTGACAAAATGATATTAACATGATATAGGGTAAAAACACAACACTGCTGCTAACATAGGGTAAAAACATAAGACAAAGCATGCTGCTGTCATGACTCCGCCCACAGCGGAAATCCACAGGGCATCGAACATATATTCCTCTGGCCAGGTTTCCATCCCGCTGCCCGCACAGCCCCGGGAGAGCCACAACAGACATACACACTGCTCTAAGTGCCCCACCCCCACCATGACAGGCAGCCATGGTAGCCAATTATGGCCAGCCATGGCGGGCCCCAATCTGGGATGGGGCATGGCGGGCCAAAGCATACGCAGTAGTCCGCTGTGGCCCGCCTTGGGCTGGTCTGACAGGCCTTAGCCCAGGCTGTGACTTCAGGGGTTTCCTGAGGTCAGAGCCCGGGCTAGCTGCCAATATGGACCAGGGGAATCCCAGGCCAACATCTGGTGGCACCTGGACATACATGCGGGTGAGGTCCGGGCCAGATCTTGCCACAGCGAGCCACAGTGGTCCACTGTCATGTCTGTTTTTAAACTAAGAGCTGGAAGTATTTTAGGAGACTCACACTAAAACCTATGCTGGTGAGCATGTGAGGAGAGAACATCTCTGATACCACCTGAAGAAGAGCCCAACCAGCTATAGTTGTGTGACTAATACAGCTGAACTATATAGAGGGTAAGGTTTAGTTAGGGAATCCTCAAATGAACTAGCATTGCATTGTTTATCCTTCCATTTCTTTTTCTTTCTTTTTTTTTTTTTGGCAACTTATTGTAACTCTGTACCGTACTTAATTTACTCTAATTGGCACTAAAACTTCTATATAAATAAGGTTTTCTTCTATTGTTAAGCTGGTGTCCATGTATTGCTAGAACTGGGTACAAGAATGCTGGGTTGTTCCCCTGCTGGATTAGGGGTAAGCCTCATACCTGTACATCTCCAGGGTATAGTTTCAAAGGGTTTACACTTGTGAACAGACCTGTATGCTTGGACTGACACACACTCTGGTGAGAATGGTAGCCTGGCAGATTACAAATAGAGAAACCAAGACAGGGTTGGTTTTGAGGTGCACTGGGGTGCCCGATAAACAGGTCTGTAAAGATTCACAAAATGGCCTCTCTTCTACTACTGCAGTAGCCAGGGTGTTCCCTGCTGGGGCAGGTGTGGGAAGGTGCATTTGCATTTTTAGATGCGATGGAAATCATCTTTTAATTTGTGAATGACAGCAATTGTAGCATAAGACCAGTTACTCTGTCTTCCTCCTCCCCCTCCTCTCAGGGTAGTAGAAATTTCTTCTCTCCTTCCTTGGTCTGGCATAGCAAAGAGGTCAGAGAGGTGATAATCCTCTTGGAATGCAGCACTTAACACCTATCTGGAAGGTGATAATTGCTGCATTCCAACAGGATTAGCTGCACAGCTGAACCCAAATATACCAGGGAGAAACTTCATGAACGGCCAAGTCTTGAGTGAAAAGTGACTAAGGGCTTGTCTGCATTAAAGGAAAAGCTGTGATTCTGAACTCAAACTAACTTGAATTAGAATAATTTTCACCAGTGGCTTTCCTAGATTATAGAGGAGATGGAGTCTGAAAATTCTCCTTTTCCAAATCCTGCATTCCAGATACCCAGGGAAAAAACATGACACGAAGGGGCCAAAACTCCCCCATACATCTTAATTCAGGGTACTTCTACATGTGAATTATCCTTGAATAAACTCCTCAATTCAGGGATTAATTGTTTGCATGGACCAACGTCCCAGTATAAATTGGGGTTACTCACCTGTATCCTTGGTTCTTCGAGATGGGCTTGAAGAAACCATCACGCATCATCATCATCATCATTTTTAATTTGTATCCCACACTCTCTTTCCTGAGGCGACTCGAGGCGGCTCACAGCACAATACAACCAAAAAATAAGGTCCACAAAAGACCAATACAATATATCATCAATATAACAAAGAATTAGAAACCCCACACAATTAAATAATAGAATTCAGCAATACAATAGTATACATACTACAAAACAATATCATACCCTCCCCCTTCATTCCTACCATTTCCAACTACACCCATCCTTTCCCATCCCCTCCCACCCTGCTGCCACGGGAGGGTGGGCGGGGCTCCTCCCCTCCTCATCCCCATCCTCCTGCTCTCACCAGGGGGAAAGGGACACCTTAATATATAACATTCTAGCCACAGAATCCCTTCAATTTAAATAATATAACAAAAACAACCCACCCACCCCATATCATCAATGCCATTAACAGTATCTAACTACCCTCTAATAATACTACCCATCCCCCTCCCTGCTGCCACCAGGGGGGGCCCTCCTCTTCCCCTCCTGCTCTCACCAGGAGGGTACATTCCTCTGCGTGTTAGTTCCCCTTCCCACCAGACATCAATGATACTAGCCTTACTTTCCAACCCCAGTCATCAGGCCCAGCTGAAGGGCCCAGCCAAAGGGCACACCCCTTTGGACTTGCCCCTTTGGCACGTGCCACTGGCACGGCCGCCAGCCGTCCCTTGATCTTGTAGGGGCAGCCCAGAAGCCGGCAGTCCCCAACCCCGCCCCCTTGTTAACAACGGGGGCGGCAGTACCCCACTCCAGCCACCAGATGTATGTTCCTGAGCCCACAAATGCTCGAGCTCTCAAGGAGGGGATACCTGCCGCTTCCCACCATAGTCATCACATGGGGAGGGGGGCAATAACACCCACCCGCAGCGAGGACACTCCCAGCCACTCCTATCCTCCACATCAGCTTCCAGAGGGGGTCTCAGCCACCATACACCCCCATACACAGTCTCGGGGGCCGGGGGCTGGCCATAGTCAGTTTCTTTACCCGAGTCACACACCCTGCTCGACATCTCTCTGTTGGCTCCACTTTTGCAAGTCCCGGCACAAGCCTCTCTCTGCTCTCTTCCACCACTCCCATACTTCATCCCAGCTGGAACCGGGTTCTGTGCTGTTTCTGCCACCTCGCACCTATGGATTCTGCGCCTCTGCAGTCCAATTCGGAAAACTCTCCAAGCAGTTCTTTCCATGCTCTGTAGCTCCTCCGCCATTGGTCCGTGATTGTGGCAGGCTACAGTGCCAGTACTTATGGAGGATGTGAGGCGTGCATCACCTCTGTTCCTTCCAACCTCCCCAAGAGAAAGAAGATGTTTTTTAATTGGCTCTAAAGTAGGAGGGGAAGTTGGGCAGGTGGTGTGTGACAGAGCTCGTCTTGAAGAACCAAGGTATATAGTTGCAAGGTATACCTTCAGAAAAGATGGTGCAAGGTCTTTGGATTTTAAATGAAGAAGATAAGTAATAATGTCCTTAATTGAAAGATTTTGTAGGTCAGTGTTAGATCAGGCTGCCCAAGTTATACATCTTTTCCACTTAGCCTCATAAGTCTTTTTCACTGAGGGCTTACGAGTGCTCTTGAGAATGTCAGTTGCCTCAGGCAGTAGCTCATGTAGATCCTGTAGTGTTAGGGAGAGATCAGTTAGGCTGTGAGATGTAACGACTGGATGTTGGGTTGTAGGACTTTGCCATAGTGTAGTTGAAGATGGTTTGGTATCCATGGAAATGTGAGATGACATCTTGCCATGGAGGTCAGCTGTGTGTACCAGTGTTGTCTTGGCCAATCTGGTGTAATCAGAATACAGGTATGGCTGTTGTCTGTGACTAGTTTAGAGAGAACTCAAGGAATGAGTGGAAATGGGGGAAATGCGTAGTTGAAGGTTGTTCCTCAGTGGATCAGGAAGGCATCATTTAGAGAGTTCTTTCCCTTTATTGCTCTGCTGCAAAACTGAGGGCCTTTTGTGTTGTACGATGTTGCAAAGAGATCTATGACAGGAAGTCCACATACTTTGAAAAGACTCTAGACAACAGATGGATTGAGACGGAGTGCCCATTTGTGCTGTAGATCAGTAGTCTGGCTGGAGTTGTTGGCTATGATATTGGAATGGTCTGCGAGGCGAGATGGCTGGCAATTGGAAAAATGTTGTGATGAATGGCCCAGTTCCACAATATCATGGCCTCCCGGCATAGGCAGAAGATCGTGTGCCTCTCTGTTTGTTGACATAACACATGGCTGTGGTATTGTCTGTCACTATTTGAACTATTTTGTGGTGAATATGAGGAAGGAAGGCTTAATTTGAGCAAGCTGATGTGTAGGGAACACTCCCTAGTGTTCCAAGTACCGCTCACCTGCATGCCTTTGCAATGAGCACCACATCCAAACATGCAGGCATCCATAGTAATTAGGACTGAAGGGTCAGGTGGGGCAAAAGGGATATTGTCTATTGCTGATAGTCGACCATGCCAATGTCAGAAGAATAGAGGGACCAATTTTTTTCTTTTGTGAGATCTTCTAGATCACCTTAGATCTGAATCATTTCTTCCCAGTTGGCATTAGAAAAACATAAAGAATAAATTGCTGAAATCCCAGCTAAATTGCAAAGTATTGTGAACATCACTGAGGGTAAATACCTAATTTTAGGGGATTTAGTTAGATGAGAAACAAAGGGTGTTAACACAAGTGACAGTGGATTGCCACCATCACAACTCAATCTCAACCTAGAAGCTGCTGACAACCTGGTCAAAATCGGGTCTGGCCATGGAACAAAAGTTCACATGAACAGGTGGGGAGAGTTGCATGAATGTGAGGCTGGCTGGCCGGCCCTGCCCTCACGCTGCACCCAGCCCCCCCCCTCCTCGCCATGATGGGCAGCCCCAATCCGGACCAGGCCACAGCAAGCTATAACAAATGTTCTAGCCCACTGTAGTCCAATTGGGCAGACAGTAGCCCGGGCTGTGATTCCTGAGGTATCAGGGATCACAGCCTGGGCTAGCCACTAACACTCCCAAGAGAACTCTGGAGCAAACATCTGGAAGGGCTTCAACAAACATGACAGTGGCCCAGAACAGGAAATACACCCACATTGATATCCCACAGGGAAGAGAGATGTGAAAAACAGCAATGCTGGAAGAAATTTAGGGGCTGACAACTGACAACAAGTTTCACATGACTTGCAGAAAGATATGATAGCAAGAAAAACTATTACAATTATGAGCTGTGGAGACATCAAGTCATGGAGAAAAGACTACACAGTTCTGGTAAGACCGCACCTGGAATATTACATTCAGTTCTAGGCACTTAATTATGAGAAAGATACTGCCAAACTGGAATGAGTTCAGAGAAGAGCAATAAAAAGTATTAAGGGCCTGGATTTATGAGGAAAGATTAAAAGAGCTAAATATGTACATAGTTTGGCTAAAGGATGTCTAAATGGAGTCATGTTAACTGTCTACAAATACTGTATTCAATGGCAGCAGCACAAAGAGGGGAATGAATTATTTAGAAACGAAGGAATATAACTAGAATGATACAGTCTCAAATAATGGCAAGTGACACCGCTTTGTGCCCGCTGATTCCTGCCAAGGTTTATAAAATCTAGATATATAACGGGGTAGGGGAAGGAAAAGGAAAGCTCGTCCTCAAGTTATTATGTATGCAGTTGTTGGTCTTGTTATGGGTAATATGTTCTGTTTGTATATAAATAATGAACCCTTCAAATCATGCTAGTCCATTTAACCATTTATTTTAATTTTTTTTAAAAGAAAAGGTGGGAGGCACCATCTGCAGTTCTTATCTAGGTAAAATGCCCTCTGAATTAATAGGATCAATCCATAAGCTATTTATTTACATTTATTAGAAAGCAATATACATTAGGCATTTGTTGTCAAGCATATTTATGTTGTCTGTGGCCAAATGGATTTAAAATAATGCATTTTTTTATTCATTAAACCCTCCAGAAATGGAAATTACCCTCCAAGCATTTTCCTTTGTTTCCATCTGGCATGGATGAAATTTCACAAGAGACCCCTACCATATTTAATCCCCCTCATTCCCTGGCAGAGAACACAGAAGACTTTGAAAAAAAATTGGTTCTGCTAAAAAATGTCTTCATCCATTTTCACTGTGCAGTTATGGTGTTTTGCAAAGCATTATCTATGGTGCTTTGTATGGAGGGTGCCTTAAGTTTTTGCCAAAGAACATCTGTGTCACTTTTGAAAAACGAGTGGAAACGTTTTCAGTTTTTTTAGGCAAACAAAAAAAATCCAACATAAATACTTTCATAGGAAGCACTACTTGTCCTTGCAGCTTTTCAGTAATAAAAACACAGATCACTCTCAAATACTCAGATCTAATTGATTTATTTTGAATTCAACTATGTTGTCATGGTGCATACTGGGGAAAAGAAGCTCACAGTTGGTATGGAGACCCAGAGTATTTTCATACGTAACAGCGCTAATCGCCGCCACACTTTGATCTTGCCCGGGGTGAGAGCTCTCACCCCAGGCAGAATCTGGGATTGCCGCTGAGCAGACGTGTCGGCGACTGGGGTTGGGGAGGGGACAGGGACAGGTGGGGTGAGTTGTAGACATGGTCAACACAGTCTGACCCCCGCGCTGCTGAGCACACCCTTGTCTCCTTCCTGGTGGGCGGGTGTGGCACCTATGAGGCCACCAAGCCCACCTGGAAAATCTCCATCCACTGGCCAGAGTTAGGTAGAGTGCGCCATCATACATGATGGCCTGTTCTACCCCAGTCGGGGGAAGGTTTCACTGGACCATGGCAGGGTTTACTCCCGGTTGTGTGTTGGCAGGGAGCCCAGTGCACAACCCGGAGTTAATCCTGCCACGATCTGGGTGAAACTCTGTTTCCACCCACGGTAACGTCTGGCAGGCAGGAGCACACATGACACCACCATAGGTGGCCATTCCGGAGTAAGCGTGGCCACTTGTGTGAAAATATCCCCAGTCTCTATGTGAATAACTTGAGATCCACATGACTGAGAACTATGTTCCCTGTTTGTTTTGAGAGAAGAGGACTTCACAAATCCTGCCTCACACCCTGATAAAGTTAGGGATGGGCGAACAGAATGGAGTTCGGAAATTCGGTTCGGTTCGGTTCGAAATTCAAGTTCGGTTCAGAAGTTCATTTCGGTTGACCAAACAGACCAAGTTTGGTCCGAACTTCGAACTTCTGAACCGCGTTCGCCCATCCCTAGATAGAGTTATTGAGGGGAAATTCTGATAGACAGAGCTTACATAATTTTTGCTCCTCTCTGGTACCTGTCTACTAGATTTTCACAAGAAAGAGGCTAAATGGCTCTTTGCAATTATGTCTTTATAGAAAATTTAACCTCCTTTCCAAACAAAATACAGGTGAACACAACTGACTATCATGAAACATACTTCATTTATTCTTGGGTACTTACCTGTCCAATAAAAATTATGAATTTAATATTTAAACTTCAAAAGTTTTGATGTTCAGCTGGTCTTTTCCTGTTTATAACTCAGCCTCTTTTTGTTTGAAAATATTTTACATCCAATATTGTGTAGATGCTTTTTTTAAGTCACTGTGAAAGAGTTTAAAATTTCGAGGTGATGGTCTTGAGGCTGTTAAGAAAAAACAGGAAAAAATGTGAGAGAAATAAAACATGCTTACTGATCACAATGAAACTCCCTGAACATCCATGAGTTAAGGCATGTGCGATTTCCCCCCCCCCCCAATGCAAAAGAAACACATAACAAAGTTTTAAAAATGGAACATTTTACTAAAATAAACTGTTCCTTTATTTGCTTTAAGAAAAATCATTTTTAAAATTCAGACCCTCCCCATGACTCACTCATTTGCAGTTTTGCAATTGCAGCTGTCTTCTCAGGTTATGTAACCTGAACCAGTGCCATTTGTTCATCCTTGAATGAAATAAGAAAATTGTATGTGTTGGTTCTCTTTGTGGTCCCTGTAATGACAAGCACAAATGTAAGTGCCCTTGGCTTAGGGCTTAGGACTTAGAGGCCTTGTAAGGGCTTCTGATGAGTGGCACATCCCCTCACATGGAACCCCTGTTACGCCCTTGAACTTTAATCAATGTCATACATCTCTGTCATAAACTACACTACTCAGTGGAGACATATGTTTCAATAAAGAAGATATCAGTGGATAGGCAACTGTGTCTGTGTACAATCCTGTGTTGAGTCAAAAGAGATCTGCCTGTATCAGACCCCTCAGTTTGAAGAACTGGGGCCTAACCTTGTATCAAATACAATGTAAAGCAAGATAAGATACAGTTCTTTGAATTAGCCAAGAGAAAGTATTAAGCAAGAATTCAATAACTGCATTTAAGAATTCCAATAACTGCATTTAAGAACAATTTGATAAATTAAAGGACCTATCCTGCAATCCTAGTTTATACTCATGTAGACCCTTCTCATATGACTAATCTCAATTATCTCACTGATCTCAATGGGAGGAGAATCTGTGTGATGATTACTCATTTTTGGGAACAGCTAACATAAGAATTTGTCTTGAGAGAGGTTCCCAGAACCAACTATTCCATTGTTATCGGAATTTTTAGGACATACAAAAAGCAAGCATGTTCAAAGTCCAAAGGAATGCTCCAATAAAGTCTTTCCAGTTTTGATCCTTTGTTGCACAGTTTGTATTTACGTCTCATGTATCGTCAAATATTTTGAAAATGACTAATTGGAAGTCAACAGTGAAAAAAGTTCTTGTTTCTTAATGTTGTTCCCCTACAACAAAACAGGGGATGTCAGAAACCTCTTACAGCCTCCCAGCAGGTACCATCAATTACTAAATTCTAAGCAGCCTTATGACATCACCAGGGAGCGTGACTTAGGTCAAGAGCTTGGCAGGAGGTTCTGGCAACTGCTAAATCAACAGCAATCAAAACTGGAAAACCAACATGCTTGCCACCATAAAATTTAAAAGAGAGCTTATTGTGCCTCAAACACAGCAGCAGGTTTAATAGAAAAGCAGACATGTTTATAGTCCCAGATTTACAACATGACTTATAAACAACTTATTACTTAGAATCCAGTCTGCTGCCCTAGAAACTAAGAATGTTACTTTGTTGAGAAGAAGGATTTGTTGACAAATGTCTTGACTAAGTTTGCCATTGTGGTTAACCAAAATGCATTTACTACTGAGAAAGTAAATAAAAGCAAACAAGATGCCTCTTATACTACAATACAGTAAGGTTTAACTTGACCAAACTTAATGCTATGACATAAATATGCTTAATGTTTATGGAATTTTTTAGAAGCAATTTGCCATGTTGGGCTTAAAGCCCTATATGAGTCCTACTGAATGGGAATGTGTTTTCAGAATTACATGTGCTTAAAGATCTCAGCAAAAATATTCAGAAAAGCTGCCATGAATGCCATGGTTCACCACACAGTGAATAAAATGAGTGATGGTCTGCTCTTACATTAGCATGGATAAATCAGTTCAGTAACGTGTAATAGCTGTACACTGAAATTATTACCAACAATCAAAATTATAGTACAAATATAAAATAATCTTGCACCCAGCCACATACAACATTGCTGAGAAACATTAAACCAATAGAAACAAGAGAATTCCAAGCGATTATTAAAAATCTAGCCAGATACCTAGGAACAGTGAAAAATCTCAGGTTTGCTCCACCTTGCAACTTTATCGTCATTCTCAGAATTTCTAAAAGCCTAAAATCATGAGACTTACGACAATGTGGTAAGATTCTCAGCATTTTTTTTTTTACAAGTATTTTTGTAGCTTTTGCAGCTGAGGAGCAAACCTAGGATGAGGAAACACAAGAGGCGAGGGCCCGATTCCCGCACAGCCCCATGGCAGGCAATCACCACTGCCACACTGTGTGACAAGTGTGAGGAGCTGGGCACATGGTCACGGGGAAGCGAGGCAAGCCAGCCCGTCAGAGCAGCCACCACAGCAGCAGCCAAACAAGTGCGCGCCCGGCCCTCCCGCACCTTCCTCCTCCACCTGGACCAAAATCCCACCCCTGACCAGGACATGGCTGCGGGTGCCCCATCACTCACAGCCCTGCTGCGGAGCTCGCTACATAGCAGGCGGAAAGGGCCTGGCCACACGGTTTGCCCAGCCCTAGGCAGGCAGCTGTTCACACCGCCATGGGGCGGGAGAGGGGGTACATCTGGCTGCTGCCAACTATGCAATGCACTGCATCACATGGTGCTCAGGGAGGGCTAAGGCTACCCAAGGCGTGGTACCCTCCCCTCCCTGTCTCGTCTGACTGCACCCCCTGTACATGTTACTGCAGTGTACCCTATGGGTTCAAGAAAGCAAGAGACAAATAAAAATGTATTTATTTATTTATTTAAAGCATTTATACCCCGCCCCTCCTGTAAACAGCTCGGGGCGGCTTCCAACAGTAATAAAACAATATAAAACAGTTTAAAACAATCAATAATTTAAATACTTTAAAACAGGGCCCCGAGAAACAATTCAACATTAAAACAATAAAACAAGGTAGGGGGAGAAAACACAAAAAGGAGCTGATCTGTTTTTTTAATTAATGATTTTAAAGATAATTGAGATTTTGGGGGGCTCGTGAATTTTGAGCATTTGAAGTTGGCAAACCTGGGATCAGTTATGACTGAAGATTGTAGATACGTTTATTCTTAAGCAATTCCTCCAATAATTTATGTTCTTTGTTTATTGAAATTTATACCACACCTTTCCCATTAAGGCTGAGGGCAGCTTACAACATAAAAATATATAAAAGCATCTAAAAAAATCACCTTAAAAACCTCAAACCCCCCCATACTCCCCCTCCCCGCCAATGAAGCAATTAAAATGGGAATAAATCAAAAGAGTGTCTTTCTCCATTTGCAGACTGGAATCTGGATTAATTTGTTTTTCTAAAGCAGACAAATGCACTTAGCAGTACTGAAAAGATTTATTTTATTTATTTATTTTCAAAATTTATACCTTGCCACTACTCAGGGTTTGATCCTCTGAGTGGGTAGTGGACACACTAGTTCAACCCCAACCCCCTATCCCTGCCCACCAAATGCCTTTTCAAACAGAAGGGTCTTATTACACCACCTCCGGAAGACACCCAGGCCTGGACTCAAACAAATCTTCGTGGGGAGGGAGTTTCAAAGCAGCAGGGCAGCAACCAAGGATGCCTCCATGCGAGCCCTCACTGTATGAACAAGACTAACAGACAGTACCCACAGGGAGGCGTTCCCGGCTGATCACAGGGGCCACGATGGGGAATGGAAGGACAGGCAGTCCGATAAGATACAATCATAATTCACTTTAAGACTGAAAGTGCTACCTAAACAGCAGCAACAACATTAACATTTGATGGGTAAATCTTCAAACACTTTTAAAATCATTTTTATTAGGCATTTTTCAAAATAAAATCTTTGTTATTTATGTCTATTATTTAAACTAAAACAGGATTATATGTTTAAAGCAGCACAGAGAAAATTAGTATTTTTAAAAAGCTGTCAAAGCTGTGCTAGATATCTGACAGTAGAGATAAAAAATACAGCTTTTCCTAAGCTGAAAAGAATTTGCCAGAAACCTATTAACATTAACCAAAACTTAACCAAAATTTTGGTTAATTAACCAAAATTTTGCTTTCTGCAAAAGCACTGCAGCAGCCTCACTAGCTCAAGGCTGAAAGGCCTCTTTTTTTGTTTTAACTACTGTAGAATTCATTAAAACTCATCCAGCAGCTAATGTTGTTAGTACTTATTGATTCATTTTTATTGATAATTGCATTGTAATGTCCCCATAGCAAGCCAAAGAATATCAAGGTGACTGTGCCATATGACTGTAGTAAGTCGATGGCTGTTTTTACACGGACGGCCCCCCCTGCCGCTCGATGTTCAGGTGGGTGTGCGGCGGGGAGGACAGTCCATGTACACGGATGGCAGTGGGTGGGGGGATGGGTGTGCAACAGGTGTGTGCCCGTGTAAACACCATGGGCGGTGGGTGTTTGTACGTGTGTGCTCCCACCACGTACCCATCTACACCCATATCCATGCACCTCCACTCATGGAGCCCTCTGGTAAAATGGAGGAGGCTCTGTGTGTGGGGGAGGGTGGAGGTGGGTAGGTGTCCGTGTCATGGACACACACACACACACACACACTGTCCATGTATTTAAAGCCTATAATGTCACAATACATTTGTGTTTGCCATTTATACAAAGACAGACATGGGCCGTTTCTACACGGATGCCCCCCTTCCCGGTCGGCGTTTGGGCGGATGTTAGGGGGGGCATCCATGTAAATGGCCGGCGGTGGGGGATGGGTGTCTGCTCAGAGTTCACCCATGTGAACACTGAGCTGGATGGGTGGGGTGCGCACTCCCGTGCAACACCCACCTCCACCCATTGCACACCCATCTCCACCCACGGAGCCCTCTGGAAAACCAGAAGAGGCTCCACGGGTGGAGGTGGGTGGAGATGGGTGGAGGTGGGAAGAGGTGGGTGGGTGTCCGTCCGACACACACACCGCAGCCAAACACCTATCCCGCACCCACCTCCGGCTGTGTAAAAATGGCCATATAGATAAAGAGCAAGAGCATGTTAGGGGAACAGAATATTAACTTCAATAGCAATCTGTTAGGAAAAACTGCTTTGTTTTTTAAAATGCAATTTATATATTCAGTTTATAAATCAAATACTTAATATTATATAATAATAATAATTAATAATTAATAATAACCACCTTTATTTTTATATAGCGCGCCCCTGCCATGGCATACAACTTTTAATCCTCACAAGAGTTTCTAGCTAAGGTGAGACTTGAATCATGCCCCCCCACCGCCACTTCCCAGTCCAAATGCTGCTCGTGTAGCCATTACACCACACTGACTCTCTATATTCAGTTTATATTTTGTTTTGTAAGATTCTAAGGGTAATTTCAAACATGACGGGCCCGGAGCCCACCACGCTGAACCACGGACTGGGATCCGGTTTGGATCCTGGTCAGGAATCAGGCCTGCCATCCAGGGGCAGCCCCTCCCCCAGGGCATTGGGGCAGGTGCCCCTCAGGGGTCCCCCCATGCTTGCTGGGGGGTCCCCAGCAAGCCAGAAGCTGCTCCTCAGCTGATCCAGCGAAGCACGGTCAATTTCCCCGCTTGTCCCAGGCGTTGATTACATTGTAACTCTCTAGCTACAGACCAGGATGAGTCATATGTAAGCAAACCCTGCAGCTAGAGAACTCTGGAAGGGGAGGAGGGGAAGGGGAGTCAGTTATCCTCCTCCTGCTGGTCTGCTCCCCCCTCCCTCTAGCTTTCCACACACTGGCCAGAGCGCTAAAGGGAGGCGGGGACTTAGAGAATGTCTCCCAAGCTCTCATAAAGCATGTGCTGGGTTTTGACCCAGAAACTCACTGCTTTCTGGGGGATTGGGGAGGGAGTGGGGGAGGTGCCATGTGCTCCTTGGCTGGGTTCCTATGGAGAAATCCAGCCAATAAGCAAGGCTTAGGGGGCATGTCCAGGTGCCTTTTCAAAACGCTCTGGCCACCTCATAGCTGCTTTTTCTCCCCCTGGTCCCTCCTCTACCAGAGTGGGAGGAGGGGGGGGAAAGAGCTGACTCTTCCCTGCTCCTCGCTCAAGGTTCACTAGAGGGGAGGGAGGAGAGATCGGAGTCAGACTACAGAGTGAACAGGAGGTCTCATCCTTTCAGAAACCTGGTAAGTTTTGAAAAAGCAAATCCTCTGCCCTGATCTGTGCATTGTTTGTTTCCTTGCTTGTGATTTTAATCTTTTGTCCTCTTCAATCCCTCCCCACCCATGGGGCGGGGGCTGTACGTGAATGGATGGTTTCTCTGCTTGAGTTTGGTGGGGTGGTGGTGATGGATCGCAGGGGTGTGTGTGTCACCTTTGCCAGCTCTTCTCTGCAACCTAAGGACAAGCAACTTGCCTTGTAACAATAAGAGCTGAGATTCTCATGATTTTATCTCAGGTCTCGCAATTTTAAGCTTGAAGAAACTCTTAAAATCATGGAACTTGAAATCCGATCGTATGAACTGGCAACTCTGTGATCCCCGCATCTCAGGCTTCCTCCTTCTAGCTCTCTCTCTCCCATTACTGGGTCTCGGGTCTCTGCACATAATGTTCACAGGTGTGAAAAGTGGGGACACATTTTAACCTCTGAATATAACCTGCCTAAATTAAGGTGCCTCATTGTAACTTGGTTTCTGGTTTACATGTGGTCTGGGGGGGAAAGCTTTGTCTGTTCTGTGGATCTTTGCTAAAGCTGCTTATAAGTGAGGTTTAAGGTTGTGACTTGTCTGTCTGCTTTTAAACCAGGAGTTAAATAGCCTGCCTAAATGAAATTGCTGGAAACGCTACACTTGTTGTTCACAGGTGTGACAACAAGTTTGTAAAGATTCTTTGTTAATAAACAGGTCTGGAAAGAAGAGAGATACTAGTGGCTAGTCTGTGGTGAGGCTCCAAGGTTTGAATTAGACAGAAAATTGTTCTGCTCAGAAAGATGCAATTCACTAAATTTCTGTCTGTGTGAGAAAATGAACTTGAATTGACTAAGGGCAGGGACAGTGTTCACTGTATTTTCTTCATTAGCAGCAATGGGGAAACCACAGTGAACATGGATCCCTGACTAAGGGAGTGACATTAATTCCAATTAATCCCCTCTCTACACACTTGCACAAGACTGTAATCTCTTATATTTATCAGAATTTATACCCTGCCCTTCCCCAAAGGCTCAGGGCAGTTTACAGAAACAAAAGCACGAAGAGAAAAATAGTAAAAATACAAAATAATACAATAAAATCCCCCCAAACCCCCTGCCCACACCCCAAAAACCTACCCGACCTCTATCCTCACCTGCTAAATGCTCTGCCAATAAGCGGGTTCTCTATCCCCTGGTGGCAGTGCTTCACACAACAGCGGGTGTCTTCAGACGTTACGAGATCACGGTGAACCACGGTGAATACCCACCTGTGGTCACCGTGTCTCGAACGTCTGTTTGCGGCGCGCCAGATGTTGGCCACGGTGAATCCCCACATGGGGTCCGTTTGAACCATGCTTCCCGGGCTAGCCGGGGGAAGGTCCCGGGAAGCGTGGTCAAACGGACCCCGGGCCGTGACCAAGGAAAAGTCACGTCTGGCCGCGCACCACGGCCCGGGATCCCCGGCGGGATCCCGGGCCGTGGCACATTCGGCCGGATGCGGCGGCCGCATTGGCCCCGCTGCCCGCCCATCTCCTCGGAGGGCGGGCGGCGGGGTGCGTGGAGGGGGCGGGGCCGTGCGGCCGCACGTTGCGCCGGCCCCTCCCACTTTCCCCGCCGGGATCCCCCCAGCACGTCTGTTGTGCCATTACGGGGTGACCCCGGCAGGGAACGAAGCCGGTGGTTCCAGTACGGGGCCAAAGGGCCCCGTAACGTCTGAAAATACCCAGCGTTCCCATCATTAAGTAATGTAATGTCCATTCAATGTTAACCCTGGGAACGCCTTGCTGCTGGGTTTTGCCATGCCATTGGCCTACCATTGCCCTGGCTCCGCCTAACGTTGCCCTGGCTCCGCCCCTAGGCTCGCCAGCCCAACTGGCCTTACTGCCCCTCCAACCTAAAAACCCACCAGCCGCCCCTGTGGCCGTCCTTTAGACATGCTGGCCTGATTCTGGAGAGGGATTGGGGAGGGGGAGGGGCTGCATGGGGAGGGGGCGGGGCTGCGGGGCACAACATGTGGCCACACAGTCCCATCCCCCCGCACTTCCCCGACTTCCCAACCTCCAGGAGATGGCGGGTGCAGCGGCCAATTCGGCTGCTGCGCCCGATCCCGTCCTGTGGTCGGGACCATGATCCGGGCCAGTTGAAGGTAACAGATGTTACTTTTGGCTGATCCCGGATCATGGCCACCGTGATCACGGTTGTGGACCAATCCCACCATGATTCTGGACCTCCGAGTGGCCGGAGGTCCCAGAATCGTGGTCATTGTGATTCCCACCGGACGTTCACTGTGGTGAACATCCGGAGGAACATACAACTGACATTACGGGATAAATGGCCACCACAGGGGATTCACTGTGGTTGACCGTGGTCTCATAACGTCTGAAATTACCCTAAGATCTATCTATCTATCTATCTATCTATCTATCTATCTATCTATCTATCTATCTATCTATCTATATAAATAAATAAATAAATAAATAAATATAGCTCTTCCTTGTCTCCCCTTCCCTTGCCTCTCTTGGATTGTAAGCCTCCTGGGGTAGGGACCTGTCTAGAACTATTGATTGAACAGTGCCAGGTACACTGCTGGTGCTAAATACATAAATAAATAATAATACCACGACCAACTCCACCACCACCAAAATACTAATCGTCCAGTACTTAAGCATGTGAAAACTTGTACCTCCATCAGTATCCCACAGAAACATATGCCTGCAGAACCATGGCATTTTGCACTCAGGGGAAGAAGAGAACAGTAGGCACTAGGCAGAGGATGAAGGAGGACGGAAAAAGATTACAGCAAAAAGTCTGTGTCATTTCTCAGTTAAAGCACATCACATTAGCCTAGTCGTAGTCCGCTTAGTTTTAAATATAAAAAAAAGAAATAGCATTGTTGACTTTTTTGTAGTATAATGGAAGGAGGGAGTGTTGAGGAGCGATTTAAAGGAGCAGCCTGGCAGTAAAACTCAACTCCTATTGACAATAATGGCAATTACGCAATACCACTTTGAAATATGTGTCCCTAGTCCCTCATAATGATTCATCGGCTAAGTATGTATTTATAATCTTGTTTTTGCTGTTGTTTACATCACTCCAGAAATAGCCCTGACTCCAATGCCATTCCTCTCCCATCTAATTAAAAACATAAAAGTAAAAAACAGTTTTAAAAAAGAAAAAACCCTGTACACGGAATACCTTCCAATACAAGTCAACTCATCACATTCCTTCATGCAGTTCTCCCCCTTCTTTTCTTTCCATCTTTCCCTCTATCACAGCATATCTGCCTGTGACTGACGCTGATCTCACTGAAGCCAATGACAAAAATCCCACTGTGTATAAAAACAGCATATAAAATAAATGTGAATGTAAAATACAAATGCAATCTTAAAATACTATTAAAACTCCTTAAATAAAAACAACTCCCAAAACATATCTTAGCCTGCCAAATGCTTAGCCAAATAAAAACAATGTCTGATATCACCTCTGGTAATCCCATACGCAGAGCGGCTATGCCCTTGTGGGACCGGGATAGAGGACCTGGCTCACTACTTACTTACATGCCCCCTTTATGATTGTCAGCGTTCCCAACTCCAAAAGGCTACCGGGTGGGATTTTTCCTGACCCAAAATTCACCAATTGGTTTACCTGTTAGGGCACAGGGTTCCTGCTAGAACCAAGGCTGTGGCGTTCTTTGCAAGGAGAACTGAAAAAATCAGAAGAGGGTATGAGTCTCCCTGTCTGTCCCAAGAGGTGGTTCTGAATTAGTTGGGATTAATTTGCTGTGCTCTGGACTGTCACTATTTTCTGACCAACTCTGCCCCTAAGGTGCTCATTATTGTTATATACATTTTATTTTATACTTATGTTAATTCTGGGACTGGCCTGTTCCCACGTGTTTGTTGTACTTCAGGCTTCTTTTTGATGGTATTTTTTAGCGTATTGAATGGATGTATTTGTGTTTTTATTTTGTTTTTGTTTTTGTGATGGCCATGTGGCTAACAATAAAATCATATCAATCAACCTCTGGTAAATGCTCAGGCTCTGGTGAGCATCCAGGGGAATGGAGTTCTATAGCTGTACAGCAGCCACTGAGAACGTCTCTCTATGTGCCCTGGCCATTTGCACTTGGCACAGGAATGGCACTAGCAAGAGTTCACTCTCGGCTGACCTTAGGGATCATAATGAAGCGTAAGGCAGTCTTTTGGATATGTAGACCCAACCATTAAGGGCTTTGTAGGTCAATACCAGCACCTTTAGTTGTGTCTAGAAAGCTACTGGAAGCACAGGCGTAATGTGCTCTCTGTAGTCCATCCACACCCACATCTGAATGTGGGCTGCTGCATTCCAAATCCAGCTAGCTTCCAAATCATCAAGAACAAGCCTATGCTTAAGGCCAGACGTAGGGACAGGCAATATAGTTACCTGCCTAGGGCAGCAGATTTTGGGGGTTGGAAGCTTCTGTTCTCAGCCCGCGTCTGCCCAGTCATGGCACACACACCCCACCAAAACCACACTGCCTCACCCATTACACGCCCAGCCTGGAAGGGGGGGGGGAGGGGCTATCCCCGCCTAGAGAAGCCTCGTTCCACCCCTGAGCTCCCCCCCCCCCCGCAAACACGCTCTGTGGTGGTGCTGAGTGCAAAGGAAGAGACTCTGCTTCTGTGTTAGGCAGTGCCATTGTCTCCCTCCCTCCCTCAGATGGCAGCTCATGCATGCACCATATGTGTGTGTGTGTGTAGCCTGAATTGCCTGCGAGCGCTAAAATCCTAAATCTAGGCCTGTCCATGTAGAGTGCATTATAGTAGTCTAGCCTAGAGGTTTACGAAGTCATGGATAATGGTGGCCAGATCTGATTTTTTTTAAAAAGGAATAACAGCTTTCTCACAGGAGGAAGTTGGTTGGAAGTGCTCCTAGCCACCATCACAAAGCACTGCCTTGTAGGGGTGTGCACCAGGCCTCCATGTCATTTTCGTTTTTCATTTTCATTATTTAAAAATGTTGTTTTCATTATTATTATTAATGACAATGTCATTTTTGTTATCTTTGTCATTATCTGTATCGGTATCAGTATAAATGCTTATAATAAATGAGTAATAATATTGAGTATTCTTTTATTGCCTGTGCTTTTAGACTATAAGGATAGGAGCATTTAAAACTTAAATACCAAAAAACAAACACGAAACAAAAACCCCAAGCTAAAAACAGTCAAGCTAATGCTGGAAATTTCCCAGAAAAGATAATAGAGCATTTATGTTAAATGCGTCTTCCAGCACTGCCAGTATTTGTCTCTGTTCCAGATTTATCCTGCGTTCTACTTCAGACAGCTGTCCATATTAAAGCAGTAGGACTTAGAAGACTTTTTTTTTTTTAAGGACACCTACTATAACCTCCTCACATTAAAACCACTTCGAAGAAAATCACAATTAGGATTCTGGTTTGTGGTTTGTTTCATTAAAAAAATGTAGAACAGCCCAAATTTTAGTCAAGGTAGCAAAGGTTAAACCAATGTTAGTGTGAGATATTCAGCATGTCATCATCCTAGATGCAGAACACTGTGCTAATTCAGCAGAAGTTGAGTGCAAAATTGGCTCACTATAAAAGTAGCACATTCTAAGAAGGAAAAACTTGGAATGCTGAGTTTTGACAAAGGGTAATTTCAGACATTATGTGCTCCCGGGTCGCCACGGTGGATTCCCAACCATGGCAAGCCACCTAACCCCCACCTGTGGTTCAGACACGCCCCAAATAGACGTGACAGGAGTAGGACCACAGCAAGGAAACGGACAGCCGGACCATGACCCGGGACAGCGCAACAGAAGTGACGCCGATCCCAGACTGTAGCCAGAACCCCCAGAAGCCACCGGGGCAGGGTGGGAAGCTGACATTGTCAACCGAGGGCAACCGAAGTCAAAAACGCCACAAGGCAATGCCCACACAAGGGAAACAGGAAGGGAGGGGGAAGAGGGAAAAGAGCTGCAGAGCCGAAGACACACAATAGGGACAGGGAAATCACAGACACAGCACAACACACAACACACATGCACGCCTGGGCACACACATCCCCGAGTGTGAAAGGAAGGAAGGGGGAAACACACCGGGGTGCACAGGGGAACAACAACAAAGGACAGGGAGCGGACAACCACCCAGGAAGGGACACGCATACCGGGTACCACATACAGCCAGGCTCAGCAGCATGGAGAGGGAGTAAGGCAGACAGCACCCTGGGACAGCCAACACACAGCACCACTGACACCGGGGGGTGGGGGAGCCACAGGCCAAGGAAGTGGAGGTGATTGGGCCAGGAACATACTTGGAAACGGGAAAAGGTACCCAGAGCCCCACTGACAGCACAGGCAGCACAGGGGCACCCAACAGCAACATAGGCAGCCCAAGGTACTGGGGTCCTCACGGAGACAGAGCAGGGTCAAAGGGGGAGAGCAACCAAACCGAGGAAGGCACTGGAGAGGGCCGGGGCAGGTCCCAATGACAAGGATCCCGCATGCTGATGCACAGGCATGGCCGGCGACGGATGCAAGCTGTAACCAGCGTGCAGCACATGCATCCCCCTCCCAGGTTACACCGAGAGGCGCAGTCAAGAAAACCCCAGTCATGGAGGCACCCGGGGGGGGGGGGGGCAGGTCATGGACACAGGTGAGCTGGCGGCCATGCAAGGGATGACAACACCACGGGGACAGCTGGTAGAGGTATCAGGCATCAGGAACCAGCCAAAGGGGGCACCAGGCAAGGAGAGGAACACCACAGGCAGCGACGGTAAGGGGATGTCTGTGGAGGGGGCACAGCGACACAGGAGAGCAGAATGGAGGCTACCAATGCAGCCAGAACAGCAGTGAAGCCAGAATGGGAAGGAGCAAACAGCCACAGGCTGGAGCGGGCAGGGAGGTGCAGGGAGCACACGGTCGGTCTGTCATCCATGACACCGAAGGCACAGGGGGCCTCACAGCCAGCTGCATGGGGTCACAACAGGGGCTCGGAGGGGTTGGCCCACAAGATGCAAGTAGTGAGGTCACTGTAGCATGCCCTAGTGATAGCCCATCCCTGCCATGTGGTGGGCAATGAGATAGTAGGCCTTGAACAGATCCGGACCTGCGAGCCCAACCTGACCATCAGCATGGGACAACACATCAGCCAGCACCACAAGCTCCGGGCCAGTGGGATCGGACAGGGTGTAGTCAGCAGCAGGGGGCCAAGCTCCAAGCAGTGGTAAAAAGCTGCCCCACGTGACCGCTGGTAACTGCGGGCCCCGTGGATGCAGCTGAAGAAGGAAACAGCCAGGGCAGGGCCCCCCTCCACCAGACAGGTCACGAACCCGGACAGGGCACACACCAAGAGGGCTGAGACGGTCTCTGCCACGGAACAAGGCACATGCGAGCACCGCACCTCCAGAACGCGCCCATCAGGAAAGGGAGGGAGGCCCAGTGCCTCCGCATGGAACCGGCACTCGCTAGCGCTGGCCTCGTAGTCAAAGTGGTGAAGGCCGGAGCTCAGGCATGCATAGGCACCAGGGAGGGTATCCGGGCTGCACAGGAGCAGTTGCATGGCCGGGGAATGCCACAGGTCAGCTAGGGCCATGGTCTCACGGTAGGTCCAGCTATGGGGGGCGCCAGCTGATCCGGGGAGTAGGAGCCATGGGGCTGAACAGCCGGCCATGGTCCAGCATGTAGAGGGTCTGAACAGCATGAATAGAGGGCCCCACAGACACGTGATAAGGCCGCAGGCCGCAACAAGGGACGGATAGCGAGCGATGCATGGGGAGCGAACCCAGCACAGCTGCAGGAACCAAGCACAGGGAACATCCAGCAAGCACTGATAGCAGTGAGGCAATGACAACCTGAAACCAGCTGCAGACCTCACTGATTTGCACACGCGCCCATGGGGCACGGGACCCCATAACAGGAGCGCAAGGGCACTCAGGGGATGTGTGGTGCCTGCATCCACACACCAGCTGGCAAGTGATCGGAACAGGCACAATGAGTGGTGAGACAGGCCCCACCGGCATGCGTGAGCGTCCTCCGGACATTTGGTGGCGGGGCGGGCGGCAGGCGGCACCCAATAAGGGTGCACCAGGGCCTGCCCCACCATTTTAGGGGCAGGGCACAGGTCAGAGGGTGGGCCCAGTACATGGGGCCCATGATCCATGCACCGGACCACCCCATGGGCATGACCCGCCATGGACGCGGGCGAGAGGGGTGCATGTTGGCTGCTCCTGGAGCTCATTGCAGAGTAATACTGGCAGCACACGGACCTCGGACGGGTCACCATGGAGCTGCTCCAACTGAGCTGTCAAATCTGGGAGTGCCTTGCGAGGGTCACCGTGGCCACCTGGCACACCCATCACAGGCGCCGGCACAGTCAGGCCAGGCGCATGGGCCTTCAGATATCCAGGGCATACCAATGGTCCCTGCTCATCGCTTGCAGCTGTCCAGCTGCACTCAGAGAGGCAGCTGGTTGACACTACTGGTGCCAGGCAGCCCTGGGGATCACTGTAACGCTCGCCATGTCCATGCAAAGGCACCTCTGGGATGAGAACAGGGCACAGGTATGGTGGGCCGGAACCCTGGCATGGTGGGACGATGCAGCATGGAGGGCACACTTCCGAATGGACAAGCGGTCCCTCCTGTGCCTCGCAGAGCTGGTGGAACCCTGGCTGGAGCAGCAGCACACCCCCATGCACTCCCCCATACCTGTTATCCAGCATGCGGACATAGCTGTCTGGGCATTGGCTACACTGGATTCCTGCCCTTCCGTGGCGCAGCACTTCAGCGTGGGACTAACCACTGTCACGGGCATCATCCGGGACTTCTGTGAGGCCATGAAGGCAGTCCTCCTGGACCGCGTGATCCAGCTCGTGGACCAGGAGGCTGTCATGACTGGGTTCGAGGCTGGCGGATTCTCCAACTGTCTGGGTGCTGTTGATGGCACCCACATCGTGATCCTCCCATCCCCCCAACAATGAGGCAGCCGAATACATCTACAGGCACAGGTACCATTCCTTGCAGCTCCAGGCAGTGGTAGACCACCAGGGCCTGTTCACTGACATATTCACCGGGCACTCTGGGCGCAGCCATGATGCCCAGATCCTCGCCATCTCACCACTCTATGCATGGATGTACAGGGGGGACTTCACCAACATGCGGATGTGCAGGATCGAGGGGGTGTTGATGCCCCCCTGCATCCTGGGGGCCCCTACCAAAGCACTCCTCTACTGGCTCATGAAGGCATACCTGGTTCCCAGGAGCCCTGCGGAGACGCTGTACAACTCCCAGCTGTGCACTTCGAGGTCAGTCGTAGAGAGAGCCTTTGGCGCCCTCAAGCAGAGATAGCGGTGCCTGGCTGGTTGACTTGACTTCGTGGTGGAGACATCAGACCTCATGATCGGTGCCTGCTGCATGCTGCACAACATCTGCGAGACTGATGGGGCTGCCCTGGCGTTCCCCATGACCCACCGGCCACTGGGACCGGTGCTGCTGTATGTTAATGCAGCAAACCCGAGGGAGTACCCTTATGCCAAACGGGTACACGCTGCCCTGGCAAGGCATATCTCCGCTGAGCCCATGGCCTGAGCGTGCTGGGCTGTCCCCAGGTGCCCCCCAGGTCAGCCCCCAGCCACCCCTGGTTCCCTCGACCCACCCCCCCATCTGCACAAGCATGACATGTCACCATCCATCCCCGCACCTCAGTTCACCCTCACCCATGTGGGGGCCTCACCAGGGCTGCACCCACCAGTCACTGTGCCCCGCCAAGGTGATCCCCTGCCCCTGCCCTGTCACACATAAAGGGTCCATACAGCTGTCCTCTGTGCTTGCCCATGTCTTTATTTACATTACAGTGCCCCTCATGCCCTACCTTCCCCCTCCCCTGATGCTTCCTGGGCCATCCCCTCGGCTGCCATGCAGGCGGCACAGAGCTCTGTGAGCTGCCCTCACCCCCACTGTCAGTCTCCCCAGCAGTGTCCTGGCTACCCTCTGGCTCCAGACCACCTTGTGTGGTGGAGATGGGGGTCAGCGCCAGGCCTGGCTGTGCCTGATGGGCCCCCCGGGCAGCTGCTGCCTCCGGAGCCCTGGTGGCACTGGGAGGTGGATGCGCAGGCCCATCGGCCGTGGCACCGGATGGGAAGGTGTTATGGGGAGGGGCGTTGCAGGTGCCTGTTGAGGTGCTGGGACTGGTATGGTGCTGGGTGGAGCGGCTGCCAATATGTAGGCGCTTATGGTCCCTGCATGAAGGAGCAGCGAGGTTCCAATATCCAGGGACCAGTCCAGCCTCCATGTGTGCTCTGTGCCCAGGTGCTCTATTGTTTGTTTCAGCCACTCCAACGCCTCCAGCTGCATGTGCTCCCTGCACTTCTGCCGCATTTCCGCTGCCAGATGCCGATCCTTGGCTTCAGCATGCTGCAGGGTCCTATCTGTGCCCACCTCCATCCGGTCGATCGCCACGATCATCCGCTCCCCCTGCTCCATGCTGGTCCGGGCAATCTGCTCCGCCAGGTCCTCCCTGCAGCGCCATACCCATGCCCTGTGTTCCCGCATCCTCTGTGCCGGGAGCACGGCCTCTGCTGGTGGGGTGCTGCCTGTTGCTCTGTTGGGGAATGGATGGGTAAGGGTTACTTAGATTTGCTCACCATTCACCTGTACCGGAGCGGTGCCGGGGGTGCCCCTTAGCCCTCCCCAACACATGTGCAGCCGCGGCCCCCCTGTGCCCTGCCCATCCATCCCATCCCTGCCCCCACCCCCAGGGTGTCCTGTACCCTGAGGGGGGGGGAAACGCCTCTGCTGCCTGCCCGTGCCCTCGGTGCACTCCTGTAGGTCATCCCCCCTGCCACGGTTGCTCACCTTGTTCCGCCAGTGGCTGCTGCTGCTGCTCCCCACTCTCCTCCCTGCCTGGCAGTCCCTCATGTCAGGGTGGGTGTGCACCTGTTGTGGATGGAGTGCAGGGGCCTGCCTTGCCATTGCATTGGCCCCGTCCCCCTCCCACCATGGCTCCCTCTCCCTGACACTGGGGGCCGGTGCCCCCTGCTCCCATGTGCCTCCCCCCCTGGTTCCTTGCCCTGACATTCCCCCGTGCACCCTGACCCCCTTCCCATGGCCCCTGGGTTGGGGGGGCCATGAGGCTGGGCCTGCACCCTGTGGGGGGCCCTCACCCCTGGCTGCAGCCCCTATGGTCCATTAGCCATCCCAACCACTTCCCTACCCTCTATGTCTGTCTTGGAGTCCTCTGAGACCAGCTCCTCCATGGGTCTGAGCTCCCCCTGTGTCCACTGGCTGAGGGTGACCAGTGTGCCATCCTCGGATATGCCCAAGTCAGAGTGCGGGCGTGGGCTCCCAATGCTTGTTTGCGAGGGGGGTCTGCTGCTCCCCGAGGTCCTGGGGCATTCCTCTGGGGGTGTTGGGTTCCCGGTGTCCATGCATGTGTGCGTATGGGGCTTCCAGGGGCGAGGGTACATCTGCCGGTTCCCTGCTATGGACCACAGCACTCGCCACGAGCCTTGGGGCAACTATTGAGCCCTTCATGTGGAGGATGCGGTCCAGGGCATCTTAGTAGGCTAGGGCTCGGTCCTTGCTCCATGGCTGGAGCACTGGTTATTGTCCTTGATGGACTTGTACCCCCCTCTTCAGCTCCTTGGCCTTGAAGCAGCACTGGGCTGCGGTCCTGTGGTGCCCTGCCACCTCCATGTCCCTCATGATCTCCATGAACACATGCTCATTCTGCTTGTAATGTTCACGGCGAGCTCCACCTGGTGTTCCAGGGACCCCCAGATCCTTATGAAGTCCTGGGTCTCCTTGTGTCCCCACTGCCCCCCTCACTGGTACCAGCATCTCCCTCATGTGCCCTTCTGCTGTGGTTCCACCTCCTCCACTTCCCCTCCGTCGGCCTCCTCTGGGGGCTCCGGATCCCAGGCCCATTTCCGGGTATGTGGGTTGTACAGGGGGGCTTAGTTGCTTCATTCTGTCTGACCTGCATCCCTGCCCCCCCACTGAGCAGCCCCCCTTCGTTCCCCTCTACCGCTGTGCGGCCCCCCCTCGCTCTCCTTACCCGTTTTTGGGGTGCCTCCATCCCCTGGCCGGTTGTCCCCTCTGGGGCAGCCTGCCCCGGCTGCTGCTGCTGCTCCTCCCCCTCCTCCTCCACACCTCGCTCCCTCCCCCTCACACTCCTCTCCCTTCCTCCCTGCTCCATCCCGCCACATTCCCCTGCTGCTGTGTGCCCTTTAAATATCCCTCCTCCAGTCTGTTTGTTGATCGTTGCCTGGCAGCAACGCTCATGCTTTTGCCATGGCTGGGGATCGTTTTGTGTGATCCCACCTGGTGGTTGCTGTTCAGTCGTTACATTTGGTGGTTTCCCAGTGGGAATTGCTTCAACCACGGTTCTGGAGCAGGTCCCGTCCCGACCTCCAGAACCGTGGTTGGATTTGGCCCCTACGGGTGATTGACTGTGGTGAACATCTGGATGACGCTGATCAGACGTTCCGGGCTCTTTTGCCATGGTGGGGGTTTGTCTGTGATTCAGTGTGGTTGACTGTGATCTCGTCATGTCTGAAATTACCCAAACAAAACAATAAAAGCAGGATTAGGTTTCACCATGATCTCAATGCACTTTAGATTAGATGAAGAGGGAAAAGCAGGAATGTCACTAACATGCTAATTTCATTCCTGCAAAGTGTTAATTTGTCTAGAAGAAATTTAGACTTGAGATGTACTATTCTTCACATTCAGAAAATATCCTTGGAAAGGCTAAGACATTATTTAAAAACACATATTTGTAATAGTTTCAGGTTTCATTTTTCTATATTTGACGATGCAAATGGCTTAAAAAACCTAATCCTCTGGGACTCTGCGGCTCCCCAGCCCACCCCAGGGCAGAAAACATGGTTACCACTCTCCAGGTCAGCAAGCACCACAGAACAAATGTGTCTGCTGCTGAAAGAACCATCCCACCTCCCACTCCTGGATTGGGGAGGGGGGACCTCAACAAACAGGTCCATGTTGGCGGCCCTTGACCCAGGATGTGCACCTGGGATTGGGTGCAGGGCACATTCTGGGCCAGACACCTACCTGTCCTGGGGCAGAAGCAGGCCCACATCTGGTAGCACATGAACACACGCGCCAGTGGGTCCCGGACCATAGCGGGCCAGCATCATGTCTGTTAAACACACCATGTAATCAGAGTTACAATAAAATATCTCTTTAGTATGATTTTGGTCTTCAAAGACTGATCAGCAGTTTATTTATTTCATTTATTGATTTATTATTTTAATTTTTACCCCACTCTTCCCACTAATGGCAGCTTAGGGTCTCAGTTTAGGCCCTGGCTATATTCGAGACCTACTTCTGGAGTCTCAACCAATGGATATCTGCGCTCAGGAATCACCCTCTGTTTGGGGGTTCCGCCATCATGCCTTAAGTCAGCGGGGGAATGGGATTTTGCTGTGGCAGGCCCCTCGATGTAGAACTCGTTCCCTCTTGATCTCCGTCTCAGTTCCTCCCTCCTTACCTTTAAAAAACACCTGAAAACATTTATTTTCTAGATGGTTTTAGGAACCACTGCTGGTTCCCTCAATTGTACTCTGTCCTCCCTTTTTCCTTCCCCTATTTTAAAGTATTTTATTATTGTTTTGAATTGTTTATTACTTTGTGAAGTGCTCTGAGTGCCATGTAAATTAGGGGGACCGCTATATATATAAAATGTATTATTTATTATTATTATTGTTCATTGTTAAAAGTTTGGCATCAAGTGTCTGAATTCTTGGAGAAAGCAGGTGTGCAAATTAAAGCTTCCGGACCTGCCACTTGCAAGCAGCTTACTCTTAAGACTAACACCATGTTACACTATACTGTAAATACTACAGAGTAATATTTCCCCACAAATGAACACTTTCCCAGTGTATTAGCATAAGGTAAGCATGTTCTTCTAGTTTTAGATTTCTTTTTCTTTCAGGATTTTCAGTGTAGTTCTAATTTCTCTCTGTGTCAATATTTCTTGCTTACGAAACTGACAATATGCACAACATTAAAAAGTCACAGAACAATATTGGTTTATAAATGTGTGACATTATAATTTGTTATAGGTAGGCTACTGCTTGGTATGTAATAGTCATGGCCCTGTTAATTCTGCCCTGCTGTAATTACAGCCATTCTCATAGAAATTTTACATTTGGCCAAATTGCTTTAGAAATTGCTTCTGCCAAAGCAGAACTACAGCCTCAGCGAGAAGCATATGAAATACCCAGCACTGTGAGCCAGCCAATGAGGAGTGGGCACTGTTAGCTACTGGTATATATTCCAGATCCATGGAGCGCTGTGATGTAGCAGCTAAGGAGAAGTAGCCTATGGCTGTTTTTAGACATGTGCGGCGGCGCCCGCGCTTGTTTTCCAAAAGTGCCGGCAGCCCGATTTACACGTGACACCACCGCTGAATACGCACATGCGCGGGCGATGCGCATCCATTTCCGGCCGCGTATGAGGAGCCTCGATCGCCGACCCGGTCAGTTCGCGGCCGGAAATGGATGCGCATCGCCCGTGCATGCGCATATGTGACGGTGGCGTCACGTGTAAATCGAGCTGCCGGCTCTTTTGGAAAACAAGCGCGGGCGCCGCCGCACACGTCTAAAAACGGCCTATGACTATTGGGGAGAAAACAGTCTCCCACTGATAGGTCCATGTAGTATTTTTTTTAAGCTACAAGATGTTCAAAACTGATGGAATGGCATGCTGGGAAATTCATGCATATTCAAAATTTGGAAGATTTAGCTAATTTACATAACTTATTCTGCTCACAGTATCTTAGATTTCTGTTTGCAGAATTTGGGTTTCCTAGTTGCAGATTTAGATAAAACAAATTGTAGAATACACAGGTCCTTAGTAATATTTACGATACTCATTACTCAATAGCTTAGCCTCATAGGCTATTTTCATACACCACATTAGTAAGGGTGGTGATTCACAGCACCACCCATTCAGGCCCTTTCTGAGCATGCTCAGTTGTTGGGTTTTTTACTTTCAAACTTACAAGCCGGGAAGAGGCCACATATCGCGTGGGAGCCCTTCAGAAGGTAAGTAACCCACCCCCTGCGCCCCCCACTTCCCTCCACTCCCTCTTAATCACTCCACCCCCATGGCCATCTCCCCGGCCTCGTAAACCCAAGACTCGGCATGTAGTTAGTCTTCCAATCCCATGCTTTTCTATTTGTGTGACTACGTGACAAATCTGGGGCAATTACATCTGGAAAAATTGGAGCAAGTGCCAAATTTTTGGCTCCCGCATAAACCAATTTTAACAGGTGAACAGGCTTGATCATGGCTGCCATGGGCAGAATGGGAGAGGGTGGCGGTGATTCACAGTAGCTACAGCAATGGCAAGAGTGTTTTGCTGCTGAACATCTGATTGAGGGTGGCACCAGTAGAAGCATTGTCCCAGGCCATCCACAGCAGCACTAGCGCCCGTCTCGGGTTTAGAGAAGATACAGCTGCAGGCGGACTGCAGGGACTGACACATGTGAAACCCAGGCTACAAGATTTTGCATGTGCTCTTCCTATGGGCAGGAATATAAAGTAAAAGTGATCTTAGAAAAAGGAGACAAATTCTCAATTAATTGTACATGTTTATCTCATTTTCCAAATTCTTATTCTCTTAGAACACGTGTTTGTGAATTTAAGGAACTTGAAGATCTTCTGCATGAACTTTTTAATTGTAAATTTTACTCAGAGCTAAGGGCGCAGTGGATTTCATCATTAATAGATGGTAGAGAATTTTTACTAGTGCTGAAACTCAGTCCTCAGGAAACACCAAAGACCAGTGCATTCGACCTCGATTTCCCAAGTTCCAAAGTACCAAGGAAGGGCCCCGGAACTTCAGAACTGAGAGCATACCAGTACCATCCATTCAGCCCCTTTCTGAGCTTGCTCAGTTGTTGGGTTTTTTACTTTCAAACTTACAAATCGGGAAGAGGCCACACATCGCACAGGTCCCCTCCGGAAGGTAAGTAACCCACTCCTGCCCCCCCACCCCACTCTGTCTTAAGCACCCCACCCTGATCCCTCCACAGCCATCTCCCCAGTCTCAGAAACTCACAAGTATTCTCCGAAGGTCTAAGGGGCAGCTCGAACACTCGGGACTGTTCCTTGGACCCTCGGAGAATACTCACTTTTTTTCCTACTCAGAACTCAATTTTTATCAATGATCCAGAAATTATAACTCTTATTAACTGCTAAAAATGATAATTGTTGATTCAGTGGTGACGTTTACCTTTTAAATCTTTTGTAAGGGAAAAATGTGGTAGATATTTAATGTTTTATTCATTGTTTTTATTGGATATCTTATTTTTCTTTATTTGATTGATTGATTTTCAATCTGCTGGCCTTTACAACAGTGTATGTATGCCTAGTAGCTAAATAAACTATTTCATTCATTCATCTCATTTCTAGTTAGTAATTTTTCTATGCCAAAAATTTCCCAGTACAGTTCTAATTGGTTCAGTTAAAATAAGAACCAACCAAAACAACTTTCCAAAATGAAAACCAAACCTTTAAATTACAACAAGTTTACCAGTGAAACATTTTCACCTTCCTCTTTCGGATAAAATCCCAAATGAGCACTACTCAACTCTCATTAGTCCTTAGTTCCTCCAGTCAATAAACTCCTAGTTACTTCAATCCTCCACTAAGCTTCCTTTTCAATAGTCTTTAACCCCCCTTTTATAGTTTTTGATCTCTGAAATCCTTTAAGCTCTAACCACCAGTTAATTAAAGTGTCACATGTGCTGTAATCCCATCCAGATGCAATAAAAAGTATTGAATATTCTCAAACTTTAAAAAAATATGAATTCATGTTAACTCTTCATCTTCTTCGCTAAATCATTCTCTCCCTCTTCACTTTCTATCTCTGTTGACGATACCACTATCCACCCAGTCTCCCAGGCACATAGCCCAGGATTTATCTTTGACTCTTCCTTTTAATTTGGACCTATATTTATGTTGCTAAGGCCAGTCACTTTTCCTTGCATAATTAATTCCTGATTATTGAGGACACTGGTGTGATTTGATCATTGCCATCTGAAGAACCAGATCCCTGCCCTTCTATGTGCCTCCAAGAATTTATCCAATCCTTGTTTAAACACAGCTGCTGCTGGCCTTTACAACATCCTCTGGCAACAAGTTCCACAAGTTAATTATGCACTCAGTGAAAACGTACTTCCTTTTGCTTGTTTTAAATCTGCTGCTAGCTAGTTTCATGGAGTGTCCCCCTAGTTCTGGTATTATTGGAGAGGGGAAGTAGCAGCTCCCCATTCATTTCCAGTATTACCAACCCTCCCCTTTAATTTTTATTTTATTTATTTATTATTTATTCACATTTATAATGTGCCATTCCCCGACGGCTCAGGCACTGGAACCAATGCAGCCCTGCAACATGTATTTTCCATAAACCTCCTGATTTAAAGGGGAAGGTTGGCAATACTGCATATCCCTTCTTAGTCTTTTCTTCTCCAAGTTGAAAAACACTAAACCTATCAACCCTCTCCACGTGCAGAAGCCATTCCATATCCTTGATCATTTTTCTTGCCCTTCTCTGCACCTTTTCCAATTCTACGATATCCTTTTGATTTATTTATTTAAATGTATATGCCGCCCTTTCCTAAAGGATCAGGGCGGCTCACAAACGATAAGAAAATTAAAAACCAATATAATAACCCCTTAAGCCCCCCCAAACCCTCACACAACCCCTCAATACCACCTCCCCACCCCATACCCCCCATAACCTAATCCCCAAACCACCCCAATCCCCTATCCCTGCCCGCGAAATGCCTTTCCAAAAAGAAAAGACACCCAGGCCTGGGATCAAACAAACCTTCATAGGGGCTGAATTTCAAAGCAGTGGGTCAGCAACCAAGAATGCTTCTCTGCTATATGAACACCTCCCTGTTATATGAACAAGGCTGACAGAGAGAACCCACAGAGAGACATTCCCGACCAATCACAGAGGCTGCAATGAGGCATGGAAGGACAGGCGGTCTTTCAGGTATGTGGAGCCCAGACCATTTACATTTAGGGATTTAAAGGTCCAAACCAGCACCTTGAATTGTGCCCGGAAAGCTATAGGAAGCCAGTGCAGACTTCAGAGTGCCGGTGTAATGCAGTCCCGGCTCCCTACGCCCGAAAAAGAAGCTGAGCTGCTGCATTCTGCACCAGCTGCAACTTCCAAACAGTCATTCAAGGGCAGCCCCATGTAGAGCACATTACAATAATCTGGCCTTGAGGATGGAGGATGGTAGCCAGATCTGAATCAGAAAGGCCAAAGCCTCCTCACCAGATAGAGGTGGTGAAAAGCGCTCCTGGCTACTACCACAACCTAACAAACAAGGGGTCCAGAAGCACTCCAAGACTGTGAACTCGATTGACCAAGGGAACCAAACTCCATCAATAACAGGAGTCATGATCCCCTTCAGGTCACAAGGCCGGCCAACCATAATCACCTCAGTCTTGTCTGGATTCAGCTTCAGTTGTCTCACCTTCATCCCTTCCCCAACAGCACCCAGGCAACGGGTGAACACTGAGACTGCAGGGCCTGGGTCGGATAAAAAAAAAAAGAGAGAGGTAGAGCTGGGTGTCATCAGCATACTGATGGCACCTCACCCCAAACCTCCAAATGATCTTGCCCAGTGGCCTCATATACACGTTAAACAAGAGGGGAGACAGAATATAACCCCATGGGACCCCACAGAGGACGCCCCAAGAGGACAGTGAAAAATTTCCCATCACACTCGCTGGGACCTCCCCAACAGGAAGAAGCAGAACCACTCAAGAGCAGTCCTGCTCATTTTCATAAATATCAAAAATTCATTTTCATTTCCATTGGTTTCAATGGAAAACACATTTTTGGCTGTACCTTTTTTGTTTTTCATTATATTTAGACAACACTTGGAGAGATTGTACCTCCAGTGGAGAGAATTATATGTACTAAATATCAGAAAGATTGAATAAAGGAATCCAGTTTTATAAGCAGTTGAATTATGTTATTTTGCAAAGATCTGCATATATATTCCTGGTTGTAACTTCTCTGTCTCCCATCTAATGTGGATGTAACCTCTCAGGTTTATACCCTTACTCAATTTTACTATCTATGCCAATTTTCATAAAGGTTGGCTAAAGGGTTCTGATGTTATAAGCAATTAACTTATAAATGTATGTCTGACTGTAACATCTTTGTAGTCCAACCAGTGTACATGAAATTTGGCAGGGATATATCTCACACCTTCAGGACCATCTTTGCCAAATATAGGAAAGATGTGATAAAGGGTCCCAATTTTATAAACCTACACAGCAATGCATATGCAGAGAATGAGCCTATGTCAGGAATTCTCTTACATGTCACTGTGGTATAAGATCAGTTTGTGATGCCAATTGGCCAGCAGAAATGTCAACAAAATATCCTCATTCTGTGCTGTGACCACCCCAACTTCTCTCCCCCACTTGTTACTTGGAAGTCGGAAGCATCTGTTTAGGAAAGAGCCAATAGAGATTCTCTTACGTCCTCTGTCACAGTGCTGCAGGATGTGATTGTGATGATAGTTGGCCAGCCTGGATATGTAAACCATGTCTCCTGATTGCTGGGATGCTATCCCCAAAGTCCCAGTTATAGCCCTTCTATGCCTGCCTCAGGGTCACCCGCTATACTCGCCTTGAAGCCACCATGGATTGGTCCTGTAAAGCTGGAAGCATGCAGTAATTGTCCAGTGAATGCATCTGTCAGTCTGTTGGGTTACTCCTCATCCTTCCTCCTACAGTCTCCCTCCCACTGCCATGCCAGGTGCCTGCCTCTGACTGGCACTGCATGTGCTGCTAGTTATCTGAATAATGGTCTTCAAGGGGACGTCAATTGCTTATAAAATTGGGGACCTTTATCAAATTGTCCTGTAGTTTTTCAGAGATTACAGGGAAGGTGTGGGATACATTCCTGCCAAATGTCCTGTAAACATGATGGAATATACAAATGTTACAGCCAGAAATAAGAGAATTTCAAGTTAATGGCGTATAACATCAGGACACTTCATCCAATATTTCTGAAATTTGACAGGATTGGTAAACTTGGGGAGTGACATAATCTTCCCAGGTTGCATGCAAATTGGATGAAAGATAAAGACGTTGTAGCCAGGAATGTGTATGGAGCTTTTCTTAAAACCACAACGTTCAATTGCTTCTCAAATTGGTTCCCTTTATCCAGGCTTTCTATACTTTGCTACACATAGTGCCCTCCATTGGGGGTACAATCTTCCCAAGGTTAATCAGAATTGAATAATAAACAAAAACGTTATAGTCAGAAATACATTTTTTAAAGTAATTTCCCATTATTTCAAAAACAAAAATTAATTTCCCTTTTTGTTTTTATTATTATTATTATTATTATTATTATTTATTTTAATTTTTTTCAATTTGTATCCCGCCCCTCCTGCAAACAGCTCAGTGCGGCTAACAAGTTCATAATAAAAACAATTTATATATAAAAATAATAGACAATCCATAAAAACATTACAGTAAAACAGGCTAGGATAATAATAATAAATAAATAAGGGTGGGGGGAGATAAAACACTCCCTAACCCACCCACCCCCCTCCCCAAAGGCCTGGGTGAATTTAAAATACAATATGTGGGGACCCCCACCCCTACCCCTCACCAAAAGCCTGACGAAACAGCCAGGTCTTACATACGTGCTGAAATAGCAGGAGAGTGGGAGCCAACTTAGCCTCCTCCAGGAGCAAATTCCACAGCACGGGGGCGTCCACCGAAAAAGATCTAACATTGGTGGCCACCTGCCTCACCCGGGGAACCTCCAAAAAGGCTCCTATGGATGATCTCAAGGGTCGCATGGGCACATGGGGAGTGAGGCGGTCCCGCAGATAAGCAGGGCCCAGGCTGTAAAGGACTTTAAAGGTTAAAACCAGCACCTTGAACATGGACCAGTGCTTTATAGGCAGCCAGTGCAGAGCCCGGAGCACTGGTGTCATGTGCTCCCTGCGACCCGCCCCTGTAAGGAGATGGGCCGCGGCATTCTGCACCAGCTGAAGCCTCTGGACCAACTTCTCGGGCAGTCCCACGTAGTCGTAGAGCGCGTTGGAGTAATCCAGCCTTGAGGTGATGAAGGCATAGATGACAGTGGCGAGTTCGGAGTCTGAGAGATACGGCCAAAGCCTCCGGACAAGATGTAACTGTCGAAACACGCTCCCCACTGCAGCCACAATCTGAGATTCCAGGTTGAGCCGTGAATCAAGGAGCACACCCAAACTCCGCAGTTGAGAGATCATGGGAGGGCGAACCCCCGAACAAGAAGAGATTCAACCACCCCCAGGTCCCCCCAAGCCCTCGTCCACCAACATCACCTCCGTCTTGTCAGGATTCAATTGCAGATGGCTCAACCTCATCCAAACCCCCACAGCTGACAGGCACTGGGAAAATAAGGAGACTGCATGGCCTGGGTCAGTGGAAAAGGAGAGGTAGAGCTGAGTGTCATCAGCATACTGATGACACTGCATGCCCTGAAACCTCCTCACGATTTCCCCTAACGACTGCATATAGATGTTAAACAAGAGGGGGGACAGAATGGCACCCTGCGGGACTCCACACGTGAGGTCCCGGGGGAAGACATACACTCCCCTAAGACCACCCGGTGAGTTCTCCCAGCCAGGAACAAACAAAACCGGTCCAAGACCATCCTGCCAATCCTGGCACAGTCCAATAGGAGAATCACCAACACCTCATGATCGACTGTGTCGAATGCAGCCGAAAGGTCTAGCAGGACCAGTAAGGTCTGACAACCCTGGTCCAATGCCAAATGGAGATCATCAACCAAGGCCACCAAGGCAGTCTCCGTATCATACCCAGGCTGAAACCCAGACTGGGAGGGATCAAGGAAACCGGTGCGGTCCAGATGTTCCTGGAGCTGCCGTGCCACAGCTCGTTCAATGACCTTCCCTAAAAAGGGAAGGTTAGAGACCGGCCAATAACTGGCAGGATCATCAGCGTCATGAGATGGTTTCTTGAGCAGGGGCCTAACCACAGCCCCCTTTAGGCAGTCAGGCATCCTGCCCTCCTGAAGGGAGGCACTAACCACCCCAGCCAGTAACGGCCATAACGTCTCCTGGCTAGCTTTCACCAGCCAGGACGGGCATGGATCTTACTCACAAGTATTGGCATGAACAGATCCCAACAAGGACTCTACATCGGCAGGCACCACCATCTGAAACTGATCCCACAAAACAGGGCAGGATGGGGCATCCATAGCCCCAATATGATCCTCAGAAATAATTGCGGTGCCGAAATCGTGGCAGATGCGAGCGATCTTATTTATTTATTTCTTATTTATTTCTTAGATTTATACCCCGCCCCTCCTGAAAACAGCTCGGGGCGGCTTATCTACAAAGTACTCGATAAACTGGTCACAGCGGTCACTGGATTGCTCCAGGTCCAAGTGGAGGCCGTCAGGACTGACCAAGCCTTTCACCACCCAGAAAAGCTCCGCTGGACGTGACTTTGCAGATGCAATACGGGCAGCAAAGAACTGCTTCTTTGTTGCCTGCACTGCCATAGCATAGGCCTTTAAACTGCTCTTATGCTGCGATTGCACATACTGGTCACGGGTCCGGTGCCACCATCACTCTAACCACCTGCTCTCCCGCTTCAAACACCGCAGGCCCTCAGTAAACCAAGGAAACCTGCGGGAGACTTGAGAGTGGAGCCTGGGAGCCACTCTGTCAATGGTCTCAGTCAACAAGGTGTTCCAGAAGGCCACGAGATCATCAAGAGCAGGAGAGCAGGAGTCAAGGTCCGGGGGAAACTCCCCCAGAGCATTCCGGAATTGATCCGGTCCCATAAGTCTCCAGGGGTGGACCAATCTAATAGGTCCTGCACCCTGTTGGGGTATGAAGTCCTGGGTTTCCTGCCTGGACCAAGGTTCCCCCTTTTGGGTTCTGCATGTGGGGGGCCATCCAGTTTGGCGGTGTGGGGCCCACCCAGTGGCCGTTATGGCAATGGAGCAAGTGGTCTCCTGTTTGGGGAATACCTGGGGGTGAGATGTTGTCCTGCTGCACCCCTGTTGCTTCTGTGGGGTTTTCCTTAGCCCCCTCTCCCTGGGGGGTCCCACTGTTTTACTTGACTGCCACGAAGGCCCTCCTCGGCTGTCTCCCTTGTGCTGCTGTGCACCAGGGTCTGGGTGCTCTCCTGTGGCGGGGGAATGGTGTGGCTGTCAGCTGCGCACCTAGGGTTTCCCCAGCATGTGCTCGGGGCTTGTCACCACCCTCCTCCCACTCCCCTGGGTGGATGGGTATTCTCGCTCTTACCTCACTCTCTAAAGCGCTCTCCTCCCTGTGTCCCATGGTCGTGGTTTGGGGTGGGGTTGAGGGTGGTGCCAGAGATGTATTGCACCCTTTGCCCTGTGTCAGGAAGGGTGTGCTATCAGTAGCCGTCCTGCCCCTCCCCTCCCTAGTGCCATTGGCCTGGGCCCCCCTCCCTGGGCGTCCCGGGGTCCCTCTGCTTCCCCTGCCCCTTCCTGCGCATGTCGTGGCACTGGCTCCCTTTGTCTTGTCTGTGGATTTTCTGTTGGGAGCCGGCGCACCCATGTCCTTGCTCGCTTCTCCTTTAAGGGGTCCCGGCCGGACGTTCTGCGTGTCTTCTGGTGGGTGTGTCTGCTTGCAGGCTCCTGCAGGGACTCTGTAGCTGTGTCTCACTTGTTCCCATGGGGGGGGGTATTTTTCCATTTACACGGACAGGTGGGTGTTGAACACCCACCTCCACCCATCTCCACCCATGGAGCATGCCAGCTCCTTCCCGGCTACTCCATGGGTGTTGATGGGTGGGTCGTGGGAGCACGCACACCCACCTGTTGATGTTCACATGGACACTCTCCCGCCAATCTGCTGGGTGTTTATGGGTGTTGGTGGATGGGTGGCATCCATGTAAAAACGGCCATATAGGCCCTTTTCACAGAGACACTCTAACATTGATAAAGTGGGTGTTACATTTTATTATACACGTTGCAGGGCACCCATAAAGCACACCTGCAGCCCTACAACATGTATAATAAAATGTAGCACCCATTTTATTGGTGTTAGAGTGTCTGTGTAAAAAAGGCCATAGTCTTCCAGCGGACTATTTCATGAATGTCAATATTAACTTAATTGAAGTGAGAACGTTAAAGAACTCAAAAGAATGAATACCAAATTAAATTAAAAGAAAACATAAAACAAAGGAAAATAACATAACATAAACATTAAACAATATAACACCAAAGGGTTAACACAATTACAAGAAAGAAAAGAATGTACAAAGACCAGGAAAAAGGAAGAGGAACACATATCCATCATTTCCGTCCAATTCTGAAAACAGTTCCTGTGGGTTCAGCTACCGTGTATTTTAAATTTTGTCCTCCTTTTTACTTCCCCTTTTAAACTGTTTTAAAATGGATTTTATATTTTTACTGTATTTTATGTGAAGAGCTTTGAGCGCCATTTGACAGGGGGCACTATAAAAATAAATTTGTTATTATAGAGGCACGGTGAAGCGCACTCTCCATTATAAAGCATGAACATTCGATTGCTTATAAAATTGAGATGATTTATGCTATAATTATGAAATTTCACAGGACGGCTCACTTGGGTGAGAGGTTAAATCTGTCAAAACTGCAGACAAAATTTGTTTAAAAACAGCTGAGATACAGCAGTTTAAAAATGGGAGGCTGACAAGTAATTTTGTGGCGTCATGTTTCTGACCATCTCAAATGGATCAGCCTAGCGCTTTAAGTTGTGTGTCATGAGCGGAAACCCTTTTACAAAATCAAGCCTGGGGGAGAGGGGTGCCATTGCTTTTTTTAAAAAAAACAAAAAAACGGTACTACTTTTTAAGTTATTAGAAGTTCAAGCTACCATTTTATTCTGGAAAGAACGCAAAGCTGAACTTTTGCAACACATGTACAGTACATCCTACTAGGTGGGAGCTGGGACTACTCTGAGCTCTGCAGATACCCTCTCCCTTCCTAGCTGGGCCTGAGGAGGAATCCCAAGAGAACTGGTTTGCCGGGGGAGTTAGCCACGGCCCAAGGGGGCTGGGGAGGTTGGATGTGGGGCAACTCCTGGCACCCTCCCCACCCTGAGCCCCTCTGCAGAACCGTATGTAGGGGAAAGAGCTCAGATTCACTCTCTCTCCCCACAATGGCTCTCCGCTCTGCAAACTGGCACGTGCTTGGGGGCTTCAGGAGGTGCTGCGTTGGCACTGGGAAAGGACGAGAGGATTGGCTGGGAGGGGATGAGGGAAAGGATTGGGAGGATATAGGGGCAGGTAGTCTCTTGGAGGGGCTGACTGGGAGGAGATGGGGCAGGACGGGGAACTAGGGGCAGGGGGAGTGTCTGGGAGGTGCTGACTGGAAGGAGATGGAACAGGACTGGGGGAGCTAGCTCGGGTCAGGTGGGGGAGGGCATTCGGGGGGGGGGGAGATTTCTTCTGATTTATTTGTTTATTTCTAGCATTTTTATCCCGTCCCTCTCACCCAAAGGTGACTTGAGGCAGCTCCCAATAAAAATAGAAAAATATATAAATATTTATTTATTTATTTATTTATTTAAACAATTTCTACCCTGCCTCTTCTGCCCAAGGCAGCTCAGGGCGGCTTACAATAAAAATTTTTAAACGGTATAAATATAAAAATAACATATATTTAAAACAAACATAGGGGGACATAAAAATAAAATAACTCCCTCCCCAAATCTCCACCCTTCACCCATCTCCCTCACCCAAAGCCTGGCAGAACAGCCAAGTCTAACACCGACAATGGAAGGAGCGGAGGTCCAGGGGCACCCAGGCCTCCGCCAGAAGGGGTTTCCATAGCTGAGGAGCAGCCACTGAGAATTCCCTCTCCATAGTCGCCCCCTGAAGAACTCGGGGGACTTCAAGAAGGGCGCTCTCAGCAGACCGCAGGGGCCAGTCCAGAACACAGCGGGTGAGGTGGCCCCGCAGATAGGTGGGGTTCAGGCCGCATAGGGCTTTATAGGTCAGCACCAACACCTTGAATTGGGCCCAGAAGACAATAGGTAGCCAGTGCAGAGCCTGGAACACTGGTGTAATGTGCTCATGGTGGCCCACCCCCATAAGGAGATGGGCCGCCACATTCTGCACTAACTGCAGTCTCCAAACCATCACCATGGGTAGCTCCACATACAGCGCATTACAATAGTCCAATATAGAGGTAATGAAAGCATGGATGATGGTGGCCAGGTTGCCATCCGAGACATACAGTCAAAGCCATCGTACCAGATGTAATTGGCGAAACACACTTCTCGCCACAGCCCCCTCCTGCACATTTAAGCAGAGCTAAGAATCAAGATGCATGCCCAGACTGCGAACCTGGGGGACCAGTGGGGGTGAATCCCATCAATGATGGGAGCCGCTACACTGACTGCCCTACCCACCATCATCACCTCCATCTTGTTGGGATTCAACTTCATTCGGCTCGCCCTCATCCAGTCCCCGACAGTCGCCAAACTCCGAGTAAGCACCAAGACTGCCGGGTCTGGGTCCAATGAAAAGGAGAGGTAAAGTTGGGTGTCATCAGCACATTGATGACACCACACCCCATATCGTCTCATGACCTTGCCAAGTGGCTGCATATACACGTACATTTATACAATATAAGTACAATATACATATTTAAAATAAGCACCCATTAATATTCATGAGGTTTATACAAAACCCCCATCCAAACCCCTGGCAGAAGAGCCAGGTCTTACAACTACATTGGAAGGCGAGGAGATTCGGGCTGAGGCAGATCTCCACTGGGAGGGTATTCCAAAGTGATGGTACAGCCGCCAAAAACACCCTCCTGCCCATACAGACCTGCTGAAAATGTGGGATCTCCTGAGGGCCTCCCAGGGGGTGAGGCAATCTTTCAGATAAGCATGACCCAAACTATTAAGGGCTTTAAAGGTTAAAACAAGCACCTTTAATTGGACCCGGAAGACAATAGGCAGCCATGCAGTGCTTGGAGCACTGATGTAATGTGCTCTCTGCTGCCCTTCCCAGTCAAGAGACGGGCTGCAGCTAGGGATGGGCGAACAGAACTGAGTTCAGAAATTTGGTTCGGTTCGGAAATTTGGTTCGGTCGACCGAACTATTCAAGTTTGGTTCGAACTCCGAACTTCCAAACAAAGTTCAGAAATTCAAACCTCATTGAACTAAATGGAATATTATCTTTTAGGGATGGGCGAACAGAGCCAAGTTCGGAAATTCGGTTCAATTCGAAAATTGAGTTTAGTTTGGAAGTTCGGTTTGGTCGACCAAACTGGTCAAGTTCGGTCCGAACTCCAAACTTCTGAACCGCATTCACCCATCCCTAGCTGCAGCATTCTGCAGCAGCTGCAGTTTCTTAACCGTCACCAAGGGCAGGCCCACGTAGAGTGCATCGCAATAGTCCAGTCTCGAGGTGACAAATACATGGATGAGGGTGGCAAGGTCTGAGTCTGAGACAGATGGATGGAGCCTACTCACCAGATGTTATTGGCAAATGGCGCCCCTGGCCACAGCTGACACCTGAGAGTCCAAGCGCAGCTGCAAATCCAGGAACACCCCAAGCTCCACACAGATGGAACCAATGGAGGATGAACACCCCCAATAACAGGGGCATTCTCCTCCCCCAGACCACCGACACACACCCCCCGCACACACACACATCATCTCTGTCTTATCAGGATTGAGCTTCAGTCGGCTTGACCTCATCCAGTCCCCCACAGCAGCTAGACACCGAGACAGCAAGGAGACAGCAGGGCCTGGGTCAGATGAAAAAGAGAAATACAGCTGGGTGTTGTTTGCATATTGATGACAAATAACTCCCCAGCTGCGTATGACCTCCCCCAGTGGCTTCAGATACATGTTAAACATGAGAGGAAACAGAATGGAACCATGCAGGATTCCATATGAGAGAGCCCCAGGGGACAACGTACAGTCCCCTAGGACCACCTGCTGTGATCTGCCAGCAAGGTAAGAATGGAACATCCACCCTGATGAGGTCCTGTGGGCAGATCACCAACAACTTACTTTTAGAGATGGGTGAACGCGGTTCGGAAGTTTGGAGTTCGGCCCGAACTCGGCCTGTTCGGACGACCGAATCCGAACACGAATCCGAACACGAACTGGCCGAACCGAACTCAATTCTGAATGTCGAAATGACCGAACAGTTCGGTCAGTTCAGATCGCGTTCGGGTGGCAAAAAAAGGTTCACTGGAAGGTCGAACGTGACAGGGAGGGGTAGTACTAGTCACTGAAGAGCAGACTTCCAGGTACCAGGGGTGGAGAGGCTTGCAAGAAATGAAACTATCTGTCTCCCCCCTTCCCAACACTTTCTGAGCTAGTCACTGTTCCTGAACAGCAGGCATTGAGTAGCATTATTAGATTGCTTTTGCTTTAAGTTTCATTTCAGTTTTGTACTGAAATGAAACTTAAACCTTAAACTGAAACCTTGTGTTGTTTGTGATTCCCCACATCCCATATATATATATATATATATATATATATATATATATATATATATATGAGAGAGAGAGAGAGAGAGAGAGAGAAATAGGTTAGGGACAGTAGACAGTTGTAGGAGTTAGCTTAGTGATGGAGATAGCGTTAGTGACTTAGTTTTAGTGTTTGTAGGAGTAGGCCTGTATAATTATTAGATAATCCATTTAGTTCATAGCATTTAGAATAGTTCATAGCAGTTAGATTTAGTGTAGATAGATAGATATAATATTAGATAAAAAAATTAAATTAAAAAACCTCATATAAAAACAAAACAAAACAAAACAAAACAAAAACCCATATAAAACCAAATAAAAAACCATATAAAAAACAACAAAAACACCCATAACAAAACATTTCCCGAATGGCCAAACCCAAACCAAACAGTCGAACCCAAACCTGGCGAATTAACCGAACTGCCGAACTGAACGGACGAACCGAACGGAGGAACCCGAACCCGGCGAATTAACCGAACTGCTGAACTGAACGGACGAACCGAACGCAGCCGAACCGAATGGCCGAACCCGAACCATAATCTGTTCGCCCATCCCTACTTATTTTTCACGGTATCAAAAGCCGCTGATAAATCCAGTAGAACTATTTATTTATTTATTTATTTACATAATTTTTATACTGCCCCACTCCTGTCCAATGGCAGCTCAGTGCAGTTTACAACCCATATAAAATATAAAATATCATATATCATTAAAAAAAAATCAATAATAAATATCATTTAAAAACACAGGGCCGACAAAACCTCTAATTCAGAAAAGAAAATAACTCCCACCACCACCACCACCCCTTGCCCTCTACCCAGGCTGTCCCCCTCACCGAATGCCTGGTGAAAGATCCAGGTCTTACACAGTCTACTGAAGGAGGGGAGATCCAGGGAGAGGCGAATCTCCGCTGGGAGGGAGCTCCATAACTGCGACGTGGCCACCAAGAACGCCTGCTCAAACGTGGACATCCAAGCAGGCGTCCCCGACTGATCACAGGGGCCAATCCAGGACACGAGGGGTGAGGCAGTCCCTCAGGTAAGTGGGGACCAGGCCATATAGGTCTTTAAAGGTAATAATCAATACTTTGAAGCAGGCCCGGAAGACTATAGGCAGCCAGTGCAGAGACCAGAGCACCGGTGTTATGTGCTTCCAGCAGCCTGCCCTCACAAGAAGATGAGCTGCTGCTTTCTGCACCTGCTGCAGCCTCTGGGTCATCACCAAAGGTAGCCCCACATACAGTGCAGTACAGTAGTCTAATCTCGAAGAGATGAATGCGTGGATGACGGTGGCAAGATCAGAGCCTGAGATGTACGGCTGAAGACATCGAACCAGATGTAATTTACTAAATGCACTCCTTGCCACAGCTGCCACCTGGGCATCTAGGTGGAGCTGTGAGTCGAGGAGAACTCCCAGACTCCAAACCTGAGGGACCAAGGAGGGATGCACCACATCAATGATGGGAGCCTCTACTCCCTTGCCCTTACCCACCAACATCACATCTGTCTTGTTGGGATTCAGCTTCAGACAGCTTGTCCTCATCCAAGTAGTAGGGTCATATGGCCCCGCCCTATTCAGCTCTACTAGGAGCTCGTCGATGTCGACCAAGGCCACCAACACCATTTCCATGCCATAACCTGGACGAAATCCCAATAGCATGGGATCTAGAAAACCGATGTGGTCTAGATGTGCCTGCAGCTGCTGGGCCATTACCCATTCAATAACCTTTCTCAAAAAGGGAAGTTTAGAGAAAGGTTGGTAGCTTGGCAGGGCATCCACATCAAGAGATGGTTTCTTAAGAAGGGGCCAAACCACAGCCTTCTTGAGGCAGTCCAGCACCCTCCCTTCCCAAAGGGAGGTGTTAATGACCCCAGCCAGCACTGGCCCCAATGTTTCCCTGGAGGTGAGGCCTTAACCAACCAGGACGGGCATGGATTAATTCACAAGTTGTGGCCTAAACAGACCCCAGGACATCAACCGCCTTGGCAGATGTCACCAATTGAAATTCATCCCATGAAATCTGATCAAACAGGGCATTCCTAACCTCTGACTCTGCCACTGCATCCAAAATGATGGAGTCGAAGTTGTGCTCATTGTGAACTATTTTGTCTGCAAAATATGTTAGGATGGTCTTGAGGTGAAAGCCACTGCTCTGCATCTAAAGGCTTGGTTCTTGGAGTCAGTCCTGCCACAAGCTTTAGTTCACTTCCTATTTCCTCTATGCTTCAGTTTCTCCATCTGTAGAAAAATTGGTAGTATTAACAGCTACCTCAAGGGAAGTTTAAAGATTATGTTTTAATGTCTGAGCGGCATCTGGCTAGAAGGCTGAGGAAAGCCATAAAAAGACCTATAAACAGATAAACTTACTTACGACTTGTTCCAGGAATAAATGATAAAATACCTCAGTGACACTGCTTCAGACAAACACCTACATTGACAAGAAGGATTTTAACCATGCTTAAAGTTAACAAACTGGGACTCTGGTAAACTAATTGGGGAAGCAATCTGCAAGGGCTGTAGTACATAACGTCAAGAGAGAAGCTTGCCAGCACCTCAAGCTAGTTAAATCTGGGGTCTTCTCAACATGAAACCATCACGTCACGGAATCACCCATTGATCCCCCGCCGGGATCAAAACGGCCGTCAAACAGACGTGCCGGCTGATCCCGGCAGGGAATCAGGGGAGGGGGCGGGGCTGCACGGCTCAATGTGCGGCCGCACAGCCACCCCCCCACGCTCTCCCGCCCGCCTGCCGGCCCCCCTGGTGCATTGACCACGGCCTGGAATCTCACAGCTGATTCCGGGCCGTGGTCAGGGGACAGACGAGACAGTCCCCTTGATCACGGGGGGGAATCACATTCAACACGCAAATGGAGATAGTCCGGCCAGGACCTCCATTTGTGTGTTGAATGTGATTCCCCCCCGTGATTCACGGGGGTAAACTTCTGGCGGGGAGCTTCTGTTCCCCCCAACAGACATTACGGGACCACAGTAACCATGTGGGTATTCACCGTGATTCACCGTGATCTCGTAATGTCTGAAAATACCCAATGTGAGACCAAAGCTCAATGGAAAAGCCAGAGTACAGGAAGTTACAAGTGTAATCTTACAATTAGTAGTAGATTGGAGCCATATTGTGCTAGGGAACTCAAGTATTAAAAAATCTACTGTAACCTTTTAAAATGTAAGTGTGAAATTCAAGGGAAAATAGGATCAGTATATAATTAGATATGATTGTTAACTATTTATTGAATATCCTTTTTAAAAACAAGAGGAAAATCCATAATAAAAAACCTCCAGGTTTACAATAGTAATTAAGGCTCTTGCAAATTGAGTCATGCTATAAGAATGCTCCCAGCCTGCAGAGGAAGCCTGCAAGTTAAGGCTCCTGACTTAACTTGTGAGCTATGTAAGTAGTAAAGACGTACATTCTCACATATTGTGTTTGATTCCAATTTAGGCTCCATACACACACACTTTGCATTGGTCTTTCAGTCCCAAACCTCTTTCTCTGCAGGTTGGGGGCAACACTGAAGCTGATGAATGGAGGAGGTGAGGGGGCAGCAGCAGGGCTGGGGTGGTGGGAGGGACCCCGGGGCTGGGAGAGCAGGGGCTGCAGGTGGGGACTGAGGGGCAGTGAGAGAGCTGGGAGACCACTAGGCTGTTGCACCAGAATGAGCACCCTGCAGCACCCTAGCTCCTCAGCCATCCTGCTCATGCTGCTACAACACCCTAGCTCCTCAGCCATCCTGCTCATGCTGCCGCAATAGCCTAGCTGCCCCCCCCCAAGGTCTCCCACTGCCCCTCAGACCCCACCCGCAGCTTCTGAAGCTCTGTCACTGCCCCTCAATCCTCACCTGCAGCCCCTGCTCCCCCAGCCTTGCCCCCCACTTCTGCTGCTACCCCTCAATCCCCACCCACATCCAGGGCTGGTTTTAGGATTTGCAGGGCCCAGGGCGAAGATAAAATGTGGTGTCCCTGATGGCCCCTCCCCCTTGGGGGCAACCTCAACTTCTGTGGTGTCCTGAAGCTGGTCATGTTTGGGGCCCCACTGAGACGGGGTGGTGCCCCCACAACCTGTCCTGGTGAAAAGAGAGTCCTCTGAGGGGCCCTCAGAAAGAGAGGGCACCCCAGGTCGCCCTGTGGTAAGGCCAGCCCTGACCACAGCTCCTGCTTCCCAGGCCCTGGCCTTCCCCCAGTCCTGCTTCTGTCCCTCAATTCCCACCCACATCCCTGTTACCCCACTCGAGCTCCCCCAGCTCTGCCGCTGCCCCTCAATCCACACCTGCAGCCCATGCTTCTCTAGTCCTGAGCTCCCCACAGCTCTGCTGCTGCCTCTCATTCCACACCTGCAGCCCTTACTCCCCCAACCCTGCCCTCAGCAATGCTGCTGCTGCCCCTCAATCCCTATCCACAGCTCCTGCTCTTCCAGACCTGAGTTCCTACCCAGCTCTCTTGCTGCCCCTCAATCCCCACCCACAGCCCCTGTAGCTATCCTGCTGCCCCTCAATACCCACCCACAGACCCTGATCTCCCAGTCCCAGGCTCCCCCAGCTTTGCCACTGTTGCTATACCCCCTGCATTTCCCAGCTTCAATGTTGCCCTCAACCTGCAGAGGAAGACGATTGGGACTGAAAGGCCAATGCAAAGTCTTCTTGTATGGAGCCTAAGTTGGAATCAAGCACAATATGTGAGATTGTACAACGTTTTTACTGCTTACATGGTTCGTAGGTTAAGGCAGGAGCTTTAACTTTCAAATTCCTTTTTTTTAATCGCAAACCAGAGGTTTTTTGATGATAGAATTATTAAATAAACATCACAAAATCTGTCCCTTCCCTATTGCTCCAACTGGCCAAACTCTAGTCCATGTTCTACTCATCTCTCACCTTGGCTACTGGAACATCTTTCTTACCAGCCTTCCCCGCTTTCACCTTAACCCTCTTCAAAACTCTGCTGCCAGAGTCATCTCCCTTGCCCATGTTTAACCCTTCCTCTGCTTCCTTCACTGGTTCCTCTCCCCTTTCACATCCAGCACAAACCTTTTGTCCTGAATTGCAAGGCTCTTCATGACCTCCTTCCTCTCTGTCATTCTGCCCTTGTTTCCCACTATTTGCCAACCTAGGAACTTTGCTCCTCATCTGTCACCACCCTCACCCAGTCTCTCTGGCTCCCTGCACTGTCTATGCCTTTTCTACCATGCTGCATTCTACACCTGGAACTGCCTCCCTGAGCACATACTCCCCCTATCTCTCACCTTCAAATCCCTCCTACATCCTACCATTTCCATCAGGTTTTCCCTAGCTCCTCACCCCCATAGATTTATGCTTCTTATTCTGCCTTATACTCCAGACTCCCAATTTCCCTTGTAATTAAGCTAAGCACATGCACCTGCAACTTATCAACTTCTTGAATGTAATATCGATCTCTCCCTATATTCTCCATTGCCTCACCTCCCTTATCCATCCAAGATTGTGAGGCCTCAGAACAGCGGAATCTGTCTCTAATCATGAAAGAAACAAGGGCAAACTTTCCATCAAACTAAGGTGGACTTTCCATCTTGCTTAGAAACTACAACCAAGTGTGAATTTCCACTGCAAGTATGCCACTTCACATACACATATACATGTGCAAAACCAGTAACATGCATGTTTGTAGAAAAAAGAGGGGTAAACTCAAAGTCAGATTTAGCACTCATGTTCACCAATAAATACTTTCACTATTCACTCAGCTCTTTTCCTGAAAACCCTGACAAAGAAATTTAGGAGTAGGATCGATCATCAGGAAACAACAATTCAAGCAGCTTTCTGAATTAAACTTACCTTGGGTATTTTCAGACATTACGTGGCCACGGCAGACCACAGTGAACCACTAGGGATGGGCAAACAGATCGTGGTTCAGGTTCAGCCGTTCGGTTTGGCTCAGCTGCGTTCGGTTCAGCCGTTCAGTTCATTCGCCGGGTTCGTGTTTGGCCGTTTGGTTCGGCCGTTCGGTACTAGTTTGGGAAATGTTTTTATATGGGATTTTGTTGTTTTTTTATATGGTTTTTTGTTTTTTTTTATTTGGTTTTATATGTTTTTTTGGTTTTTTATTTGGTTTTTTGTTTTTATATGTTTTTTAATTTAATTTTTTAATCTAATATTATATATCTATCTATCTACAATAAATCTCCCTGCTATTAACTATTCTAAATGCTATGAACTAAATGGAGTATCTAATAAGTACACAGGCCTACTCCTACAAACACTAAAACTAAATCATTAACACTATCTCTATCACTAAACTAACTCCTACAACTCTCTACTATCTCTAACCTCTCTCTCTGTATGTGTGTGTGTACATATATATATATATATATGGATGGGATGGGGGGAATCACAAACAACACAAGGAGGGGTACAAAACTGAAATGAAACCTAAATCAATCTAATAATCCTACTCTAAATGAAAAAACAGGGGAAGGGAAGGGAATCTGGGATGGAATATATGGGAGAGGGAAAGGATTAAATGGAGGGAGGAAGGAAGATTGAACACAGGGA
>QEPC01002120.1:3607600-3637949 GCA_003113815.1 Sphenodon punctatus | reverse complement strand
CGTGCAGCCCCGCCTCTCCTCTCTTCACTGGCTTCCTCTTCCTGAACGAATCCTGCACAAGCTCCTAGTCTTCACCTATAAAGCTCCTCACAACTTTGCTCCCCCCTACCTCTATGTGCTAATTTCCCTCCATACTCCAGTCCGTGAACTCCACTCCTCCTCTGTCCCCTCTCTCGCCCTCCCACATCTCCCCTGCTCCCCTAACCACCTTCGTCCCTTCTCCCTAGCTGCCCCCCATGCCTGGAACTCCCTCCCTGCCCACATTCGCCTTGCCCCCTCCCTTCGTCCCTTCAAATCCCTCCTCAAGACCCACCTCTTCTGCTCTGCCCTCCCCGACTCCCACTCCCCTCACCTAACTCCTGCTGATACCCTCTATTCAGTATAATCTGTTACCTGAGGTCTCATGGCCTCACCACACGGTCCAGCCAGTCATCATTCTTGATGTAACCAAGCGAAGCATGTGCACCTGGGACCTCGAATCTTTGCAAATGTTACACCCCTTGTGTCTCCCTCTGCTACCCTTCCTTAGACTCTGCTCCTCGCCCCCCATCTCTCAGATTGTAAGCCCTAGGGCAGGGACCATGACTATTCCATTACTTTGTAAAGCACCAGGTACATTGATGGTGCTATATAATTGCTTGCTAATAATAAAAAATAAAAAACATTAAAATAACCCAAACAAGAAAAACTCCAACCCTCACCCAACCCACCCATCACCTGTTTCCCTCAGCAAGGTCAGGCGGACCTCCAATGGGAGGGAGTTCCACAGCCATGGCGCAGTCACTGAGAATGCCCTCCTGGTGGTTGACACCCGGGAAACCCAGGGGACTTCAAGGAGGAGGCCGGACAGTCCATGATCCAGAGTGTGAGGTGATCCTGCAGATAAATGGGGCCCAGGCCTTTAAAGGCTTTAAAGGTCAAAACCAACACCTTGAATTGGGCCTGGAAGACTATCAGAAACCAGTGCAGAGAACGGAGAACTGGAGTAATGTGCTCGTGACAACTCGTCCCCCTAAGGAGATGTGACGCCACATTCTGCACCAGCTGCAGTCTCTAGACTGTCACCAAGGGTAGCCCCATGTAGAGTGCGTTACAGTAGTCCAATCTCGAGGTAATAAACACATGGATGATTGTGGAAAGGTCCAAGTTCGAGACATAAGGCTTAAGCCGTTGTACCAGATGTAGTTGGTGAAATGCGCCCTTTGCCACAGACGCCACCCCAGACTACACACCTGAGATACCAGGGGAGAACAGAGCCCATCAATGATGGGGGCCATCACTCCCCCGGCTTTTCCCACGACCATCACCTCTGTCTTCAACTTCGGGATTCAACCATCACCTCTGGAATTCAACTTCAACACTTCTATGTTTAGCCTGTAACTGCTAAAAAGGCTAATGCAATTTTAGGCTGCATTAACAGAAGCATAGCGTCCAGGTCATACGAGAAGTAATCGTTCCACTCTATTCTGCGCTGGTCAGACCTCATCTGGAGTCCTGTGTCCAGTTCTGGGCACCGCATTTTAAGAAGGACATTGACAAATTGGAACTGGTTCATAGGAGAGCTATTAAGATGGTCAGGGGTCTGGAAACCAAGTCCTATGAGGAAAGGTTGAAGGAGCTGGATGTGTTTAGCCTGGAGAAGAGAAGACTAAGGGGAGACATGATCGCTGTCTTTAAATATCTGAAGGGCTGTTACATAGAAGATGGAGCAGACTTGTTCTCTGTTGCTCCTGAGGGCAAGACTAGAACCAATGGGCTCAAATTACAAGGAAGCAGATTTCGGCTAAATATTAGGAAGAACTTCCTAATGGTAAGAGCTGTTTGTCAGTGGAACAGACACTGCCTAGGGCAGTGGCAGGCTCTCCTTTGCTGGAGATTTTCAAACAGAGGCTGGACTCTAAAATTCTAAGATTCTAAGAACATCTCTGCAATGTTTGCTTTCTCTCCTTGAGTAGTGAAGGAAAGTTACTCAAGTAACCTGTAATTGATGTTCTTCAAGATAGCTATGTGTATTCCCATTTGTGGGATCCCCCTGTGCAGACTGGCACTCTGCAACTCTCTAAAAAAAGTGAACTATAGTCAGGCACCCATGTTCACTGCATTTTCCCTATTGCTCCCAATGGTAAAAATTCAGTAAACACAGGTCCCTGGCTATAGGGATAGTTCCCTTCCTATCCTACTCCACGTCACTCAACATGAGGCTTTTCTTGGTGCATTGATGCAAGGTTTGGAAAGGGTGTGGGGCTGCTCCACCTGCATAAGTTTTTCCAACTGCTATCTCACAAGCCGCAGTCCCCCAGCAAAGGCTCTGAGCACAGGGGGAAGATACACAGAATTTGGGGATGCACACAGCCATCCTGAGCATCCTCTCAGCTGTTCTTCCATCTCAGGGAGAGTAAGGTTCATCATCAAAATTCTAGGAGAAAAGGAAATTCCACACAAGGAGTACAGGAGCTGGGAACACGGGAACCAGGAAACAAGGAAGCCATGGAGCAAGGAAACAAGGGTCTAGGAACCTGGGAGCAAGGGGACTAGAGAGCAAGGGACTAGGAACCAGGGAGCAAGGGATCATAGGAGTCAGAGAGCAAGAGACTAGGAACCTGGGAGCAAGGGAGTGTAACACGGTTGAGTCTTGCCTGTTGTAAGTGCTGTCAGGATCGGGGCCCACGAATCACTGTTTCTTGGGCAATTCAGCTCCTTTTACAGTTTATCCACAATATATACAAAGTTCTCAGTCCATGGACAATATCTCTGACCTCTCAGGACTCTATCTAATACTGGGAATACAGCCCCTCCAGCAACCAATGCCTTAAATAACCCCAGCCTAGCCAGGCACCAGTCCACTGGCTGGCTCCTCACAGCTCACAGGCTTGGCTTCATTCAGCACTCTGGCCAGCAGCTAAGTCCAGGCAGTCTTTTCCATTCCAGTAGGGCTTCAGCAGTGGACAGCAGCCCTCAGGAGCTCCTCTCTCCTCTGCAGCCAGAAACTGACTGAGATATCTCTGTTCAGGCTTCTCTTTATATCCCCCAGAGGGTTGCGCATGGCCAGGCTGCAGCCTCTTCTTAAAGGGCCAGAGTCTGTCCACTCTGTCTCTTTACTGTGTTTTTCATTACTTCACTGGACTGTCTCCTCCAAGTCCTTATCAGCTTGTACTTAGTCTCGTGCTGGCACCCAATTTTCTTAAAAGGACCACAGCCCTTTCTGACTGCACCCTGCTACAGGGAGTAAGAGAGCCAGAAAGCAAGGGAGCTAGAGAGCAAGGGACTAGGTACCAGGGAGCAAGAGAACAAGGGAACTAGATGCTAGGGACAAGAGCAAGAAATAATTAGGAATTATTCATAAAGGGATAGAGAATAAAACGGAAAATATCATAATGCCACTATAAAACTCTATGGTGCGACCACACCTTGACTATTGTGTGCAGTTCTGGTCGCCCTCAAAAAAGATATTGTTGAAATAGAAAAGGTATGATAACGGGTATGGAACGGCTCCCCTTTGAAGAGAGGCTGGATAGTTTGGGGCTCTTCAGCCTGGAGAAGAGAAGACTGAGAGGGGATGTGATAGAAGTTGATAAAATCATGAGCGGTGTGGAACATGTTAATAGGGAATGGTTATTTACCATCTCAAATAGTACCAGGCTAAAGGACACTCCATGAAACTAACAGATAGCAGATTTAGAACAAATAAAGGAAAGCACAATTAAGTTGTGGAATTTGATGCCAGAGCACATGGTCAAGGCCAGTAGTATAGATAGCTGGGTTGAACAAGTTTAGGCCAGTAGTATAGCTGGGTTGGAAAGGGTTGGACAAGTTTCTGTAGGGTAGGTCCATTAGCAACTATTAGCCAGGTAGGTTTGGGGAATGTAATCTCTTACTGTCGGGAGCTGGGAGTGAACAGCAGAGAATGGATTGTCCCATAGTGACCTGTTGGGTACCTCAAGCAAGAGACTGGCACTGTTGGAGACAGGTGCTGGGCTCGATGGACCATTGGTCTGAACCAGTCTGGCACTTATGTTCTTATGTTATGTTATTAACTAAGTGTCAGGAGCCAGAGGGACCAAGAAAGTATGTGAGGAAAGAAGATGTTCTACTCAGCTTCCTGTTGCTACCAGCCTGCTTTTATACTTCTGGCAGCCAACTAGAAAGCTGGAAGGCAGAACAACAGGAGGGATGGACAGGAGGAGAGGTGGGTCAAGAAAATGACTAGGAGGAGACATTAAGAGGAGAAACCAAGCAGGAGAACAGGCCCGGGGGGTATGTTAGCAACCTCTCCAGTGCTCTGGCAATCTGGAGGCCGGAGGTTTAAGGCCAGAGACCTTACAATACGGAGCCTGCCATGCAGACAGATGTGCGCACATATGTCTGTGTCCCGTCAATTAGGTTTTGTGCTGCCTCGCATGCGTATACGTTCACCACTCCAGCACCATAGAATCACAGGTGAAGAGTCTAGAGCGTTCTGAGAAGTGGGTACTTCTGGCCTCACTCCCACTGGCATGCACGTAATGTCCACCTTAAAGGCCCACCACACCATTTTCAAACATGTGTTCTCCCAGCTCGTCATGGTTTGCAGCATGTGCCCAAAGCCCTCTTTCCAAACTATTGCATTCTCAGGAACAACTTGAGGAGAATTACCATCACCAAGGCCATGGCTAATACCATGGCAACAGTCAGGCAACTATCAGCACTACTACCACCACCACGCAATCACAGTCACTCCCCACCTACCAATCCGCCCATCAACACTGCATTCCACGGACTGAGGAAGAGACCAAGGTCTTTTTCGCTCGGGGGTGGGCATGGGGGAGAGAAGCAAAAGTTCCAATATGTCCTGGTAAAGTGCTATAGGAACGAGGTAGTGTTCCAGGAGATCTTGGTCCAAATGGTGCAGCAGGGCTATACCCGGAACATGAAACCGTTCCAGCAGATGGCCACGGACTTGAGGCTCAGCTACAAGGAGATCCAAGACAACAACTTTGCCTCAGGCTGCATGAGGCAAACATCTCCCTACTACGAGCTCCTGGACTGGTTCCATGTGTGGATAGAGACATCACAGCATCCCACCTGTATGGTTGCGGCTTTGCCAGGGGCCAAAAGCAGATGTATATGACTCCCCCACTGCCCGCTATCACTACAACCACTCCCGCTTCCACTATGGAAGTCGCAATCACCCTGGAGTCAGCACGTGTCGATGCAGAACGGACACCGTGACTCTTATGATGTATCCCCTCAAGCTCAAGAGCACTTTGTTCAAGGAGCCATCCAAGGTTCTAGTTGAAGGCAAGGAAGTCATGGATGCTAGGGATGGGCAAACAGATCGCGGTTCGGGTTCGTCCGTTCATTTTGGCTGCATTCGTTTCGTCCGTTCGTTTCGTCCATTCGTTTCGGCTGCGTTCGGTTCGGCTGCATTCGGTTCGTCCATTTGGTTCAGCAGTTTGGTTAGTTCGCTGAGTTCGGGTTCGGCTGTTCGGTTCGGTCGTCCAAACGGTTAGGCCATTAGGCTGTTCAGTTCGGCCGTTCTGCCATTCGGGAAATGTTGTTTTTTTGTTTGTTTGTTTTTTATATGTTTTTTTGGTTTTTTATTGGGTTTTATATGGTTTTCTTTTTTTTAATTTATTTTTTTGTTTTTATATGGGTTTTTTTTTAATCTAATATTATATATATATATCTACACTAAATCTAACTGCTATTAACTATTCTAAATGCTATGAACTAAATGGATTATCTAATAAGTACACATATATATGTATATATATCTCCATAGATAGATAGATAGATAGATAGATAGATAGATATACATCCCATATATATGGGATGGGGGGGAATCACAAACAGAAGAGGAGTCTGTAGTGAAATACATACATATTCAATGAGTCTGTACAGGGTGAAATTCATAACACAAGTTTTCAGTTTAAGGGTTAAGTTTCATTTCAGTACAAAACTGTGTCAGTTGTGTCATTTGTGTCAGTGTGCCGCTCCGATCCATGGCTGCAGCCATTTCCATGTGTGTTTGTTAGTGTGATAGGGGTCTGGGGGGTTCATGTTCTGGATCACTGGGGCTTTCGGGTAGCAACCTGTGATGCATGAAGCATTCCCATGGGTGCTACCTAGTGAATCGGGGGTTCAGCCTGTGGGGTGGTGGGGGTCCAACGCATTCTGTTGACAGCATGGTCCTTGATCTGCTGGTGACCACCTGGTATCCTATGACTCTTTGCATGCCCCCGTCCTCTGGGCAGCCCCCTGATATTCCCTGTGGTGGTGTTGTCAACCACCTAGGTGACTTGGCTGGTCTGTCGTGGGTTGTGTGTGCCACGTATGTGCTGGTGCTGTCCCCTGGCAGTGCTGCCTGTTATGCACCAGTACTTTCATAATGTGTGTGGGTGTGTTCTGGTTTGTGGGCAGTCCGTGGCACCCGGCTGTCTGCCCTCTGTCACAGGGCTGGCCAGGAGCTGCTACTTTATGTCTCCTGTCATCCCTGACCCCTCCTACCCCGCCTGCACAGGGTCTGGTGGTTCAGGGGCAGGGCTGTGTGACACGGCTTCATTTTCTCTCAGTCTGCCATGTTGTCCTGCCGCTGTGCTGGGCAGGGCTTCCCCGCCGTTCGGTGTCTTGGCTGTCCATGTAAATGTCTTGGGTGTTTGCTCGGTGTTTCCTGGGGTTAGTGTTTGGCCAATGGGTGTGTACCAGCCCCTCCCCTTCCATTCCACAACCCCCCACAGTGCCGTCCGTGTAAACGTCTCCCGGCTCGGTGCTGGCGGGTGTTTGCTGGGTGTGCTCACTTGCCCATCTCCACTCACCTCCACCCAGCTTCACCCACCAGGCTGGCGATGGCATCTGTGTAAAAAAGGCCATGGTGGAATGAGGATAACCAATGGGACACTGTAATACTAGGATACAAAATATGTTGGAATGACAGAGTAGATAGAGTTGGTGGTGGGGTGGTTCTATATGTAAAAGACAACACTGAGTCAAGTACAATTAAAATTTGAAAGGATTCAAACTGTTCCCTAGAATCTCTATGGATAGAAATTCCAGGTCTAAAGGGAAAGAGTATCGCAGTAGGGCTATACTATCGTCCCCCTGACCAGGATGGCGAGACTGATGAAGCAATGCAAAAAGAGATTAGACAGGCTACTAAATCGGCAACATAATAATAATGGGTGACTGTTAGGAACCACTACCACTGGCTCCAGAAGTAGTGGAGTGAGCGTGAGTGTGTGGAGCATTTGGTAGAGTGTGTCAATGACTGAGTGACGGAGATAGGTGGGTGTGGGTTGTTGTTGGACTGTTGGTGAGCACTTCCTTCCTCTCGGTCCAGGATCCCTTCCTCCCCTGTGCCCCTGAGTGAACTGCTTGGGTCCCTTCGCTTGGTCCTGTGGGCTCCCCCTGTTGCCCTCACTCCTCTACACCTTTCCTCCCGTTACTCAGTCACTGTGTTGACATGGGTGTGTCACAGTACCATTGGGTGTATGGTGAAAGGGTCTGTAGTGGGGTCTGGCACTGTATCGCGGCATCTTCCCCCCCCTCCCATGATGCCTCATCATAGGGGGGAGATGTCTCATCCCCTGTTGGGGATTTCGGGCTCTATAAGATCCTGAGGGGTTGTTTTTCCATTAGAGTGCCTTCGAACCCTGTGGCAAAAGGTGGTATGCTTGTGGTCAAGGACTATATAAGGGTTTTCTGGGTCCTTCCCTTCCCCCAGGGTTCCCACATCCCTGACAGTGACTTCAATTACCCTAATATTGCTTGGGTGAATGTTTTCTTGGGGCAGGATGTGGAGGTTAAACTTCTGGATGCTGTAAATGACTGCTTCCTAGAACAGCTGGTTCAGGAACCAATGAGAGGAGGAGCTATTCTAGACCTAGTCCCGAGTGGCACGCAGGACCTGGTGCAAGGAGTAACTGTGGCAGAGCCACTAGGCAATAGCGATCATAATATGATCACATGTGACATAATTTCTGGAGTGAGAAAGACAAGCAAAAGCCCAGACTAAATGCATCCTGCAAGTTAAAAAAGGAAGCAGGAAGACCAAAAGTCTTCCACTATGGCTAAATGGGGAGGTGAAGGAGGCTATTAGAGCCAAAAAGGCATCCTTTAAGAAATGGAAGGCTAGTCCCAATGAAAATAATATGAAAGAGCATAAACACTGGCAACGTAAATGCTAAGTGTTAATAAGGCAGGCCAAGAGAGATTTTGAAGGGAGGCTTGCTAAAGAGGCAAAAACAAGCAACAAAAACTTTTTCAAATACATCAGAAGCAAGAAGCCTGCTAGGGAGTCAGTTGGGCCATTAGATGACAAGGGAGTAAAAGGGGCGCTCAGGGAGGATAAGGACATTGCAGAGAAGCTGAATGAGTTCTTTGCGTCGGTCTTCACTGCGGAGGATTTTGGGGAGGTACCCACGCCGGATCCTTGCTTTGTGGGCGAGGAATTGGAAGAGCTGTTACAAATCAATGTGACGTTGGAGGATGTTCTAGGGCAAATTGACAAACTGAATACTAACAAGTCACCAGGGCCAGATGGCATTCACCCCAGAGTTCTGAAGGAACTCAAATATGAAATCGCAGACCTACTGTTAGTAATTTGTAACCTGTCACTAAAATCTGCCACTGTACCCGAGGACTGGAGGGTGGCAAATGTAACCCCGATATTTAAAAAGGGATCCAGAGGCGATCCTGGAAACTACAGACCAGTAAGCTTGACGTCTGTGCCGGGCAAAATGGTGGAAACCATCATTAAGGACAGAATTACAGGGCATGTTGACAAACATGGCTTAATGGGGAAGAGTCAACACGGATTTAGTAAAGGTAAGTCATGCCTCACTAACCTGTTGGAATTCTTTGAGGGTGTAAATAAGCATGTGGACAAGGGAGACCCAGTAGATATAGTGTACCTGGATTTCCAGAAAGCATTTGATAAGGTCCCTCATGAGAGACTCTTGAGAAAATTAAAAAGTCATGGGATAGGAGGTAGTGTCTTACTATGGATCAGAAACTGGTTAAAAGATAGAAAGCAAAGGGTAGGACTAAATGGTCAGTTTTCACAATGGAGAGATGTAAAAAGTGGTGTGCCTCAGGGATCTGTATTGGGACCGGTGCTGTTTAATGTATTCATTAATGATTTGGAAAAGGGTGTTAAGAGTGAGGTGATCAAATTTGCAGACGACACCAAGTTATTCAAGGTAGTTAAAACACGAGCAGACTGTGAGGAACTGCAACAGGATCTTACGACACTGGGTGCCTGGGCATCTAAATGGCAAATGAGATTTAATGTGGACAAGTGCAAAGTGATGCACGTAGGGAAAAATAATCCAAACTATGCGTACACAATGCTGGGTACTAAGCTAGGAGTTACCACTCAGGAAAAGGATCTGGGGGTGGTTGTGGACAATACAATGAAATCCACAGCGCAGTGCGCAGCAGCAGTCAAAAAAGCAAACAGAATGTTAGGAATTATTCGGAAGGGGATAGAGAATAAAACTGAGGATGTCATAATGCCTCTATACAAATCAATGGTGCGACCGCACCTCGAATATTGTGTGCAGTTCTGGTCGCCCCATCTCAAAAAAGACATAGCTGAACTAGAAAAGGTACAGAGAAGGGCAACAAAAATGATCAAGGGCATGGAAGGGCTCCCGTATGAGGAGAGGCTTGGTAGGTTGGGGCTCTTCAGTTTGGAGAAGAGACGACTGAGAGGAGATATGATAGAGGTCTATAAAATCATGAGTGGTGTGGAACTAATAAACAAGGAGCAGTTATTTACCCTCTCAGCTGGTACTAGAATGAGGGGACACTCCATGAAACGCATGGGTGGCAAGTTTAAAACAAATAAAAGGAAATATTTTTTATTGGGCTGTGGAATCTACTGCCAGAGGCTGTGATAAGGGCCAGTACTATAGCTGAGTTTAAAAGAGGTCTGGACAGGTTTCTGGAAGATAGATCCATTAGCAGCTATTAGCCAGACAGGATATGGGAACATGACGGGAGCTGGGGAAAACAACAGGGAATGGATCCCTCATTGTGACCTGTTGGGTGCTTCTCCCAAGCCACCGTGATTGGCCACTGTCGGAGACAGGATACTGGACTAGATGGACCATTGTTCTGACCCAGTATGGCACTTCTTATGTTCTTATGAGTACTTGACCTATGCTGCTGGTGGGGCGGTTGTTTTGGCGGGTTCCCATCAGCACCATGCAGCTCTCCTCCCATGATCATTGTAGAGGATTGAAGAGTATGCAGAAATCAAGCAACGCCATTCGTGCTATCTCCCCCTCTCCTGCCAGCCATTTTGGATTCCACCCTCATGCCAGCCTGCTGTCCCTCCATGGTGCCTTCCCTCCACTCAGCCTGCCATGCTGCCTCCCCTGGCCACAGTCCTGCCATGATGTCTTTCCCCCACTCCTCCAGCCTGTCATGATGCCTCCCCTTCCACCCTCCAGCCCATGGGCCTGGCCTGCCATGGTACCTTCCCACCCTCTTCCCACACCTGCCTTTTCTGTTTGGTGGAGCTGTTTCCCAGCGATTTTCCTGCTGCTCCTCCACTCTCTCCTGGCCACCTGTCAACACAGCAAAGGGGGAAAAAAAACCACATTAGATAACAAGCCTTTATCATGCAGAAACTGGACTGCATTTGGCGGCAGTTTGAATGGTCAGACAACATAATCAAGAAGGTGAGCAAGGAGATGATTGAGATGTGGGTACAGATGAAAAGCAGCCTGTCCCAGTCCATTCATCTCCAGACCTCCCTGCACAAACATGTTGCTGCCATGACTGTGAACACTGTTTCTTAGGGACAGGCATCATTTCCTAACCCCCAGCGCAGTTCACACCCCACCACATGGAACCCAACTGCCCACCCTGGGTCTTCTAGCAATCCACCTCCCAGGGAAAGCACCCAAGTGCTTTCTGTGCTGCACTCACGCCAACCAACAGTTCCTAGGCCAGGCCCATCTTCTTCCCACCAATCACCCCTACAAGACTCCTATGAACACTCCTCCACAGGCGGATCTGCGGGAGGAGGATAGGGAGAGATGTCCCCACACCAGTCCTGTCACCCGAGTGAGTGAGTCCAGTTGCCCTCCAAAGGGGCAAGTGCAAGAAGAAATAGTATAATTTTCTGGCAAGTAAAGTTCTTTTCTTTCATTTTTCTTTGGTTGTTTGTTTGTTTGTTAAAGTTCTTTTAAGTTTTCACAATCCATGGTTTCCATGTTTCTTCTGGGAAAGGGGAGAAGCTTGGGGGGGAAGAGGGAGCCTTGGAGAATAGTGGTATGGCACAGCAATCAGCTGCTTTGGGGGCTGGGGGTTGGAAAGGAAGGGAAAAGGGGTGGCGAGTGCACCAAAGACGGGAATAGGGAGTCCTCTTGCCATGCACTTGTGCAGGAGGGACATGAGGAAGGCCGTGGAGAACAACAGTATGACATCACGATAAACCGCTTTGGGGGTTGGAAACACTTCCACTTGAGGGTGGAGGGACCCACAATAGTCAGGAATACACTTGTGCCTCTGCATTTCCTATTGCCATTCCTAGGCATGGCTCACCTGCAAATGCCAATAGGGAACGCACAGGGAAAGGAAAGGGTGGAAAATAGCATGGAGAGGGCTGGGGACTCAAGGAGGGAAAATATGCCATCCCAGTGCAGAGGGGAGTGTGTCTGGATGGGCCAGAGGAAAACACAGTGACACACAGGAAACATTTTAAAACGCTTTACTGGTGTAACAAAAAGATCTTTTGAAATAGTTAACTGATTGTTATTATTATTATTATTATAAACATTTATATAGCGCCAGTTGTGTGGCATGGTGCTGTACAGAACATAGAACTAGACGTGGTCCCTGCCTGTGGCTTACAATCTAAAAGACAAAGGGTGGGGGGAGACAGGGAAAGGGGACAGTGGGAGAGACAGGGGAGAAGACAAGCAAACATTCAAGCGGATGCGAAGTCTCAGGTGCGTGTGCTTGGCTTGGTTACAAAGAAGTTGGTAGCAGCAGTCAGCAGAGGAGGGCAGACAGTAAGAGTAAGGGGAAAGACTAGCAGGCATTGGGAAAGGCAGCAAGGAAAAGGTGGGTCTTGAGGAGGGATTTGAAGGAGCGGAGGGAGGAGGCAAGGCGGATGTGGGCAAGGAGGGAGTTCCAGGCATAGGGGGCAGCAAGGGAGAAGGGTCGAAGGCGGTTAGAAGAGCAGGAGAAACGAGGGAGAGTGAGGGAGGGGACAAAGGAAGAGCGGAGAGCACGTGCAGGAGTGCGTAGGGAAATTAGGTCCGAGAGATAAGGGGGAGCTTGGTCGTGGAGCGATTTGAACGTGAAAACCAGGAGTTTAAACAGGATACGTTCAGGAAGGGGGAGCCACTGAAGGGAGAGGAGGAGAGGCTGCACATGGTCGAAGCGACGGGCAGAGTGAATGACCTTGGTGGCGGAGTTTTGGATTGCAACAAGGGGGGGACAGGTGAGAGCGAGGGAGGCCAGCAAGGAGGAGGTTGCAGTAATCGAGGTGAGAGATAACCATGGCATGAACAAGGATTTTGGCCAAGGAGATAGATAGAAAGGGGCAGATGTGGGCAATATTGTGGAGAGCGAATTGGCAGGATTTGGCCACAGAGTCAATGTAAGGTTTTAAAGAGAGGTGTGTGTCAAAGATGAAGCCCAAGCTGCGGGCTTGGAGAACAGGACGGATGTTGACCCCATCGATGAAGATGGTCAGGTTAGAGGGAGAGGAAGGGGAGGGAGGAAAAATGAGGAGTTCGGTCTTGGCCATGTTGAGCTTGAGTTGACAATGGGACATCCAGATGGAGATATCAGAGAGGCAGTCGACAAGGCGAGAGCAGATAGACGAGGCGAGAGAGGGGGTAGAGAGATGGAGTTGGGTGTCATCAGCGTAGAGATGGTATTGGAATCCGTGGGAGGCAATAATTTTGCAAAGGGACAGGGTGTAGATAGAGAAGAGGAGAGGGCCAAGGACAGAACCTTGGGGGACCCCAACTGAAAGGGGAAGGGGGGGGAGGTCGACTCAGGGAGGGAGACATTAAAGGAGTGGTCAGAGAGGTAGGAGGAGAACCTGTCAAGGACAAAGCCATGGAAGCCCAAAGAGTAAAGCGAGTCCAAGAGGACCGAGTGATCGACAGTGTCAAAGGCAGCAGAGAGGTCAAGGAGTACAAGAATGGAGTATTGGTGCTTAGATTTAGCGACAAGTAGATCATTGGTGATCTTGGCCAGGGCAGTTTCAGTAGAGTGGAGGGGGCGGAAGCAGGATTGGAGAGGGTCCAGGGAGGAGTTGGCAGAGAGGAGGTCTCTGATGCTCATTAAACTGTCACTGATGGCGGGTGTTTGTGCTATCATTGCAGTTAATGTATCAACACAAAGTAACCCAGATTTCTCTGGCTATGCACTAGCGGTGGGAATTTCGGTTCCCCCGATATCCAAAACTGCCGGTATTTTGCTGTACCAGCAGTTTCGGATTAACCCGATAATCTGGGGTACTGGTACCGGTTCCCTGTGCCAGATTTTTTTACATTGCAGTCATTGAAATGAATGGCCACAATGTAAAAAAAACACACACAAAAAACCACTTTCCCTCCCCCATCCAGGATGCACGGATGGATGGGGGGACACCCCCCACCCAGCCTGCCCAGCCTGGATTTTTTAAAATTTAAGTTTAACCTGAAATCCGGCTGCTAGTGTGGGCTCCGGGCCGCCGCCGCAGCAGCAGCGACCCGGAACCCACACCAGCAGGTACTAAGGCGATCCCTGGGGTGGGGGGTAAACCACCCCCACCCCAGGGATCCCCCTACCCCCCTACCAGCCGGACTTCGGGTTAAAATTAAATTTTAAAAAATCCAGGCTGGGCAGGGTGGGGGGGTGTCCCCCCTTCCACCCGCGTAGCCTGGGAGGGGTAGGTGGTAGGTATTGGAGTGTTTTTTTTCATTGATTTCAATGGGGACAGTTCCCCATTGAAATCAATGGGGGGAAAACGGTACCGGTATACCAGTTTTAATCCAGTTAACCATTTTTTTGTAAGCCGGTAACCGGTAAAACCAGTATCCGTTTTTTTGCCCCAAGTCCCACCCCTACTACGCACTGCTCTGCTCTGTTCAGCTGGTCCCAGAACATGGACACTGACTCATTGGAGCTAAATGGTGGGGGGGATTGCAATGCGACCCTGCTAGTCTCGCACATGTTGTGGAGAACATAGGTGGCAGTAAATAGAAGTGATGTGGTCTCCATCTGGAAATCAATCCTAGCAGCTATTGATTTCCAGCACTGCTTTAAAAGCCCCAAACTCCTCTCCACAGCAGAGCAGGTGGTGCTGAGCTATCAGTTAAAGTACCTTTGTTCCGAGGTGTGCAAAACGCTGTGTGTCTTCATGAGTCAGAGCTTCAGGGGGTAGGCAGTGTCCCTGAGAACAACAGGCCGCATAAGCACCTCCTTAATGCATGTTTCAGAGGAGGGTCTGAAGTCTCCAGTATACAAGCAGCCAAAGAAGGGATATTGATGAACCAGGTGTCGTGATTCTTTCCTGACCCAGCCAGCCCATCCATGAACTGGGTATGGTGGCCCACTATGGCCTGGACAACCATGAGGAAGATCCCATTCTTATAGGGTGGGCAGATGATGGCAATATGGCTCCCATCGATTACCCCTATTCAATTCGGGAACCCCTCCCACTGAATGCCCCACCACCTGGTCCAGCCGTACTTCCACAGTCGCTGTGCAAACTGCAAACCTCCATGAGTATGGAGTTTCCAATGACAAATGGAACTTCCACCATGAAATTTCCAACGACAAATTGCTGGGCAACAGAGTGGCAAGAGTCTGGAGTGATGAGCTGGAGACGGCAATGGCAATGTGCTTCTCCATGGGGATGAACGACCACATCACTGTGCTCTGTTTCTCCAGTAGAGGCCTGAGGATCTTGGCTCTCTATAGGATGAAGTGATGGGGCATTCTGAAGTTTGCAACCCACATGGCTTCTGCCCACGAGAACAGTTAGGGCGAGACAAGAGTAAGTGTTCCCGTTCTGAAGGGAAATACTGAGTTTTCAGGGATGCTTGCAAGCGTTCAACGGTACTTCTGCATTTCCACCATTATTTCTATCACTTTCCGGGACCTTTTCATCACTTTCCTGAAAATCTACAACAGTTTTAAAGCAGTTTTATGGCAATTTTGGCAAGAAAAATTGGCAAGCAAAATTTGGCAATTTTGGAAGCAGCACTCACTGAGATTTTGCATTTCAGATCTAGAGGACAGCATGTCCTCCCACCAGTCTGCAATTTTCTCCTTCACCCAGACCAGCCTCTCAGTGGGTACAGCCCTGTGAATGGTATCAGTGATTGAAGCCATATCTCCCGATGTGTACTTCTCAGCGAGCATCAGCTGCCCTTGCCTGGCTTCAATCCTCCTCAGGGCAATTCGTTGTTGACAGAGATAGGTAAGTGCATGACACCGAAGCAAGAACCGCCTCCACAGTGTGGTGTGCTCCACTATCCCAGCCACAGATTGAGCAAAAGCTCTGTGCCTTCAAATCACATCACAACTATCAATTAATTAATTCATTTGAATTTATAGACTTCCCTTCCCATAAGGCTCAGGGCAGCTCACAATCCATACAAAAAATTCAACAATAAAATTGAACAGTAAAATTCAACAATAAAAACACACATCCCTCCCCTCAAACTGCCTCCCTCCCCTACAATCCTAGCCCAAACCCTTACCCAAACCCTGTTTATCACTGCCTGCCAAACGCTCTTTCAAATAAAAAAGTTTTGCATTGCCTCCAGAAGACGCCCAGGTTCGGGCTCAAACAAACCTTCCCTTTTGTGTGAGTTCCACACATGGGGGCAGCAACCAAGAATGCCCTACTGCACACCCTCACCCCACAGACAAGAGTAACAGATGGAACCTGCAGGAGGGCACCTCCGGTCAACCGTAGGTGCCGCAAAGGGGCATGGTAGGATAGGCAATCTTTCAGATATGTGGGACCCAAACCATTTAGGGCTTCAACGGTCAAAAACAGCACTTTGAATTGTGCCCGGAAAACTGGGCAGCCAGTGCAAATTTTAGCGCACCAGTGTAATGTGCTCCCAGCGACTTGTCCCCAAAAGAAGCCGAGCTGCTGCATTCTGAACCAGCTGCACTTCCAAACAGTTATCAGCACGTAGAGCACATTGCAATAATCTAGCCTCAAGGTGATGAAAACATGGATGACAGTGACCAAATCTGAATCAGAAAGAAAAGGCTGCAGCCTCCTCACCAGATGGAGTTGGTGGAAGGTGGTCCTGCACACCGCTGCCACCTGACAATCCAGGCGCAGCAATTGATCCAAAAGCACTCCAAGGCTGCAAACCTGAGTGACCAGAGGGGGCTGGACTCTATCAATAACAGGTGTCCCAATCCCCTCTAAGTCACAGGACCAGCCAACCAGCATCACTTCAGTCTTGTCAGGATTCAGCTTCAATTGGCTTATCCTCATCCAGTCCCCGACAGCAGACAGACATCGGGTACACACCGAGATTGCAGGACCTGGGTCAGATGAAAAAGAGAGTCAGAGCTGAGTGTCATCAGCATATTGATGACACCTCATCCTAAACCTCCGGATGACCTCACCCAACTGTCTCAGATATACCTTAAACAAGAGGGGAGACAGAATAGAACCCTATGGAACACCACAGGCAAGGTCCTGTGGAGACAGCAAGCAGTCACCCATCACCACCCACTGGGAGTGGGACCTCTCTGAGAGGAAAGAGCGGAACCACTCAAGAGCAGTCCCGTGCACCCCCACCAGGTCCCGCAGTCATGTCAACAACACCTCACGATTAACTATATCAAAGGCCGTGGAAAGGTCTAACAATATCAACAAGGTAGAGTTCTCCTTGTCCATCTCCAGGCGCAGGTCATCAACCAAAGCCACAAGTGCAATCTCTGTGTCATACCCAGAATGAAAACCTGACTGAAATGGGTCCAGGAATCTGACATCATCGAGATGCGCCTGGAACTATTGGGAAACCACCCATTCAATAACCTTTCCTAAAAGGGGAAAGTTAGAGACAGTCCGATAGCTGGCTGGGGTGTCAGCATTCAGAGATGGCTTCTTAAGCCGAGACCAGATCACTGTAGTTTTAAGGGCATTGACTTTCCGAAGGGAGGCATTGACAACCTCAGCCAACAATGGCCTCAGCATCGCCTAGCTGGCTTTCTTCAGCCAGAATGGGCAAGGATCCAAATCGCAACAATCCAATTCACAATGACAGCAGAAGGCCTGGATGTGTTAGTTCACTTGCAGCTTCTGCTCAGCAACAGTCATGAAGGACTGGAGCATGATAATGAGCACAAGGAAGTTCCCAGCATGTATCTCCATGCGTGTGGTACTGGCGTCCTTGAACTCTGCAGACTATGCACCAAATGTTTTGGACAGCTTAAAGAGCTGGGTGGCTGCCTAGCTAGGGGACTGGCTGCACACGAGCAACTACTGGCCACTGTTGGTCATGTTTCCTCACAGGACTGGCTGCGCACCAAGCGTGCATGAGCTGCTATTGGCTGCTATTGATTGCAAAGCTCTGTGTGTGTGTGTGTGTGTGTGCGTGTGTGTGTGTGTGTATTTTACTGCACTGGCACTGCTAATCCATGTAACAAGCACATCAGCGCACACACCAAGTCATCTAAAAATGTTACAGTACTTGTTACCACCACAGAAGCATGAGCGTGTATGGGCTGCTATTGTTTGCTAAGTTGCAAAGCTCTGTGTGTGTGTGTGTGTGTGTGTGTGTGTGTGTGTGTGTATTTTACTGCACTGGCACTGCTAATCCATGTAACAAGCACATCAGCGCACACACCAAGTCATCTAAAAATGTTACAGTACTTGTTACCACCACAGAAGCATGGAATTTTAAACTGAGCTCAGGGAGAACCACCGAATGTTAAGCAATGGGCATGTGGGGGAATCTGTAAGGTAGAGAAGGTCACTGTGGTTGGAATGTGCATGGGAGCGGAGTTGCCCATTGTTAAAAGTAACTCATCTATTGTCTTATCTTTTGAAAGTAACATTTTGCTTTCAACGAGCATGAGGAGTCATAAAACAATAGAAAGATATTGCTAGGGGTTGTTTGCCCAGGAAAGCCAAATGGCTTTGGTTTACGGGTGCTGTGGCTGCCTGGGGTATGGGGCCCAGAAAAGATGGGGGGTGATGGATACCCTGGACTGTGCTTACATTTTCTGAAGCCTGATGTACAGAGAGAACTGTCGAACCCATTCTCCAAGGCAGCCTATGGGCTCACAGGGTGGTGCATGCACACAATGGAGTTCTATGTATGCATAATAAAGTGCAGACTCCGCCCAACCCTGCTTCAGTTCAAAGTTCAGCATAATGGAAGAGTGGGAGCCCTGGATGAGATGAGAAAGTGGGATGTAATTGAGACAGCAACTTTTCTGGACATTTGTGTACTGCCAGAAGTAAAGAAGTCATTAACGGAGGCCGGTCCTTCCCTGCCATTTTTCTGCCCTGATGATAGTGAGAGGATACCCGCGGGGCCACGGGGAGTGCTTCGACCAGAAGGCAGAGATGAATCTTTTGGGGAAAACAAGTGACTTAGGGTAGAGGGACTGTGAACCCACTGATGGAGAGCTTCTTGCCTTATATGAGGTTTGGACACTTGGAGAAGTGCAGAGCATCCTTACATCCTTGCCCCAAATGTATGGTAATGCAGAGGATGCCAGAGAGGGTTTGACGGGGGGATTTATGCAAACCCGGGGGGATTTACTTACAACACCAAGGTGGGCTAGACCCCAATAAAACTGTCTGTTGCTACCTGCCTGTACATCGCTGTAAGCCATGAATGTGAGAAACCGGGTTGACACATACAAAGACTGATTGCTCTTGCTTTCAGTTTTCACTATAGGCACTGAATAAAGCATGTGATTTGCTCAATAAACTCAGCATTCTGTTCATAACAAAAAGCTATTTCCAGCCACCAAGTGCTGGCAGGTATAAACCTAGGCATGAACCTCCGTGGGTGGGGATTACAGGTGCTGGACCGCCTCCTGGAGGCATAATAGCCCGGAAGAAAGGAGTGGCTGGTGCAGCTTCTTGTTCTCATAGTTCACCCCGGATGTGAGTCCTGACGGGGGGGGGGGCGGGGGATAATGGGAAGGAGGGGATTGGTGGGCAGAGCACGGCAGGGAAGAAGGCCTGCTCACGCATTAGGTTTGTCATGCTAAATCTGTGAGTGGGGGCTGCCCAAACACATACAAAATACACGCAGGGGGTTGCCTGTTTATTAGGCTCTGCACGCTAAACATGTGAGTGGGGGCTGCATGAACTGAACCAGGGGGCTATTGTCTCATTGGTTAACATCCCGAATCCTAATGTTTGTGAAGAAACAAAAAGAGGCTACTGTAGTTGCCATTGCCCTGGCAGAAGGGGACCTACAGTGGCTCTTGTTTATCAGTTAACTGCTAATGTAAAGAAAGAAAAGGAAATGTTTCACCCACTTGGATAACCTCCATAGGCTTCTCTTGAGTAGAAGCCCATAAGAAGTAAACAGAGTATCTGGTGTTTTCTTTCTGATTGGGTCTGAGCTTCAATTTCTTATCTATAACCACCACGGTAAGCAATGTATTCAGCATTCTTATCCTTGGAATCTATGCAAGTGTACCAGATATTCTCCGTTCTTAGCAGCTTCAGTAATCTACTAGTTCTCTATTAACCTTTTCCAGAGGAACCTTTAACCCATAACTACTACTGCTACTAATCATCTCTATAGCACTTTACAGTCACAGATTTCAAAAACAGGTCCCTGCCCAGTGGGCTTACAATTTAAGATGGAGAAGGGTGAGGGGAAACAACAAACACACATTCCCATTTTACAGATGGGGAATTGAAGCTGAGAGGTTATGACTTGTCCAAGGCCACCTGCTGAGTTTATGGCTAAGGCAGGATTTGAAACCTGACTTCCCAGGTCCAAATCCAGCACCTTAATCCACTACGTTGGCTTTCTAGGCTAAGACTTGCCCAAGGCCACCTAGTGAGTTCATGGCTAGGGTGAGATTTGAACCCTGGTTTCCCAGGTCCAAGGCCGCTTTTAGACGAGCGTGCGGTGTCCAAAATCCCACGAGACGGGATCAGACGAGACACTGCCGCGAGTCACGCACACGGGAGGGGGACGCGCATTCTTTTCAAGCCGCGAACTGACCAGGAGTCTGATCAAGGTAGGTCATTCGCGACTTGAAAAGAATGCGCGACCCCCTCCCGTGCGCGTGACTCGCGGCAGCGTCTCGTCTGATCCCGTCTCGCGGGATTTTAGAAACCACACGTTCATCTAAAAGCAACCCAAGTCCAGCAACCTTATCCACTACACCACACTGGCTTTCATAAACTCGTTCACTGTTAGCTCTTTCTAGAGGAACATAGGGGAACAGGCGTACCCACAAAATCTAAGTCTATAATATGACAAGTTTATAAAATCATGAACGGTGTAAAGCATGTAAATAGGGAGCTGTTATTTACCCTCCCAAATAATAATAGAATCAGAGGCTACTCCATGAAGCTAACTGGCAGTAGATTTAAAACTCAAAAAAGGAAGTACTTATTCACTGAACATACAATTAATTGTGGAACTTTTTGCCAGAAGAAGTTTTTTAAGCCAACAGCGTAACTGGGGTTATGAGCATGGCTGGTGTGGAGGGGCAGCTGATAGGAGGATGCCCTTGCCTCCCCCGGGCCCCTGCATGTTGAGGGGGCACAGAGGTAGGTGGTGGGCAAGGCAAACATGAGGTGGTGGGCCTCATGTTCACTCAGACTTTGGGCATGGTCTGGAGGGTAGCTGGATATGCACATTTTAGAGGACACCTAAGAGAAATACAGGTTAAACGGCTCCTTTGACTCCAGTGCGGCCCTGCAACCTGTATTTCTCATGTGCCCTCTAAAACTTGCATATCTGCCCACCCTGGTGGTCTGACAATGTTTTCTTTTAGCTGTGTACTTTGTGTAAGCTACACCCTTATTTATCCCAGGCTGACCTTGCCGCAGCAATCCATATCCTGGTGATCACAAGGCTTGGTTGTTATCATTCCCTCTTCTTTGGGCTTCCAGCGGTACTTCCCCATCACTTGCAGCTTCTTCAGAATGCAGCAGCATGGCTGTTCCCTGGTTTGGGCAGCCATGAACATATTACGTCCACCTTCCCTCCATTCCCTGCACGGGCTCCCTCCAGAGTGGCAGATTGAATTTAAAATTGTGCTGTTGGTTTTAAGGGCCCTGAATGGTTTAGGCCCTGGTTCTATTGAAGACCTGCTCCTGGAACCTCACCCTGATGGTGATGATCTGTGCTCAGAAATCACCCGCTGTTTGGGGATTTCGCCATCATGCCGATTGGGTCTTTGCTCTGGCAGGCCCCTCAGTGTGGAATTTGCTCCCCTGCAGATGTGCATCTCAGCCTCTCCCTCCCCCTCCTCACCTTTAAAAAGTGCCTGAAGACTTTTTTATTCTCCAGGTGCTTTTAGAGGAGCTACTCACAGTATTTTTTCTTCCTCCTTTCCTTTTTAAACTATTTTAATTAGACTTTTAATTGAATTTTATGTTCTTACTGTATTTTGATGTATTTTAGTGCAAGAGTGCTAAATAATATGCACAGCTCTCTTCTTTCTTAAGAGGGAATGCCTTGAATTACAACCATTTAATTAAGGAAAAACATTGTAGTTGTTGTAACCTCTCCTTTGGGGTACAAATTTGAGCAGATTACTATCTTCCCTCCAAATGAGAATACAAACTGAAATATTCATATATAATTTGTTTCAAGGCCTCCCAATGTTTCATTTCTCCCATGTTCTCTCTTAATCTCTCGATATTTCCTCTCAGCATGCTTTACTATAATGAAGGCAGGAAATGTGAGCCAGTGACCCTAGGTTCATCCATTTCCCCCATTTGGGGGGGGGGAGGGAGGGGGTTAAGGCCCAAGGTAAATAAAAAGTGTCAAATATTTCAAATAAACTGAAAATACATCTACCATTTAACCACCCACAGTGGAGCTCATTTTTGCAGTGAAATCATAGTTAGTCTAAAACACATTTAAAGACTTACGCATAGCAGCCCCACAGAAAGGAATGTTTAGGCTTTCAACAGCTACTCTGAAAGGGGATATGTTATGATGTGTGGATTTAAACACAGCAATTACCTTCTTCAGAATAATTTGTACATTCTCTTCAATGTTTGAAAAAGGCGTACGCACCTGCTCCAGACCTTTCTCAAAACTTGGCCCATTCTTTTAATTTAAAGTTTGTAGGGGGAATGATATAGTACATTTTCATTCTTATGATCCTCACTTCTAGTTCTCAGCTAAGACATATGTCCCAGAAAGTCACAAAAATATCTGTTCCCATAGTATCTCCTGCTTGACAGAATGTAGGATAGCCTACATCAGGGGGTGGGGAACCTCCGGCCCGGGGGCCAAATGCGACCCCTGGCAAGTTTTTATGTGACTCCTTTTCACGTCCTGGATCTGGCCCTTGAATCCACTTCTTACCTCCAATCACTGAAAAACTGAGCTCAAGGGAAGGGAGCAGAGATGAAGATATGCGATCAAGAATAGGAGACAGTTCCATGGCACAGATCCATGACTTGGGTCCTCCTTTCTTTGAGTGCATCCCTTAAGCACCCTCACCCCAACTTCTGTGCGGCCCTCAGAAATGCCCTCCTCATGGTCGACACCCGGAAAACCCAGGGGACCTCAAGGAGGGTGCCCCCAACCAACCACAGAGGTCGATCCAGGATCCGGAGGGTGAGGCAGTCCTGCTGTATTATCTACTAGTACTATTATCTAAATAGTATTTATCTACTTTAAATAAGTTAGTACGTCCTTATCTAACTCAATCCTCAGAAAAACTAAATATCTTAAAAGTTTACTGACTGAAGCCTTGCTTACTGAAGATAACTTTGGAGGACAATTTCTATTATAAATAATTTCTTCTGGATTCCTCAAGCTACATTGGGTAAAAACTGCTCCCCGGGCTGCCCTGGGACAAAACATCATGGGTGACACGGCCTGGGTCAGGCACTGAACTGATGTTCCTGAAGCCGGAAAGCGCAGCCCGGATAGAGCCGGGAGCACAACAAATGTGTGGGTGGGCGGCCCCATGCCAGGCCGGGTATGCTGGGGCACAACAGACACCCTAGCCCACGTGGCCTACTTTGGCCTGGTTGGGTGGGCCTTAGCCTGGGCTGCGACCTGACCTCAGAGATTTTTCAGGGGTCATAGCCCAGGCTACCCACTACGGCCCAGGCTATCCCGGGGCAACAACTGGTGGTGCCTGCACATCTGTAGGTGGGTCCCAGGCTACAGCAGGTCATAGCAGGCCAAGGTCACATCTTTTTTTTTTTTTTTACCAATTTTGACACCAGTGCTGCAGGGGTTAAGGCACTGGTCAGTATACGTTTTGTGTGCTCTTCTGTGCCCAATGATAGTCTGGTACAAACTTCATTTAAAACTGTAGCTCATTAGCTCAAGCTGTACAGGCATATATTTCTAGTGGATCAATATAGTGGCCATCACCCAAACTACTTGAGTCCTTCCATAGTTAAATGAAGTATAGCCAAAGAATACTAATGCTTTAATTAGACTTGGGCCCTAACAGCAATTTATTATGGCTCGTCTTATCTCCACAGCTAACAATATTTTTTTCTGAAGAACAGAGGCCTCAGCTGAAAGAACAGCCTTATTTTGATAATACCAAAGCATTATAGGGATGGGACTTTGGGCAAAATTTCGGTTTTGGTCACTTTCGGTTTCGGTTCTCATGTATTTTGGTTCTTTTTCGGTTTCAGTTCTATCGGATCTTTTGCATGGATTTTTGTATCGGATTTTTAACATTGTGTTTTTTCAATAGGGGACAAACCGCAGTGTTAAAAATCCGACACAAAAATCAATGCAAAAGATCCAATAGAACCGAAAATGTAAAAGAACCAACATTTCTGATTAATCTGAAATGGCCATTTTCTGGTACTTTCATTTTTATCCAAAACCAAACTTCCCATTCCTACAAAGCAATAAGGGTAAACTGCTATTAATAAGCACTTATAAGGTGTTTTAGATATAAAGACATTTAACTATGCAGCTACAGCTTAACATAGTCTTAAAAACACTTCAACATAAACAAAATTATACATTTACCCATTAACAAAATGATAAAGTTCAGAACAGTGCATCTATTTGAAATGATCGGTTTAATTTATTTAGGCAAACTGTAATAAGTCAAATTGCAATTTGCAGACAAAGACTGGCAATAGAACTATCCAAACTCAGGACTATTTCTCTGAGAGTAAGTTTATATGGACAAACTAATATGGAGAAGTAAATACCTGGAAAGTGGTATGGGCTATGCCATTCCTATTCTGCACCATTGCAGAGAGAGGCTGGCATACTGAGAGAAGCACTCTGCATCAGTGTACTGTACTCAACTTTATAGTGAATTCTTCAATCCGCATTCTTACTGGTATGAACAAAATAATCCACCTTATAAAGAGTTCTTCCTTGGTGTAATTTCTAAATTCCATGAAGATACACGAAGGATGTATTTGAGCCTTCTTTGCCTCGAGATCTAGAAACCCATTTTTCATGTGCCAGGGTTCTCAGAGTAAATTTAAGCCACAAGTTCACTGTGGGAGGTTTGCAGGATATCCAGTGTATCATTATATATTTCCTCTCTATGGCATGGATAGATTTGCATAATGTTTTTGTGGTTGTTGAGTAAATCCAGAAAATGAGTAAGTCTCCTATTACACATTTGATGGAAGAAATTAGTGCATTTAGGGAGGCAGAATTATTATTAAGCTGTGTTACACTATGCCAAAGTTTTTTTTAGGCATGAGCAGCATAATGTGGAACAAATTAGTTCTGGTTTGGGGTCTTACACTTAAAGCCATGAAATAAACGTAAGAGTGGAACTGAACGGTCTGAGGAACAATTTATACAGGAGTTCAAAGGAATCCATCAATCTTAAAGGAATCACAATTTCTCATAAGAGTGATCCAATAGTTCATCTCTCCAGAAAATCTACTAATCTTATTTCCACTTCATTCTCAAAACAGGTTTTAACTATTTATGCCTAGCATGGCTTAGAGCCACAGAAATGACTGATATAAAAAAGTAAGAAAAGTTCTCTGTGGCAGGGTGGATTGCTGGACCATGCTAAGAAGGCACAACATTTCCAGCTACTAGTGACTCAAACTGCCTTGCATGGCTGTTTAGCCAAGCAGATAAGCAACCAGCGGGATAAAAGACAGCAGAGAAGGATGAAATGAAAGTTGACTGTTCAAGAGGGCACAGCACAGTATAAGGAGTACGAGCACCCAATAAAATGCTGAAAAGCTTTGCTGAGTCTGCCTCTTCCCTTCAGCTCTTCCCCCTCCCAACGGGTAGTCTGGTCCAGGGTTAAGGGGGCAGATCTTCTACTAGGCATTCTACTGCCTAGTAGAAGTCTGAGCATCCAACAGAATGCTGAAAAGAAAAAAACAAAGGGGGGTGGGTTCAGGTATGTTAGAAGGAAGAGAAAGCAGTAGATCCACTGCTCAGTGAAGATGGTGAAATGTTAACAAGTGACAAAGAGAAGGCCAATCTCCTCACCTCCTATTTTGCCTCCATCTTCTCCCAAATGGTTAAACTGTGTTCAACCTGGCAGAAGCAGCATGAATGATGAGGGAAAGGATTCCAGCTCGGGATAAAGAGTTGGTTAGAGAATACCTAGCTACTCTAAACAAGTTCAAGTCTTTGGGGTCAGATGAATTACATCCTAGGGAACTGAAAGAACTTGCGGATGTACTCTCAGAACCTCTGTCTATCATCTTTGAGAACTTTTGGAGAACGGGTGAGGTGCTGGAAGACTGGAGATGGGTAAATGTTGTCCCTATCTTCAAAAAGTGGGAAAAGGAGGATCTGGGAAACTATAGACCGGTCAGCCTGACATTGATATCTGGAAAGATACTAGAACAGGTTATACATTTATTTTATTTATTTATTTATTTACATTTATATCCCGCCTCCTCCTGTCAACAGACGGCTCGGGGCGGCTTACAAAATAAAGCATTCAGTCTGTAAGCATCTAGAAAACCTTGCAGTGATTGCTAGAAACCAGTATGGATTTGTCAAGAATAAGTCATGCCAGACTAAGTTTATCTCCTTTCTTGATTTGAGTTACTAGTTTAGTGGATCATGGTAACGCCGTGAACATAATACATCGTGATTTCAGCAAAGCATTTGACAAAGTCCCCCATGATATCCTTGTTGACAAGCTGGTCAAATGTGGGTTGGATGATAATACCACTAGGTGAATTTACAGCTGGTTAAGAACCGTACTCAAAGAGTGCTCATCAACGGCTCCTGATCAACCTGGAGGGAGGTGACTGTCGAGCAGGGTGCCGCAGGGCTCTGTCCTGGGGCCAGTACTGATCAACATCGTTATTAATGACTTGGATGAGGGAGTAGAGGGAATGCTTATTAAATCTGCAGATGACACAAAACTGGGAGCGACAGCTAACACCTTAGAAGACAGAAATAAAATGAGTTGGAAAACTGGGCTGAAACAAAATGAAATTCAAAAGAGATAAATGTAAAGTCCTTAGGTAAGAAAAATCAAATGTACAAAAACAGGGTGGGGGATACCTGACTTGGCAGCAATACATGTGAAAAGCAGTTGAGGACTGAAATTAATCAGAAACTGAAAATGAGTCAGCAGTCTGATGCAGTTACAAAAAAGGCTAATGCAATTTTAGGCTGCATCAACAAAAGCATCAAGCAACAAAAGCCCCGAGCTGTTCGAGCCGCCCCGAGCTGTTCGCAGGAGGAGCGGGATACAAATTGAAATAAATAAATAAATAAATAAATATCATTTCCAAGTCATGAGAAGTAATAGTTCCTCTCTATTCTGTGCTGATCAGACATCATCTGAACTACTGTGTCCAGTTTGAGCACCGCGCTTTAAGAAGGACATCGACAAATTGGAATGGGTTCAGAGGAGGGTGACAAAGATGGTCAGGGATCTGGAAACCAAGTCCTATGAGGAAAGCTTGAAGGAGTTGGGAATGTTTAGCCTAGAGAAGAGAATATAAGGGAAGACATGGTAGCGGTCTTCCACTACCTGAAGGGCTATCACAGAGAGGATGACAGAAACTTGTTCTTTCTTGCCTCTGAAGACAAGAGTAGAAATAATGGGCTCAAATTACAAGAAAGTAGATTTCAGTTAAACATTAGGAAGAGCTTCCTAATGGTAAGAGCTGTTTGACAGTGGAACAAATGGCCTAGGAAGGTGGTGGGCTCGAGGTTTTCCAACAGAGGCTGGACAGCCATCTGTCGGGGTTTCTGTAACTGCAGATTTGCTGCACTGAGCAGGGGGTTCGACTAGATGACCTCTGAGTGTTTTTCGGCAAGAATCCAGCTGATTCTCATCTCATTCTCATTTGCAAAAATAAGATGGGAATTGTGATTCTTGTTCAGAAACATGAGAAACTGAGAATCAGGTTTCAGTCCTAATGGAGACTAAAGTAGCAGGCACTACTGACTTACTCAAAAGAGTCAGAAAGAACCAGTTGAACAGGTCTAGTAATCGTTGGATCCAGCATATCCAGACTTGGAATCCTTAACAGGCACTTATGCCCACAATAAAAGGTGCTTTTTAGCATAACAGTGTAGAACTTCCAGCCTTTGTTTACATGAAACTTACTTCTCCTTCCTTGGTGAAACAAATGGCTTGGAACTATATGGCCTGTATGATCCAGGAGCCTCATGGGCTGTCTTCCCCTTATTGTTTATGTCTCCTTGATGTTTAGAGCCAGAGCATCTATTGGAACCAAAAGACTAATGTGTCACCACCTTTTAGTTAGGAAGTAAATGACAGACAAGCATGTGCAACATTCCACTGTGACTCCCTTGGTTCTAGTATTTGTGGTGCCATTTGAATCTCTGTTAGGGATGGGCGAACGCGGTTCGGATGTTCGGAGTTTGGACTGAACTCAGTCTGTTCAGACGTTCGAACTGAACTCTTGAATGACCAAACAGTTCAGTTGTGTTCGGATGAGTTCGGATGAGTTCAGGGGCAGGAAAAATGTCTTTTCAGGGTCAAAAATTAAGTTTCGGTTTCGATAGCGCTATTTTTGACTGTTTGGCCAACCCAAACACGGCTGAACTGAACCATCAAACCCGAACTCGGGTTTTGAACGGAAAGACCAAACACCTGAACATCCGAACCGCAGCTGTGGCTCCCCCTGCAGGGCGTTATGGACGGTGCCCCCCAAAGCCCTGCGGGGGCCACCGCCACGGCTTTAACAGTTTAAAAAAAAAAAAAAAGTGCCACCGTTTATGACAGCTACAGCAGCCTCTGAGCTGCTGCAGAGGCTGCTGTAGCTGTCACTGAACTCGTTCTTCCTTCGGGGACCCACCCACTCCGCTGGGAGAGGGAGTGGGTTCTCAAAGGGACAAAAAGGTTCAGCTGTTTTGCCAGTGTTTCCCTGTGTTTGGGGTTTATACATTATTCATTTTAATCTTGATGTGCATTATAGACTGTGTTTTCTTCCATCTGATGTTAACCCTGGGAACTCCTTGCTGCTGTGTTGTGCCAGTGTTTTGCCAGTGTTTCCCTGTGTTTGGGGTTTATACATTATTCATTTTAAGCTTGATGTGCATTGTAGACTGTGTTTTATCCGATGTTAATCCTGGGAACTCCTTGCTGCTGGGTTATGCCCTGGCCTACCATTGCCCTGGCTCCGCCTACCGTTGCCCTGGCTCCGCCCACCGGCTCGCCGGCAGCCTTACTGCCCCTCCAAACTAAAAACCCACCAGCCACCCATGCCGAACCGCATTCTGTTCGCCCATCCCTAATCTCTGTGTCATTCCCTTGCACAAAGGTGACTACTTTTGAGAATTCTGTGTTTTGGAACTTGTTTCTGGCTTCTATAAGACGATTCCTGAAGAATCAAAACTAGCAGGGATGCTAGTTCTGATGAGCATGTGGCCTTTTTCACAAGTGCCAGTGTTGCTTGCTTTCTTTATGCACATTAGTTACATTGGGATTGCATAGAAACCAAGCTGAATGTGAAGATATCAAAATTGATATCGCACATTCCTTTGAATCCACATGGTAAAACCCCATTATTGAAGTTTTACCAATGTGGATTGAAAGGAATGTGCAAGCTGCAGTTTTCAATGGTGCTGGCACATCTAAACGTTGCCCGCACAACTTTTCTAATGACAGATTATTTAAATCCGTGAGCCCAGTGCAACATTTTCAAGCGCCCTTAGACTTTGTTCAAGAAGATCTCTTGAACATCACGCTTCAGTGAGAAACACCAATACAGTACTAAGGCTGGAGTAACCTTTAGAGACTCAATTTAAGGAGGTTTTCATGAGCATCACTCTGTTGTGGGGATCATCCCAGCCACTTAGATGGAATGGTCACTTATAGAGTCTCAAGGTAAAAAGAACATAAGAATTGCAATGCTGGTTCGTTTCAATGATCCAACCAGCCTACCATCCTGTCTCCCACAGTGTTCTGTACTGGATGCGTCAGAAGAAATATACTAGGGATGAGCGAACAGATCACGGTTTGGGTTTGGTCGTTCGGTTTGGTCCAGTTTGGTTACCCATTTGGTTTGGCCATTTGGTTCGGTCGCCGCTTTTGGGTTCGGCCGTTCAGTTTGGTCATGTTCGGTTTGGTTTGGGTGTTCGGAAAAAGTATTGCGAGAGCCTGTGATCGCCCCGGAAACAGGAAATTCTAGTGCGTGCGGAGCTTGTGTGGGTGAGAATGTATGTTGTGGCTGGCTGTGTATTCATTTTTTATTCGTGTGTGTTTTGGCTGTGTGGTGTGTGTTGGTTTTGGTTTGGCTGGTTGGTGAGTGTTGGTTGGTGCTGTGTGTGTTGTGTTGGGTGTGTGTTTAAAAAAAAATGGAGATGAAGGTGACCAGTGCCACCACCATTAAACGCCAGGCCTGGGGGAAGACCAAGGTGGCAGAGCCGGTGCTGGAAGAAAAGGTTGCTCTGGTCGCTGCTGGACCTTTGGTGGTGGAGGAGAAGCCAGAGCCGGCAGGCACAGGAGGTGCTGCTGCCACTGCTGCCAGGTTTGTAAACTTTTTTTTTACTTTGAGGACAAGAAACTTAAGGCTCTATCCATTAGAGTGAGCTCACTGGCGTGCGGGTGGGTGCGTGGGTGGTGGGCATCATTCAGGCACAAACAGTGGGGATTAGCATGTAGCTGTGGATGTCTGCCACAGAGAGAGGGGGTACTGTAGTGTGGGGGGCTCTTCCATCAGTCAGGCATGAGCACGAGCAGCACCCCCACCCAAACATGTGCCTGCCAGCCATCCCCACTCTCCAGTTGCCATCCCTACCTA
>QEPC01002120.1:3574542-3594031 GCA_003113815.1 Sphenodon punctatus | reverse complement strand
TTTCAATGGGGACACAGCGCCCCATTGAAACCAATGAAATAAATCCGGTACCGGTATACCGGATTTAATCCGGGAATCCGGTTTTCGCAGAACCGGTAAATCCGGTAGCCGGTAATGGGCCCGGGGTCCCACCTCTAGTAAATCCTAATGTGCACCCACGTATCCATGTCTAGTCAATTAGGGTGAATGCAGCAGTGCACACAAACAGCACCATACACTTGTGGTCGAAAAGCCTAGAGCGCTCTGAACACCAACCACTTCCTGCCCCTCTCTATCTGCTCTCGTTTTCACTGGCACCCAATGCATGCCAAATTCAAATGTGTTCTCCCAGTTCATCCTGGTTTGCGGCACATGCCCAATGCTCTCTCTTCCTGAGCCGTTACTCAGAACAACATGGCTCAGAACAACAGCCAGTTAACTATGGTAAATTAATGCACGGGGATGGGGTGGCAAGGTAGGCTGCATTTACACAGCTGCACAATAAATGCTGCCTTTTATTTTATTTATTATTTATTTATTTTTAAAAATAGCTACCCTGCCCCTCCATCCACAGGCAGCTCGGGGTGGCTTACATTCAATAAAATAACAATAATAAAGCTATCAAACATAGCATAAAAGGAGGAGACCAAAATAACCCATCCCACCCCACCCTAACCCACTCCCCCCACTCCATCACCCTCTCCCCCACCAAATGCTTATTGCTCTCGTCATTATGTTGGTTTTCTTCCCTTTACTGTGTTCACAGGCAACTACCAGCACCACTACCTTCTCGACTTCTGTTATTTCATTCTCTGCCTAGCAGTTTGCCCACCAGAGGTGTATTTCCTGGAGCGATGAAGAGGCCAAAGCCTTCATCGCTTTATGGGGGGAAGCTAAGGTCCAGTATCAACTGGTCAAGTGCTATTGGAATGAGGTGGTGTTCAATGAGTTCTCCCTCCAAATGGCACAGCAGGGATACCACAGGGACATGAACCAGTTTTAGCAGTGGGCCAAGGACTTGCACAAGGGATACAAGGAGATCAGGGAAAACAACTACATCTTCAGCCGCAGGAGGCAAACATCCCCCTATTACGAACTCCTTGACTGGTTCCTTTACACTGATGGAGACATTGTGGCATCCCACCTCTACAGCTGTGCCTTTGCCAGTGGGTAGGTGGATATGGCTCCCTCACTGTCCTTTCCTGCTGCAAACGCTCTTGCTCCCACCCACCAACCCACCCAGAAGCCATGACCACCAGCAGAGATCCCTCGATGCCTTTCCCCACCCTGGAGCCAACAAGGGTCAAGGAGGACACAAGCACTGTGACTCCGACAGTGTACCTCCTCAGTCTTCAGAGCCAGTCTCTCTTTGAGGAGCCACCAGAGGTGCCCATGGATGTAACGGAGGACCCAGAGGCCATGTTTATAGAGGAGGCAGAGGTGGAGAATGGTAAGTTAAGGCACCTGGGGGTGGAGCTGTGTTTGCACACCTGCATGACATAGGCTTCCACTTATTATGTGGGCTTTTTTTTTTTACTGTGTTCACAGGTGGCCAGGAGAGTGCTGGGGAGCAGCAGGATACTTCCCAGGACACAGCAGCACCAGAGGCAAATGGTTTATGCAGGAAGATGGTGGGAAGGCACAACAGTGGGCGAGAGGGGGGGAAGAGAGGCACCATAGCGGGATGGTGGGCTTGGGCAGGGTGGAAGTCAAAATGGCAGACATGGAGGCAAGGGGTGAGGGTGCTAATGGTGGTGCTTGACTTCTGTGTGTTCTTCACTCCTCTACAGTGATAGTGGGAGGAGAACCACCTGCCACTTCGATCCCACCGTAGGAACCACCCAAGCAGCAACCTATTCCAGATACTCATTCCTACTTCCCTTAGAGTGGCTTGAGGGCCGTTACATTGGGCAGGAAGGATGGGCAGGGACTGAAACATCCGAACAGCGTTCTGTTCTCCCATTCCTGAAGAATATTATATATTGGGTATTATTATTATTATTATTAGTAGTAGTAGTAGTAGTAGTAGTAGTAGTAAATGGACTTGAGGTCAAGTGCCTTCGTCATTTTAGTAATAAGAGAGAAATCTTCTATGATCTTTAGAATTAGTTATTTGGCAAGGATCAAAGATGATATCTGAAGCAGAAAACAGAGAGTCTTCTGAGTCGTTGGAGGAATTTGGAATAGTCAAGGAGGAATCTTTGTTTGATGTATTCGGTACATCTTACAATGGCTGCCAAACAGGTTGTGGCACCGTGAGAGGATCATGTTCGGCATCAGAAGGAATAGGTATGACCTCTTGAGGACTAAGGGAAGAAGGCGAAACTTCTGCAGTAGTTATAATGGCCAGTGCCAAGGGTATCAAGGATGTCATTAGTATAGGCAGTGCTGAGTGTGCCAAGAGGTATTAGAGGTGTGCAGCAGTGACCCATGTTGTTATTCTTTTTTTGTCCATATGATGATGATGATGATGATAGATAGATAGATAGATAGATAGATAGATAGATAGATAGATAGATAGATAGATTCGATTTGATACTAGGCTTTTTATTATATTCCTGCCTGTCCAATTGGTATCATGAATGGTATAACTTGTGAAGCAGAAGTTGAAGTTACTGGTTGTGTATTAGTTGCCATCATGGTTTTTAATGCCCTTGCTACTGCGTGAAAGGAGTTTATTGCGTGAAAGGCCTCTATTGTAGTGGGAGGGAACGCTGTTGCCATAATAGGAGGTGGTAACGGTGTAAGGGTAGGTGGTCTCCCAAGAGACACACAATGCCAGCCCTTTGCGTCTGTGCTGGGATCTGGTAGGGTAATACTATCTGCACAGAGACTGATATGGGGGTGCCCCATGAGGCTGGCTAGTATTTTGGCAATTGCTAATACATCAATGGATCCTATTGCTGTTGCCCTGCCCATGCCAGAGAACCATAGGGAGATGGAAAAGTAGGTTGCTAGGGTGGAGTAGGCATTTTGCTTCTTTCTACTAGTGCTGGCTAAGATGTCCTGAGGAACCTTTGTGGGGAGCTGTGTGGCACTTCCTCCACATCTAAATATGATGAGCAAGGTGAAAAATTGGGTGAGAGCTGAGGAGAACTTTTTAGCGTTCCAGATGGAGTATGTGGAACTGAGAATGGGCCTTCTGGTGAGTCATGGATATTATGTGATTCCTTCTCCTTGTGTGGAGATGATGTTGGGGCAGAAGTTGTCTTTCCCATATGTTTTTTAGGAGAGGGATGGTCATGTTCTGGTGTTTTATCTCTTTACAGGTGGTTTGGCAGTGGGTGAAGAGCGTCTTGTCTGAAAACACCCATTATTTGACTGTTAGTGGCCAGTGTGGTTGTGACCATGAAGGCTGCTGCAATCCCTGGCATCCCTTCAGGAACACAAAGAGTCTTTTGCTTCTTTTAAGCATTTTGTTTTTACCCCTGGTGGAGGATAATGGGCCATTTTGGTGGTGGTCTTTTTGGTTGCTCTTTATAGAGTGGGCAGTGAGAGAGCGTGATTCGGGTCTGGGGTGGGAGGTGTGGAACAGTAATAAAAAAATAAAAAAATTTATTGTTTGGCCGTAGGCCTTAACAAAGATGTCGTACAGGTACAAAGTTCAATATAAAACTTAAATATGCTACAAATTAAAATATCACTGGACAAATTATACAAAATACAGATCTGGTAAAAGCAACAGTGCTGTGTACTATGTACCCCCACCTCCACCTGTCCAGGTCCCCTCCCTTCCCAGAGTGTCCAGTAATATCCATAACGCACCTAGTGCGAGCGATTTGGAGAGCCATCCCCCAGTGAAACCCTAACATGGCGCTCCTACACACACAGGGTCCGGGATCTACCCTTCAGAAATTGGTTATGTGGCTGGTCATACCGAGTTTCCAGCTATTAGCCATACCCTCCATTTAAAGATTACGTGCTAAGCGTATACGTAATATGGCTTGCGCACAACTGGCTACAGCTCTGGCCAGTTCAGGATCCATGGGACTGAGTAAATTCCACGTGGTCTGGGCAGCCGCATCAGAAATCCAACTACAGCCCCCTAGGTATCGAAATCTTGGGCCTGAAAACAGGGTGCATCTAAGGAGGATATGGTCCACCGTGTCCACCTCACCCAGCTGACACAGTGGGCATATCCTCTGGGACCGAGGTATCCCCCTGTACCGGCCCTCCACAAGAGCCGAAGGGAAAGAATTAGCCCTCAACTTAAAATAGGCTACTCGTTTCCTGGCATCTAACCAGGTGAAAAGATAGTACTCGCCAGAATCTGTGGACTTAAAGGGAACATAAGCTGGTGCAACCCTTTGAGCAGCAAGCATTGCATCCTCTAGCTGTATCGTCTGGTCTCTCACTCTCCTTGCAATCAGACTCTTGGCCACTACCAAACCCACCAGTCTCAGGCATTCAGCTGAAAACTCAAGGCGGTGGACCTCCTCCTCTATTGCCTGAATCCAAGTATCACCTATCCCTGCATTGATTGTCAACGAGAGGAGAGAAGGTTTGCCGGAGGGAAATAGAGCCACTTTAACCCAATAATTGACCAGTGCCTGCAGGGCATAGGCACGGAGAGGGATACACTGAGCTTCTGACCTGAGGATGACCTGAGGCAGTCCTCGAGGGGCACCCAGTATGGACTTTAAAAACCCATTCTGGGTTCCCTCGAGTTGGGCTATAAAGGACGGGCCCCAAATTGGCAGGGCGTATAAGAGCTGATTAACTACTTTCGCCCTGAAAAGCTGAAGGGCAGGGAGGACCAGTTTACCTCCCTGTATGAAGTAGAATTTTACGATGGCCATTGAGGATTTCCTGGCTAGTTTTATTGCTGCAACTTAATGGCCTTCCACCCTGGATAAGCAGAGAAGATTACCCCTAGGTATTTAAACCACCAGACCTGCTCAATATATTTATTGCCAAATGCCCAGTGGTGTACCTTCCCCACCCCTCTACCGCCAGCTATCAAAACCTTAGTTTTATCAAAGTTTATACATAAAAGGTTCTGCTGACAATAAACTTCGAATACATGCATTAGCCGTTTTAGGCCTATCGGCGTCTGTGACATTAGTACTGTGTCATCTGCGTAGAGTAGAAGGGAAACGCACCGCATTCCGATCTTGGGGGCATGAGTATCAATCTGAGTCACTTCCTGAACCACATCATTCAGGTAAATGTTGAATAAGGCAGGGGCCAGCAGACACCCCTGTCTTACTCCGGCCCTCACCTGGACTGATTCTGTTAAAGCTCCCCTGATATTGTTGTGGACTCGTAGGGTGTTATCTGTATGCAGATGGATCATAAGGTATAACAGCCTGGGCTCAATACCCAGACCTCTAAGTTTTATCCACAATTTCTCTCTGCAAACCGAGTCAAATGCCTTCTTAAGATCGACAAAACACAGATACAACTTCCTACTAAAAGTGGTGTATTTGGTTATCAGAGCCAATAGGACAAATACATGATCCATGGTAGATTGACCTTTTTGAAAGCCGGCTTGTTCCAGCTCTATTTTGCTGGATCTATCAAGCCATGCTTGGAGTTTGTCTAGCAGTAGTCTGGCATATAGTTTAGCAACTATACTGAGAAGGCTAATAGGCCTATAGTTCTCGGGCATTTTGGGATCCCCCTTTTTGTAAATGGGTATGATGAAACGGATTGTAAGTAGAAGGTTTTGGGATACCAAGAACAGGTCCAGTACACTGGAGCCCTGGGTGGAGTGGAAAGTGAATTCCCCCTCAAGGTCCCCATCTATCCTCCCATTAATAATCGTAAGGTCTAATTCAGCCAACAATAGGTCCATTAAGGGTTTTCTGGGGCCCACTACTAAGTCCTTTGACTGCCACACGGGTAGTAAGAGTGGGTCTGCAGAGTCCTCCAGAACAGGAACCCCTTGCTCTGCGGCCGGGTTACCAAGGCGGGCATTAAAATCCCCACCCAGGAGAAGGGCTGCTGTCAGAAACCTCTCAATTGCAGAATGTACCTGCTCGGTGATGGACTCCCATATATTGGGGTCATAATATAACGATCTTTCCGGGGGGATATAAATGATCCCAATAACTAACTCAAATCCAGTACAGTAATAAAGACTAAAATATGCTTTAATAGAACTGATACATAAAACTTGGACGTGGAGCCCAGAGGCAATAAACAAAGCAAGCCCCCCACTTGGTCGGCCATGAGACTCGGAAGGGTTCGCACGGAACCAGTAAATATCATGCCCCCTCCAAGTTTTCTGAAAAATGGATCTCGCCAGCCATGTTTCCTGAACCAGAACCACGTCATAGGAGTTTATACAATTAGAGAAGTCAGGGTCAAACTGGTGGCCCCTCCAGCCAGAGATGTTCCAGGTAGTCAGGGTTAACAATGAACCCTGACTACGTGCTAGTCACTGTTTTGAGGAGCGAGTTGAAATTTTTGAATGCTGCCTAAGAACTCGACTTGGAGGACTTGGGGGTGCCCCTGAAAAGGAGGCGACAACCCTCTGTGTGCCCTTGCTGGCAAGCTCTGACGCTGTATCCCTATCCCCTGAAACTGGCTTAGCCTCCGGGGACCGAGCTGGATAGTCCCCCGCGAGGGCCCCTGGGGTACGTGACTGTGTTAGGGGAAGAGATGATGATAAGCGATCCGTAAAGGGCTGTAAGTAAGATGGACAACAGAGGTGGCCTTTCTGGATCTCCCACCCTTCCCGAGGTGGAGGACCTATTGGGCTAGGGATAATAGATGGTGACAAGAGGCTGACTGCCTCTTCTAAACCCCTCTCTGCGTAGTTTCCCCCAGTAGGTGAGAGCCATGTAGATGACTTAACTGGTGTTGATAGTAGGGAGGAGAGTGGGGTCTTTTTATAAGAGTTAATAGCTTGACTTACTGAAATAGCTAGTGGGCCGGCCCCTTTCTCCCTCGTGATCAGTTCTGATTTTAGCTCCCCTAAACGTAAATATAGAGACTCAAGCCATTGTACACATTGAGTCTGCATTAACGTAGGTGCGGAAGCTGACTGTTCTACCATAGCAATGTGCGTCTGCACTGGGGGGGGAGTCAACACCCAGCCCCACGGGTAGCTGCACCCTTGGAGCCAGATTGCATACCTCCTGTGGGGGAGCCACGTCTCCTGGGGGCAGGGGCCTTAGATCATAATTTGAGGGTCTCAAAGGCCCTCCTCCCACGGGGGGGACCTTGGACAGATGGTTAGGGTCACCACTTGGGCGCAAAAACAGGGAAGAGTACCTCCCCCTGCTGTCTGTGGGTCCCCTCTCTCCTGGGTGTCTCTTAATATCCCGTCCTGCAGTAAGGGGATGGCGTGGTATACACGGGCGGTAATAACCGCCTGCTGGTGGAACAGTAAGAGGTCCCCCTCGCCTCCTGTATTTCTCTTGAGTTCAGTAGACTCTTAGGCAGGAGGGCAAGAGCCTCTGTCCTGATTTGCGCTCCTGCCAGTCTGTGGTGGTGTGTTCTGTGTTAATGTGAATGGATAATGAATACGGATTGCTAATGATCTGGGGAAAGGGGGAAAGAGTGAGGTGGCTAAATTTGCTGACGACATCAAATTATTCAAGACGGATGGCTAACCCCATACAGAACATGCTTAGGCAATTATTACTAAGATCTTGTAGCAATAGATTGCAGCTCTAACTTTTAAAGATTGTGCTCTGGAATGGAGTCTAGAAATACCAAGAACAGGGCAGGGGAGTGTATGGAAAAATGCCAGCCATCACAAGATAGTATGTTGGCCTATTAAACTGTTTCCTGAAGCAGAGCCCTAATGTTAACACATTATTAAAGTTGGGTGCTTTTAGACAAGCACCTCCACGCCCACTACCCACCCACTATACATGGTGCAGGACTGCAGTGGTGCCGTATGGGTGCCCTGCAACATGTATGGTGAGTGGGTAGTGGGTGGAAAAGTGCTCGTCTAAAAGCATCCATTGTTAAAAATAACACATTAAGGAAGTATGATGTAGGAAGGTGAAAGCAGCCAAAATTGTTTTGAAAAGATATACCATAGCTGCAGCAAGGGTAAACAGACAAAATATAGAAGCTTTTCCAAAGAATTTATTTGGTGACAAAATGTTGTGACTAAGGACACTTTAAAAATACTTGCTGATTTTGCACACAGCCTTGTGTGGCTTTAGTGCTTTTGAAGGAGGAAATAGTCGCATTAGCCACTTTGAATTTTGCCCCCCACACTACAAATTTGGGAACTTAAGGATTTTTCCATGTATTTTTTTCTCTTGTTCACTGATCTGAGAGCTTTCAGTTTATAGGAAGGACTATATCAGGGGTGGTGAATTTTCCCTCCCAGGGACCAATTGCAGCATTTATGGTGTGCATATTAGGATTCCACATAATCCTGTTTTTCCATGCATTTTAGTATGTCTTTCTTTGAATGTCACATGGTGGGTTGTGTGTATGTTCTATTCCTTGTGTGCATGTTGTATCCTTGTGTACATGTTCTGTTTCATTGATCATGATCATGCAAGTGTGCAGTTCTTGGGTTGGCTCTGCCTACCGTTGGGATGACTCCGCCCAGCATTGGCCCTGCCCCCTGCTGGCCCCGCCCACTGCTCCACCAGCCTCAGAACCCACCAGCTGCCACTATGCCAAATGCACAAGATGCAAGGAGAGGGGCCATGATGCAGGATGGACAAACTGCTTTCAGAAGCTTCCAGAAACCAATCTGTGCAGGCACAGATCCACTGTTGTGAGTGCAGAGCCCCACTCGAAGAACACGAACTAAACCAAGTTTTGGCTTGATGCCATTTTAAAGAGCACATATATTAAAATCTAGACATTATTTTTACAATGGAAACATCAACCATATTAACAAAGGCAACATTGCTTCTAGGCTCTAATAAGAGCCTTATATGCTTGTAAAATGTTAATACCTACTAAGGCCATCTGTTTAGTACTGGAAAAAATAATTTCATCTCAATGTCTTCTTCTGAGATCATTTAGACTGGGGTATACTAGAAGCTCTGACCACAGTAAGAACCCCAGACATATAAAAGAGGCAGAGCAGTTATGATGTCTGCCAAAGATAACTGTTAGTTTAAGCAGTAGTATGATGAAAACATACTGTACTACTTGCTGGAGCCAGACATATGAAGCATAGAATCTGAAAGGAGGATGAGACAAGCCATGCTGCGTAGCTGCATGGGCGCTGGTTTGCTATCTACTGTTTCCCGGGGAGAGACTGCAAGTGCACGTAGTATTTATATATACAAACATTATCATTTAACAAAAAGAAGAGCTACACTTAATTTACTCCATGTATGGCACAAGATGCACTTAGAGTGCTGCCTAATATGGTATTCTTTCTATGTTCATTTCAAGTGCCCCAGCACCAACATTGTCAAAATGCTGCTTTGGTTCTAAAGCGCATAGGAACTGTGAACAGCAAGAAGGTATCTTGATGGTCTGCACTTATAGAGCAATCACAGAACACCATGGGGGCCAAATTTTTCTCTTTTTTTAGTCAGGAAAATTCCATCAACACTGAGAGTGTCACGTGAGCAACAATTAAACACTGATCAAGGATCCCCATCAGGATTATTAAACTATTGCTGTAGCTAAGAAACAGAATACTGTAAAACTTCATTGCATGATGGCTGCCATTTTCTCTGACAGGGAAAAACTGATGTTAGCTCCTTCCTATGAACTGGACTCCTCGAGTAATCCTTCACCCTCCCCAAGCTAGTATTCCCCAGTTTTCTGACATGGTAATAGATGTTAAATAGTATTAATGAGAGTGAGAGTAAGCTGTTTGATTGACTCATATCCAGTACTGAATAGGACACCCAAGAACCACAGTAGTGGATGTTATATAAATAATGTGTACTAAGAAATCTGTGTTCGTTTTCCAAAGCATGGGGCTAAATTGGAGAGGGCAATTTTGCAAGCTCTGAATAACAAGGAAGAGAAAGACATTTACTTCCCCACCCAAAGTCTATATCCTCCCAAAGAAAGTGGCATTTGTAGAGTAGAGCACAAATTTCTATGATCAGTTATGTGGGCATTTTGTTAAATCCTTAATCAACCATCCAATTTGAAAATTTCTGATATATAGGGTAAAAACTGATGCATGGGTGAGGCAGTTCCCCAGCCAACCACCCTAGGATGGAAAAGTATCACGGCCACTCCCTGGGTTGGCGGGCAGCACAGGACAGACATGTTTGCAGCCCCTGGTGGCTGGAGAGCTGTCTTACTGCCTCCACATCCCGGGTAGGGTGGGGGAACGGAACATACGGGTGGCCAGCCCTGCCCCTGCTCCACTCCTAGCACCCCACACCCTGCCATGACAGACAGCCATGGCAACCAACCATGCCTCAGGGTCATAGTAGTCCCCTCCCCATGGTGGGGACAGGCAAGGATGAACAGGCACGCGGCCCACATAGGCTCATGTGGCTGCCCTTGACCTGGGATGGTTGTCCAAAATTTTCTGGAGGATGCATCCCAGGCCAGCCAGCTACCCACTCAAGGGCACCTACGTCCCAACACCTGGTAGTGGTGCAACTGATGAGCAGGTGAGTCCTGGTTCTGCATGGGCCACCATCTTGTCTGATTTCACCCATACTTTCCCACTGGTGAGAATACACAGAACCACTCAAAGGAGAAAGTTACTGTGGTAGGGATGACTGAGATCAGGGTCTGGCCTTAATAAACATACATTAGGAACAGAGTTCCCAGAGAGTGCACAACATTTATTGAATGCTGCATCTGGCACAACATGTCCTTGGCCAGATGCAGCATTCAACTAGTGAAAGTCCTTAATCCAGCTTCTTTTCCAAAACAGTTCTCTTACAGCTGCCTTATAACTAGGAACCCTCTTCTTACCACTTCAAGTCCTTTCATGCTGCAAGGTTGGGCCTTCATGCCCCTCCAAATGATATCTTCAGTGGTCTTTTGTCTTGCCACAGACAGCACCTCGGAGAGCTCACTGTGTAGTGAGGGGGAGTATACTGCTTCCAGTCTCCCCACCAGAGAACCAGCAGACAATTTCCCTCTCTTCTCCAGGACTGAGGCCACTTTCACACATTACCAGGGAGCTTGCAACTTGGAGAGTGTAAGGAAATGAAGTGTTTGGAGTAGCTCCATTTATTTATTTATTTTAAAAAATTATACCCCAGCCCTCCTGCCACAGGCAACCCGGGGCGGCTAACAAAGTCAATCAATAAAATACATTTAAAACATATAAAACATCATAAAGCAAAAACAACAATAAAAATGAGGAGAACAAAAACCCATAACACCCACCCCACCACCCCATCCACCCTCACCCTTCTCCCTCACCAAATGCCTGATGGAACAGCCAGGTATTACAATTCCTGCAGAAAACCGGGAGGTCTGGGGCAAGATGGGTCCCCATGGGCGGGAATTCCAAAGGCACGGCGTGGCCACTAAGAATGCCCTGTCCTGCGTGGCCCCCAAGCAAACCCAGGGGACCTCCAACAGGGCACCCCAAGATGACCACAGGGACCAGTCCAAAACCCGGGGAGTGAGACGATCTTGCAAATAGGCAGGGCCCAGACCATGTAAGGCTTTATAGGTCAAAACCAACACTTTGAATCAGACCTGGAAGACTATTGGCAGCCAGTGAAGAGAGAGGAGCACTGGTGTAATGTGGTGGGGTGGGAAATAGCCTGGGGGGTGCAGGGTGCCTTGGGGGGGGTGCAGGGTGGGAAACAGCCTGGGTGTGTGTGAGGTGCCTTGGGGTGGGTGGGAATCCTCCTCCCGCACCCCCCCCAAGACTGTCTTCCCCCCCCCCGCACTCCCCCAGGCTGTTACCCAGTGGAAAACAGCCTGGGGGGGTGCAGGGTGGGAAACAGCCTTGGGTGTGTGTGCGGGAGGAGAATAGGAAGGAATCTTATTCTTACCTGGTGCTGGGAGCAGCAAAGAAGCAGCTGCAGTTCGCCACCGGCAGCCATGCTCTTCTTTGAGCATGTGAGGCAGGGACTAGCGCGCATGCGCGCTGGTGGTCCCTGCCTGAGGCGCCCGGCCCAAGGCATCTCGCCAGGGCACTTTCAACAAGCACCCTGGTGAGAGCTTTCCTTGTGCCCATTGAGTGCAATGGAAGCCCTAGCACCTCCCTCCACAACACATCCTATACGTGCTGTGTACATGGAGGAGATCAGCCGGGCTGAGCGCTCAGCTGCCCAAACCGCATTTTTGAGCCTTCTGGGACCCACTCCTCTGGAGTGGATCCCAAAAGTCAACTGAAACAGCGTCGCAGCAGCCTTTGCCTTGCCTTTGCTTCAGAGCGGAGGCTGCTGCAGTGCTGTTGTCAGTTTCACTGAAACTGACAACAGCGCTGCAGCAGCCTCCGCTCTGAAGCAAAGGCAAGGCAGAGGCTGCTGCGGTGCTGTGGGAAGCGGTGGCAGTGAGGGTTTTGTTGTTTTTTTTAAAAAACCACGAGTGGCAGCACCTGACGGGCCCTCGGCGCCTGACAGGCCAGCCGCGCCTGGTTCCACAGCCGCAGTGCAGCCACAGAAAACGCCCTCCCCATGGTTGACACCCAGGAAACCCAGGGAACCCCAAGGAGGACGCCCCCGGCCAACCACAGGGGCCAATCCAGGATCCGTAGGGTGAGGCGGTCCTGCAGGTATGTGGAGCCCAGGCCATTTAGAGCTTTAAAGGTCAACCTCAACATCATGAATTTGGCCCGGAAGACTATCAGCAGTCAGTGCAGAGAACGAAGCACTGGTGTAATGTGCTTGTGTTGGCACGTCCCCCGTTAGGAGACAGGGGACTGCATTCTACACCAGCTGCAGTTGGTGAAGGTATGCAAACTTTCAAACTTCACAGGGTCCTTCGTCAGGTTGGTCTGGGGTTACAATATGAAGAAACAAAGCCAAAGCAGAGGTATACAGATGATACTGGAAGCCATGAGATTCAATGAGTTTACCCAGAGAAAGAGTGTAAAGGGAGAAGAGGGCCTAGGACAGAATCATAGGGAACTCCCAGAGAGAGGGGGAGTGATGTAGAGGAGGTACCAGCAAGAGAAATGTTGAAGAATCAGTTCAAGGGATAGGAAGAGAACCAGTCGAGAACAGAGTCCCGGAAAACAAGGGAGTGTAGTGAATCCAATCAAGGAGGAGGCCATGGTTGACAGAGTCAAAGGCAGCAGAAAGACTGAGGAGGACAAGAATGGAGTAGAGGCCCTTAGACTTAGCTAAGAGAAGGTCATTGGTGATTTTGGCGAGGGCAGTCTCAGTTAAGTGGAGAGGGCGGAAGTCCAATTGAAAGGGGTCAAGGAAGGAATTAGAAGAGAGGAAATCAAGACAGCATGTGTAGACAGCCCACTCCAGGAGCTTGGAAGTGAAGGGTAGAAGCAAAATGCGGTGATAGCTGGAAGGGTCGGAGGGGTCAAGAGTGGCCTTCTTAAGGATAAAGACAGTGGTATGTTTGAAAGCCAATGAAAATCACCCAGTAGAGAGGGAGAGATTGATGATGAGCAGCAGAGAGGGCGCAGCAGAGGGGGCAATTACTGTTAGGAGGAGAGAGAGGATGCAGTCAAGGGGGCAGGTGGAGGGTTGTATGAAGAGAGGAAGGAGGTGACCTCATCAAAAGAAGTTAGTGAGAACAAAAAGAGAAGAGAGGTAGGAGCAGGAATAGCAGGGAAGGAAATGGGAGAGGGAAAGGGTTGAAAAGCAACAGTAAGGCAGAGTTTATCAATCTTGTTGAAAAAGGAGAGAAGATCCTGTTCAGAGAGAGAGGATGGAGGCTTCAGAAGGGAAGCAAATGTTGAGAAGAGAAGGCGGAGGTTGCGGGAGCGAGATTCGATCAATGTGGAGTAATAGCGGTCTGTGGCCAAGAAAGGGCATCACTAAATGCAGAAAGAGCAAACTTAAAGTGGAGGAAGTCAGCAAACTCACAAGACTTCCACCAGAGATTCTAACAGCAAAAAAACCCTATTCAGTAGATTAATGCTTTGATAAACAGAAGTAATGTGGTTTGCTGCAGAATTGAAACAGAACTCAAAACACTGGGTAAAAACTAGGGCCGAAATGAGAATCCCGTGTGTTCGCATAAGAATGCGTGAGATTGTCACAGCCCCCTGTAAGAGCTGAGATGTGCTCTACACATACACAAAATGGTCACTGGTGGGCCGCTCATGGGCAGAACAGCGGCAGCCATTTTGCACATGCACAGTGCCAGTTTTCGGCCGCATGAGTTTCACACAAGTATGGGTCGAGAATTGGCAGATTCTTGTCCCATGCTCGTAAATCTTAGGAAGAAGCAGATTCTTGCCAAGATTTGCAAGGGTGAGTTTCAGCTCTAGAAAAACAGACATGATCGTAGCCCGGGACCCACCAGCACATGTGTTCATGCGCCACCAGATGTTGACCTGGGACTGCCCTGGGGTGGATAGGTAGCTAGCCTGGGCTGCATACTTGGAAAATCTCCAAGGACACTGCCCAGGCCAACGGCCATCTACATAGGCCAACGCAGGCTAGCACATTTGTTCAGCCCTGGCACTATCCCCGCCTCATGACAGGGGCCACCATGGTCAAGCATCATGGCTAGTCGCCATGACTTTCCGTCATGATAGGGAAGTAGGGCACTGGGAGCGGGATGGGGCCAGCTGCTCATATGTTTGTTGAATTCCCCACCCTACCCATGACATGCCGGTGGTGGGTCAGCTCTCCGGCCATGGTCGTGCTAGTACGGTGACCCTCCCTGACCTGGGGAGAGGTGGCCACCATTTTTCACCCTGGGCTGGGCAGCTGCTGCACCGCTCTCACATCTGTATCTCTAATTCCCCAATATTTTTTTCCCCTTTGAATAAACAGTTTACTGTTGGTGACTTAAAACCATTAGCCAATAAATATTTACATTGAATAATTGGACCAAGTTATTTTACATTTATACACATTTACCAGCGTATGTGAAGTCCTGCCAGACACTTGATATAAGGGCAGCAGTGTCAATTCGAAAAGTCCTGCATAGCGTAGTCTTGCAGCAGTTATTAAAAAGTGTCTTTTCCAAGGCTCGTTCTCCTGCAGTCTTAGATATTGCTGAATATAGAAAATATTCTCTTCATATCAGCTGAGCCAAGTGGGACACTGAGGATATGAGAATCAGCAGAGCTCAAATTTGGAAGACTGGTGTGGTGGGTTTTCTAAAATTCAAGAGGAATGATGGCGCAGTTATCTGGGGAAGGGATTCTGGGCAAAATTTTGGTTTCGGTCAATTTCAGTTTCGGTTCTCATGTATTTCGGTTCTATCAGATCTTTTGCATTGATTTTTGTACTGGATTTTTAAAATTGTGGTTTTTCAATGGGGGAAAACTGCAATGTTAAAAATCCGGTACAAAAAATCAATGCAAAAGATCCGATAGTACCGAAACTGAAAAAGAACAAAAATTTCGGATTAATCCAAAATGGCCATTTTCGGGTACTTTCAGTTTTATCCGAAACCAAAATTCCCATCCCTACTATGTACACATGGAATTCACTTTCCAGTTTAGCACTTTCTTTAATGTTAGGAGCCACAAAGGGGGAAATGATATGAGCACACTCTTTAAATTTATCAGTTGAGACCAGACTTTTGTGATGAGGGTCAACCAGTATGATGACTTTGAAGAATGATGATTCGCTGTTAATGTGAGTGACAGTAGTTTTCTCACTTCGTTGATAGCTCTTCATGAAAACTTTGTAAAGCATCTGCTAGTAGGCCTGAAATGAGCAATTGCAGTGAATGCTGTTTCTGTTGGAAACAGGTCATTCGCCTCCATTCATGTGACAAGGTAGCTTACTGGCTTTTTTGCCATTTTTCACTATTTACCAGCATTTTTCAGTATTACGCTAGTTTGGTAAATTGTACGGTAAATTATAGTACTGGCTATTTATATAAATATATATATATATGAGTCGCCCCATATGCCTACGGCATCCCGGGACGACGTACAACTAAAAACATTCATAAAACAGTTTTCTAAAAACATCAACAATTTAAAAAGACATCACTAGGGCAGGAGAATAAATAAAAATAAAATAAGATAAGGGCAGGAAAGAGCTAAAAAAATCCACACCTATCCCACCCTCCCACCCTCCCCAAAGGTCNTCCCCACCTCCCCAAAGGTCTGGGCAAACAGCCAGGTTTTACAAGCCCGCCGGAATGTTAAAAGGTTTGGGGCCAGGCGAGCTTCCTCTGGGAGGGAATTCCAAAGACGCAGCCCAGCTACCGAGAATGCCCTCTCCATTATGGCCCCCCACTTCACATAGGGGACCTCCAGGAAGGCACCCCCAGCAGACCGAAGGAGTCGCTCTGGGGCACAGAGGGCGAGGCAGTCCCTGAGGTACGAGGGGCCAAGACCGTAAAGGGCCTTACAGATCATTACCAATACCTTGAACCTGGCTCGGCACGCTATTGGCAAACAGTGCAGAACCTGGAGCACAGGTGTTATATGCTCCCGACGACCCGTCCCTGTCAGGAGATGGGCCACCACATTCTGCACTAGCTGCAGCCTCCGAACCAGGAACAAGGGGAGCCCCACGTAGAGTGTGCTGTAGTAGTCCAGCCTCGAGGTGGCAAAGACATGGATGAGGGAGGCCAGGTCCGGCCTGGAGATGTATGGACACAGTCTCCGCATCAGATACAACTGGTGGAAGGTGGTCTTCGCCACCACCTTCACCTGTCAATCCAGGTGGAGATCCAAGTCCAACACCACCCCCAGACTCAGAACCTGCTGAGCTATAGGAGGGCGAACCCCCCCAATCAGGGGGGCTGACACCTCCCTCGCCCTCCCCACCACCATCACCTCCATCTTATCATGGTTGAGCTTCAGTCTGCTCTGTCACATCCACTCCGCCATGACCTCCAAGCACTGGGACAGCAACAAGACAGCAGGGTCTGGGTCAGCTGAAAAAGAGAGGTACAGCTGAGTATCATCAGCATATTGGTGACATTGCACCCCAAACCCTCTCACGACCTCCCCCAAGGGCTGCAGATCTAGGAGACCGATGCTATCTAGATGTGCCTGGAGCTGGATCGCCACCACCCACTCAATAACCTTCCCTAAAAAGGAAGGTTAGAGACAGGTCGGTAGCTGGCGAGTGCGTCCACGTCCAAAGATGGTTTCTTCAGCAGGGAGTGCACCACAGCCTCCTTGAGACTGGACGACAACCTCCCCTGCCGCAGGGACACGTTAACCATTCTCACCAGCACCGTCCCCAATGTCTCCCTGGAGGCTTTCACCAGCCAGGACGGGCACGGATCAAGTTCACAGCTGGTGGCTCTCACAGACCCCAGAACATCCACCGCATCAGCTGGCGTCACTTCCTGAAACTCCCCCCATAAAGTTGGACCAGACGGGACCTCCGTCACCTCGCGCTCTCCATCTACTGCCCCCAACCCAGCATCAAAGTCCCTCTGAATCCGAGCAATCTTGTCTGCGAAGTAGGTGACAAATTCCTCACAGCGGGCCTGGGACAAGTCTCCATCCAGGCGGAGGGAGGCCGGACTGACCAGCCTCCGCACGACCCGAAACAGCTCCGCCGGGCATGACTTCGCAGACACTATGAGGGCAGCAAAGAACTCCTTCTTTGCTGCCCTCACAGCCTCAACATAGGACCACAAATGATCCCTATGGAGAAGTCGGTCGGAGTCAGAGTGAGTTCAATGCCAGCATCGATGCTCTAGCCTCCTGCCTACTTGTTTCATACAACGCAGTCCCTCAGTAAACCAAGGGGCCCTGTGGTGATGGGACAGAGGCAGAGGGCATCTCGGAGCCACCCTGTCAATGGCTTCCCCCAGCAAGCTGTTCCAATTCTGGACTAGCTCATCGACAGAGTGACTATCCAGGTCCGAGGTTAATTCCCTCAAGACCTTTTGGAACCTCTGAGGTTCCATCAACCTCCGAGGGCCGACCAACCTGACTGGTCCATTCCCCTTCTGGAGGTGGCGCGCTGAGACACTGGCCTGGAGGAGATAATAGTCCGTCCATGACAAGGGCATAGCCCTAACCTCCCCCACTACCGAACCACCCACCTCAAGGCCAGAGCCGAAGATCAGGTCGAGGGTATGCCCCCCCCACATGGGTCGGGCAGGTGACCATTTGGGACAATTCCATGGTTGCCATGGCGGCCATGAATTCTCGCTCTGCTCCTACAAGGCTGGCATCTGCATGAACATTGAAGTCCCCCAGGACCAAAGTCCTGGAGGAGCCCAGCACCACCTCTGAGTCCAGCTCTGCTAGAGTGGTAAGGGAGGCTGCCGGACAGGAAGGGGCCCAGTATATGAGAAGCACCCCTACCTTGCCCCCAGCAAAATCAAACACCACATGGAGGGCCTCAATACCTGCAATCTCCTGAACTGGATATCTCCTGACAGGCCAGTCTTCTCTAAAAATAATTGCTACACCACCTCCCCGGCCACCTGTGCGGGGTTGGTGCTGCACGGCATACCCGGCCGGGACGAGATCCGCTAAAGTTGGTCCAGCCATCTCGTCCAGCCAGGTCTCTGTAATACACGCGAGGTCCACAGCCCCGTCCGAGATTAAATCCCGGACAATTGGGGCCTTGTTGACAATGGACCTCGCGTTTAGCAGCAACAGCCCCCTACACGTGAACCTTGGACCTAGCTCCTACCTCCACCCCAGAGGGGGGATGGCACACCGCACCTCCTGCAGGCACCTAGGTCCTCTAAGGGCGTGGACCATACCATCCACGCCCAAGAACCACCCCTATAGCCACACCTTCCCCCCCGTCCACCCAATCCCGGCCCCCTGAACCCAGCTGATCACCCAACGGCCTCTCACACCCTTCACCAGAGCCCCCCCAAACCACACTCCGATCCACCCCCCAGTCCACCCAGCCATCCTGCTGCCACCAGGGCCGGCACAAGACATACCCGCCCCCCGACTTCCCTCTCTCACAGAGAATCGGTTACACCCCCCTCTACCACCAAGTGCCCTCCCTGCGCCTCCCCCTGCTGCCACCACAGTTTTGTGCAACAACACCCCTCCACCCCACCCACCCTAACCTCTAACCACCCCTCCTACAGTTCCCCACCCTCACTCCCCAACCCTAAACAAACAATACCCCTACCTGCCAAAAAGTCCCCCCTAAGTCCCCTGCGGCCCCAAAGTGCCCCTAAGTGCTGCGCCCTTAGGTGCCCTTAGGCGCTCTCATCTCAGCCCTATTTCCTCATAGTAAAAGAACACTTGTTCTCACCTCAGCCTTGTCTGCAATAGGGGTGTGCACCAAGGCCCCATGTCATTTTTTGTTATCATTTTCATTATTAAAATGTGTCGTTTTCATTTTCGTTAATAGCGAAATGTCATTTTTCATTATTGTTGTCGGTATCGGAATCGATACGGATTTCAAACAAAGGTTTTATTTTTGGTATCGGTATTGATTCCGTGTGCCAATGAAGAATTATTGTCAGAAGTTGAACTCCTTCCCCTTCTCATTGTGATACAGAAAGATCTGCACACCGTAATATATACTGTACACCATATGAAGTTTTATTTATATAATATATACAGAATCTAAGCATATATATATATATATATATA
>QEPC01002120.1:3507210-3573466 GCA_003113815.1 Sphenodon punctatus | reverse complement strand
CTCCGCTGCCAAGGTCATTCACTCTGCCCGTCACTTCGACCATGTGCAGCCTCTCCTCTTCTCTCTTCACTGGCTCCCCATTCCTGAACGTATCCTGTTTAAACTCCTGGTACTCACGTTCAAAACACTCCACAACCAAGCTCCCCCTTACCTCTCGGACCTAATCTCCCTACGCACTCCTGCATGCGCTCTCCGCTCTTCCTCTGTCCCCTCCCTCACTCTCCCTCGTTTCTTCTGCTCACCTAACCACCTTCGACCCTTCTCCCTCACTGCCCCCAATGCCTGGAACTCCCTCCCTACCCACATCCGCCTTGCCCCCTCCCTCCACTCCTTCAAATTCCTCCTCAAGACCCACCTTTTCCTCACCGCCTTTCCCAATGCCTGCTAGTCGTTCCCCATATACTTACTGTCTGCCCTCCTCTGCAGACTGCTGCAACCAACCTAATTGTAACCAACCCAAGCACACGCACCTGAGACTTTGCATCCGCCTGAATGTTTGTTTGTCTTCTCCCCTGTCTCTCCCACTGTCCCCTCCCTGTCTCCCCCTCCTTGTCTTTTAGATTGTAAGCCACAGGCAGGGACCGCGTCTATTTCTATGTTCTGTACAGCGCCAGGCATATAAATGTTTATAATAATAATAACTGCTGGGATCTGCTTGCGCTGCTTATTGGACAGAGTTACATCCATCAGGTCCTTCCCAGTTCAAGAGTTCAACACTGTTTCTGACTCTGAGATGTCTGCTCCCTCCTCCCCTCTCTAATAAGACCTGCCAGGCAATAATGAAATCAATAATGACTTTTGTTATCATTATTGATTTCATTCTTATTTTTTGTCATTTTTGTTATTGCAATAATGAAATCGAAAATGACAATTTTAGTTTTCGTTATTAATATAACGAAAACGACATGCACACCCCTAGTCAGCAAGTGTGTCCTGCTCACTGACTGGCAACATGGTCATGAGAAAATTGTTTTTTTATGGAATCTCTCCAGATGTGCTTTTGCGAGAAAGTTCTGCAGAACTATTGTTAACCAGAATGCCATACGCCTCTGTATTAGAGAATGTTGAATCTCTTACAGGACAGGATTCCAATTTCTTCTGTGCTTCATACAATGGTTGAAGTGTTTCAATCAGAAATTCAAATTTTGTACGAAGGCTTTGCCTAGTTTCTTGTGCAGCTGCTTGAGTGTTCAGCTTTTCTACTGCTTAACTCATTGTGATCTAAAAGCCGCATTCAGACACCCCATGCCTTCTGAACACTCTGCAGCCAAATACAGACTAAACCATCTTGTCAGTACAATGGGAATTGGAATGCTCAGTGCTGCATTCAACTGCGAAATCTTCACAGACATCATAGAGGAGGGTTTTTGTTTTACTGGAATGCTTGAAAACTGCCCCAGCATCAACTACGAACTTCTTTAAAATCAGCCATTTTTGGAACACCTGTTCCATGAGAGACAGCAAAATGCAGTAGGTGAGCTGGGCAAGACAAACAAAGCAATTCAGGTTTTTCATTCAGCTTTACATCCTGTGTGAACTTTATGCAATAAGAAGCCAAGTCAGAATTCACTGCTGACACATCCTTGAAGGGAACTGCATATTTATTTAAAATTTTACTCACACTATCTGCAACTGTTTAACTATTTGCTGGCATTACAAACTCCAAATCTGCCAAAATGAGCGTAGGGTTATCCAAAACAAAATTTAAAAATGAAAATAAAATCTCCAAGGTAGGATGGTTGAAAACATCTGGCGATTCATGAAAAATCAAAGAGCTAACCACATTTCCAGTCAACCTCTCTTTAATTTTGTTGGTCAGGGCAACATCATTCTCCTCCAGATATTTCTTAGTCAGAATGATTGAAATTGGCAAGTATTTTGCAGCTGGACAGAAATTTCATACAAACTCCCCCAAATGACCATCAGCAAGGCCTAGGGGCTGCCCTGAAAAGCATAAGGCATGGAGAGGGCATTCTCGGTGGTGGGACCGCGGCTGTGGAACTCCCTTCCGTAGGAAGCTCGCCTGGCCCCTAGCCTTTTAACATTTCGGCGAAACTGTAAGACCTGGCTGTTTGCCCAGGCCTTTGGGAGGGAGGGTGGGGAGGGAGGTTTTTAGTCCCCTACCCATTTGTTTTTGTCTAGCCCTGTTTTAATATTTAATATTTAATATCTGATTGTTTTTAGATGGTTTTTATTGTATTTTATTGTTTTATGTTGGAAGCCGCCCCGAGCTGCGTTGCAGGAGGGGCGGGGTATAAATTTATAAAATATAAATAAATATATAAGGCACAGACAGATTAACCTACTACATTGTGTTGATCTTGATTGTTCTGCCGTCCGCATGAATGCTGATTCTAATGTACACTTGTTTCTATTTTTGCCTTCTTTTTTTAGTCTACAGTGTTGTTTTCTCTCCAAATGTTCTTTAATCTGGTCAGCCCAAGTGTAAACTTTGATTCCACACCATTTGCAGTACAACAACTTCACCTTTTCTCCTGTCATTGTTTTTTTAAACTTTCCAAAGCCTCCTTAGGTTCTCAGACATTTTCTGATACAGGGTGTAACCCCCCTAAGGATGCAGAGCCCAGGAGAAGAGACCACTGCTGGGCTCGCAAAGCGGGAGGAACTAACACCACCTGCTGCCTCTGGGGAGCTGAGTAGGCCCAGCAGAGGAGATGCGGTGCTAGCTCAGCACAGAGAGAGAAGATGGTGCCTAAGGAGAAGTTCTGTGGGATCAGCAAAGAGGCAGGAGTGCTCGAATGTCACCTGGAGTGCTGCCTTCACTGCCAGGAACCTCCCAGCAGCAGACGTGCAGTCAAGACAGAGAGTGGGACTACTAGCTCCAGGGGGCAATTCCCCAGAATCCAGCCCCTCATCATGCACCCCAAAAAAATCTGGGCAGAGGGCCTAAACTAAGAGGAAGGCCCAGTAGAGTTCCCTGTGAGGGGAGAATGAACTCCCAGGACCAACAAGCAGAGGAACCTCCAGCCACCCACACCATAATCCTCCACTGTGAATAGTCCCAAGGACCTGCTCTGGGAAGGGCAAACCCCTATACTTGCCCATGCAACCCACTAGCCCGATTTGTGCTCTCATCCAACCACACATTGGAGCCCCAACGCAGACCATTGTGGGACAGCTGGCTGTTGTTGGACTTGGGGATGTTCTTGGGGGTTTGAGGGGACTTATGAATAGTTATTGTTTTAGTGTTATTGTGTTAATTGTGTGTTAATCCTAAAAGTAAAGCACCTGGGGTATCCCCGCATGTTTCTTTGTTAAAGTGTTTGTCAATAGTGGTTTCTGCGATCTGTATCCCTACGGTAGTAAAATCCCTGGGCAGGATTCCCTAATTTGCCCCTTCATTTGGCAACAAGTCCCCCAGGGTGGAGACACCGAAGTGCAAAATATCTAGGTTACTTATGATTCTGCCCTGCCCTGCCCTGCCCTGCCCTGGGGAAGTCCCAAACAAGAGAAGAAAAGTAACCCAAGCCTAGGGCCATAAAGCCCTTCTGCCAGGGAAGCAGTAACAACCTCAAGAGGGAGGGTGGCACATGCCCGCTCTGAGCCCTGTACCACTTTGGGGAAGGAGGGTTACATTAATGTGACAAATCTTAAAACTTAACTGCTAATAGCATGAAATGTGTACATGGTGGGCATGAGATTCATCAGCACATATAAATGTGCACACACGTCTGATCGGGTGTGCGTGTGTGTGCGTGTCTTCCACTACATTGCCTTACTTCAACAGGCAGCTTTGCATATTCAGGTAGATTAATTTATTATTAACATAACACACATATCTAATGCAATGTATTGTATTTTCCTAATAAAGTGATCTATTTTATGTACTTGAGCAATTCAAATTAGAGTGAAAATCAATAAAAACTGAATAACAGTTTTTGTAAAAAAAAAAATTAAAAAAAAAATTTGGTAAAAAGTTGGTGTCACAGGGTGTTTCTGACCACTCACCAACATAGGTGTTTGCAGGATCAGGTCCAAAGTGGACTGACACTCAAGCGTTAATTTAAAGTAACAGTTTACATCATAGTCCTCAGGCCAGGTACCAAACCTCTGGCCAGTCTTCATACAAGCTTAGACAAGTTTATAAGTCAAATACATAGGGCTTAGCCTAGTCACATAGCAGTTCACTGGCTGGCTACCATCAACTCACTTCCAGCTGTCTTGCTTCTCACTCAGTCCAAGGTCTCCTTCCTGCAGGGTCCTTTCAGGCAGCCTCTCTAAAGATGTGCTCTCTTCACTGGTCAGAAGCAGACTGCCCCGGGCTGGCCATTTTGTCTTTTCTACCTTGTACGCCATCTTGTGGCACCACTCTGCCACAATTGGCTTAAACTGAAAACAAAGGGGTTTATGCATAAAGGGCCAGGTCTTGCATATATTTTTTTAAAGTATATTTTTTGATAGGTTGGTAATCTGGGCTGAAATTAATAAATTTAAATTCACATCGAGATATATGTCATTTCTGCATTTAACGAAGAAAAAATAAATGCACAAGATAGGGGATACCTAGCTTGTAGGGGTGGGACTCCAGGGGGATTATCGGGTATCTGATTTATCAGTATCGGATATCCTGATATCAGATTTATCAGTATTGGAATATCGGATTTTTAACATCACAGATTTTCTCGGCTCTTTAACATTGCGACCATTGACTTCCATGGGCAATGTTAAAAATTCGAGAAAACCAGCAATGTTAAATATCCGATATTCCAAAATTGACAATTATCGGTATTATTGGATTAATCCGATATCAACCATTATCAGCATTATTTGTTTTCTCAAAAGTCTCTTGTGAAGGACCTTGTCAGTTGCTTTCTGAAAATCCAGATATACTATATCAACCAGATCACCCTTATACACTTGCTTGTTGACACCCTCATTATTTTTTAACAGATTAGTAAGACATGACCTCCCTTTGCAAAAGCCATGTTGGCTCTTCCCCCGTCATGCCATGTTTGTCAATATGCCTGATAATAAAAAAATCTTTGTGGTAGTCTTCACTGCAGAGGATGTTGAGAAGATACTCACACTGGAACTATTCTTTGTAGGTGATCAATCTGAAGAACTCTCACAAATCAGCTTGATGCTAGAAGAGGTCTTAGAGTAGATGTATAAATTAAACAGTAACAAGTCGGCAAGACCAGATGGTATTCATCCAAGAGTTCTGAAGGTAACTCAAGTATAAAATTGAAAAACTGCTATTGGTAATATGTAACCTATTGCTAAAATCTGTCTCTCTATCTCAAGATTGGAGGATAATGAATGTAATACCAATTTTTAAAAAAGGACTCCAGAGGTGACTCTGGAAACTACAGACCAGTGATCCTGACATCGGTGTCAAGCAAATTGGTGGAAGCAGTTGCAAAGAATAGAAGTTTCTCTGCAATGGCCTTAACCTTCTTTGAGTGCCCCGTCTGCCTCTGGCCATCTAATGGCCCAACTTACTCTCTAACAGGCTTCTTGCTTCTGGAGTACTTGAAAAACTTTTTATTCGTTTTTGCATCTTTGGCCCATTTCACATGAGACACCCCCACCCATCTCCACGCAGTTTCTCTGTGTGAAGATGGGTGGAGGCATCTGTGTGAATGCCATGGGGGATGGGTGTGTGTGTGTGCACTCCCGCGCTACACCCATCTCCACCTATCACCCACACACAGAGCAATGGGCTCCAATGTGGCCGCACACCCATCCTCCCAACCACCGCCGTCTGTTTAAAAAGAGCCTTTAGCAAGTTGCCCTTCAAATTCCCTCTTGGCCTGCCTTATTAAGGTTTTCACGTCGAACTTGCTAATATTTATAATCGTTCCTATTTTCCTCATTTGGACTCATCTCCATTTTTAAAAAGACATTTTGGCTCTAACAGTCTCCTTTACTTCACCATTTAGCACTTACTGCAGCAGCTTTCAAATCCTCCCTTTTTTAGCTGCCATATCACTGTTAATTGTGTCATCTTCTTCTTTTTCCATTTTTTCTTTTGTGGGGAACAGATCAACATGGTTGAGTTGGGAGGGCCCATGGCACTGACCAAACTAGTCTAACAAACACATTTTAGTAATTAACTAATTAAACACTAATAGCTAACAACTTCTTTGTTCTGTTGTTTGTCTGTTTCATATAAAGCTATGCAGACAAGAGTGGTTGAGAACAGTTCCTTAATGTGTCTTGCAACAGAGCCAAAAGGAACTAAAATGCTTAGGAGTGACTTGTCTCAGAGCACTAACAGACAGGCCAGCAGGGGGGCAGAGGGGTGTCTATTGTGCAATGACAATGACTAAAAGGCTATATTGCACCAAACACAAGGGGCACAAAGAATGTGCGATTACTTATGATATCTTGATATATGTAAGATGATTTCATTTCTTTGACAAATGAATTTGATTTTTTAATTATACTTCCATTATTGACTGACTGTATTATTTAATTGTATTCTTATTGTTGATTCTGTATTTTCTAACTAGCCAAAGAATTATCCCTGAGGAAGACCATGTGGTCTAAACATGTCGGATATTTTGGATTTTGACTGAGGATTTCCATATCCAACTTGTTCACCAAAGATTGGATACCCGTGATTCTTGAATCGATTATTATAACATGATTATAGCATATTATGGACTTTTAAGTATTTTTACATGACATTTGACTTTTGTATTGTTTTACCACATGTTATATGCTCTTGTATAATTTTGCTCTGAATGTCCCTTTGAGTGTATAGTTTTATAGAGCATTTCGTGTCTCTTGTTTGTCTGGTATCTCTGACTCTCACAATTTGCACTGTATTTGTCTCCTGTTGTGTTGTATGGCACACCAACAGAAGCCTTGAACTAAGGGAAGGTAGGGCAGGGGGCTGAAGCCACTCCAACAAGGAACTACTGAAGAGAAGTTTCCAAAGCTGGGGTCTTTGCATGCATGCCTCCCATCAATGAAAGTACACAGAGCCATTTGATAGAACAACTACAAATTAGGTTCAACTCACCTTAAATTTATGCCAGGTTTCTTGTAAGATTAGCATATTAGACATTCGAGTAGATATTGCAAGCCTAGTAAGCATTACTATCAAGGGGGACATCTGGTGGTAGGCAGTCACACGACGATACAGTACATTGCATGGTCCAGCTGCCCAGAGTAGGTTACGGCTGCCCAGGAAAGGCATCTCATGTGACTGCACCCAAGCACTAACCCCATTTGCCTCTGTTCTTAAGGATGTAGGTTTAGATGGTTCAAATTCTGTGCTGTAATTCACAGTTTTCAAGTATCAGTCATGTCTTTTTTGTTTAAAAGTATGGTGTCAAATTTTTTTGTTTTATTTTGTTTTTTAAAGAAACTGTGTCTGAAAATTTCAAGCTGGGTGTTCTCTACCCACATATCCTTGGATGAAATTACACATACACACACAAAACCGCAACCAAGTGTTTCCCTATTATGCAAAAGTGAAGCAGGACATTTCTGACCCAGTTTTTTGCTAACTCTAAATGCATTGTATTTCAATAACTGAAGTAGAAAAATATAGGCAAGCAAAATTAGAGCTAGCAAGAAAAGGAAGATGAATAACAAAGTATTTAACAATACATGTCTCATACACAGGACAGGAAAATATTGCCTTAAACAGCAATACCAAATATTTATGACATGTTCTCTAGGGTTTGACATCTCCTTACTGGCAGCTCCTGCAAGTGACTTTTTGTTGCAGAAGCCCCAAGAAGAGAGAACTGTATTTGTTATCTCATTGGGTGTTTTCAGATGGATGGGGAGCCCGCCGGAGCCCAGAGCTGCTCCTGGGGCCCACCCTGTGGCCGCCAGTCACCAGCTACGCTCTGCCCAGCACCACATCAGATAGCCTGACAGCATCCCCAGGCTGTGGGCTGCCTGTCCCCCTCCCTGCACCATAGAGTTGTGCAGGGAGCGCGATTCTGGTTTTATGCCGTCCACAGAGGAGTCCACAGAATATCTGCAGAAGGAGAACCAACACCATGTCACAAAGACCACAAATGTTCTATGGACCACCAATGCTCCATCCATTTTGAAAACTCCTATATAATGGAGAGATTAGCATCCCAAATTATTTGAAGAGGGTAAAAATTGACATAATAGGCCCTTTCCACACAGACACTCTAGCACTGCTAAAATGGGTGTTACATTTTATTATACACGTTGCAGGGCCCCCATAGAGCACACCTGCAGCCCTGCAATGTGTATAATAAAATGTAGCACCGATTTTATCAGTGTTAGAGTGTCTGTGTGGAAAGAGCCATAGTTATGTCACAATTAAATGTAAGCTCAAATTATTATCTGAGTTAACATTTTCATTGAAACAAAGCTAAACAGTTTGCCATGCACGCTTGAACCAAACTTCTTAAGCCTTTAGAGTAACTCTGGGCACTTTCTCACATTACATGTGAGTGGGGGAACTTCCACGATCACAATCACAGCCCTATTAGAGCAGTAATTAGCACACGTGGGAATGCGTTATTCCACTTTTATACCACAAGAACACGCGCGCATGACCTGGTCCCCAAATGTAGCTCTTACAAGGATGAGTGTTCTTATGGCATAAAAACAGAATTGCGCATTCTTGCATGTGCTAATCCCACGACAACAGAGCCGCGGTTGCGATTATGGAAGTCCTCGCCCGCCCATGTAACGCGAGAATGCACCCCTTGTCTCTAATAACTTTAAGACATTTGTATCTGGAACCAGAGGACCATCTAGATTTTTCTGAAATAAAGCTAACATCAAACAACTTCATTTTTAATGCAAAAGTGAAGTCTTATCGTCCAATGTTTCTTAGTACTTCCAAATGAACAATAAAAACAGCAAATGCCATATTGCAGAAATATAAGGCAGGGCATTACTAGCTTTCCTTATTACCATCATCTATGTAGCTCACAGTCTTCACTTTTCCTCTGTTTTCTTAATGCTTAATAACTGATCAAAATTATTTTCTTGACTTCTTTCCACCTTCCTATCTTCTTTCATTCTCTGAATATGTGGTCCTACAGGGCTACCTTACATGTGCATTTGGACTATGTAAATTTATTAGAGAGTGTTCGGTTGGCAGAGTGTGCTGATGTTCCTCTGTTTTATTATCCTATTAGANACTAATAGCTAACAACTTCTTTGTTCTGTTGTTTGTCTGTTTCATATAAAGCTATGCAGACAAGAGTGGTTGAGAACAGTTCCTTAATGTGTCTTGCAACAGGGCCAAAAGGAACTAAAATGCTTAGGAGTGACTTGTCTCAGAGCACTAACAGACAGGCCAGCAGGGGGGCAGAGGGGTGTCTATGGTGCAATGACAATGACTAAAAGGCTATATTGCACCAAACACAAGGGGCACAAAGAATGTGCGATTACTTATGATATCTTGATATATGTAAGATGATTTCATTTCTTTGACAAATGAATTTGATTTTTTAATTATACTTCCATTATTGACTGACTGTATTATTTAATTGTATTCTTATTGTTGATTCTGTATTTTCTAACTAGCCAAAGAATTATCCCTGAGGAAGACCATGTGGTCAAAACATGTCGGATATTTTGGATTTTGACTGAGGATTTCCATATCCAACTTGTTCACCAAAGATTGGATACCCGTGATTCTTGAATCGATTATTATAACATGATTATAGCATATTATGGACTTTTAAGTATTTTTACATGATATTTGACTTTTGTATTGTTTTACCACATGTTATATGCTCTTGTATAATTTTGCTCTGAATGTCCCTTTGAGTGTATAGTTTTATAGAGCATTTCGTGTCTCTTGTTTGTCTGGTATCTCTGACTCTCACAATTTGCACTGTATTTGTCTCCTGTTGTGTTGTATGGCACACCAACAGAAGCCTTGCACTAAGGGGAGGTAGGGCAGGGGGCTGAAGCCACTCCAACAAGAAACTACTGAAGAGAAGTTTCCAAAGCTGGGGTCTTTGCATGCATGCCTCCCATCATTGAAAGTACACAGAGCCATTTGATAGAACAACTACAAATTAGGTTCAACTCACCTTAAATTTATGCCAGGTTTCTTGTAAGATTAGCAAATTAGACATTCGAGTAGATATTGCAAGCCTAGTAAGCATTACTATCAAGGGGGACATCTGGTGGTAGGCAGTCACACGACGATACAGTACATTGCATGGTCCAGCTGCCCAGAGTAGGTTACGGCTGCCCAGGAAAGGCATCTCATGTGACTGCACCCAAGCACTAACCCCATTTGCCTCTGTTCTTAAGGATGTAGGTTTAGATGGTTCAAATTCTGTGCTGTAATTCACATTTTTCAAGTATCAGTCATGTCTTTTTTGTTTAAAAGTATGGTGTCAAATTTTTTTGTTTTATTTTGTTTTTTAAAGAAACTGTGTCTGAAAATTTCAAGCTGGGTGTTCTCTACCCACATATCCTTGGATGAAATTACACATACACACACAAAACCACAACCAAGTGTTTCCCTATTATGCAAAAGTGAAGCAGGACATTTCTGACCCAGTTTTTTGCTAACTCTAAATGCATTGTATTTCAATAACTGAAGTAGAAAAATATAGGCAAGCAAAATTAGAGCTAGCAAGAAAAGGAAGATGAATAACAAAGTATTTAACAATACATGTCTCATACACAGGACAGGAAAATATTGCCTTAAACAGCAATAACAAATATTTATGACATGTTCTCTAGGGTTTGACATCTCCTTACTGGCAGCTCCTGCAAGTGACTTTTTGTTGCAGAAGCCCCAAGAAGAGAGAACTGTATTTGTTATCTCATTGGGTGTTTTCAGATGGATGGGGAGCCCGCCGGAGCCCAGAGCTGCTCCTGGGGCCCACCCTGTGGCCGCCAGTCACCAGCTACGCTCTGCCCAGCACCACATCAGATAGCCTGACAGCATCCCCAGGCTGTGGGCTGCCTGTCCCCCTCCCTGCACCATAGAGTTGTGCAGGGAGCGCGATTCTGGTTTTATGCCGTCCACAGAGGAGTCCACAGAATATCTGCAGAAGGAGAACCAACACCATGTCACAAAGACCACAAATGTTCTATGGACCACCAATGCTCCATCCATTTTGAAAACTCCTATATAATGGAGAGATTAGCATCCCAAATTATTTGAAGAGGGTAAAAATTGACATAATAGGCCCTTTCCACACAGACACTCTAGCACTGATAAAATGGGTGTTACATTTTATTATACACGTTGCAGGGCCCCCATAGAGCACACCTGCAGCCCTGCAATGTGTATAATAAAATGTAGCACCGATTTTATCAGTGTTAGAGTGTCTGTGTGGAAAGAGCCATAGTTATGTCACAATTAAATGTAAGCTCAAATTATTATCTGAGTTAACATTTTCATTGAAACAAAGCTAAACAGTTTGCCATGCACGCTTGAACCAAACTTCTTAAGCCTTTAGAGTAACTCTGGGCACTTTCTCACATTACATGTGAGTGGGGGAACTTCCACGATCACAATCACAGCCCTATTAGAGCAGTAATTAGCACACGTGGGAATGCGTTATTCCACTTTTATACCACAAGAACACGCGCGCATGACCTGGTCCCCAAATGTAGCTCTTACAAGGATGAGTGTTCTTATGGCATAAAAACAGAATTGCGCATTCTTGCATGTGCTAATCCCACGACAACAGAGCCGCGGTTGCGATTATGGAAGTCCTCGCCCGCCCATGTAACGCGAGAATGCACCCCTTGTCTCTAATAACTTTAAGACATTTGTATCTGGAACCAGAGGACCATCTAGATTTTTCTGAAATAAAGCTAACATCAAACAACTTCATTTTTAATGCAAAAGTGAAGTCTTATCGTCCAATGTTTCTTAGTACTTCCAAATGAACAATAAAAACAGCAAATGCCATATTGCAGAAATATAAGGCAGGGCATTACTAGCTTTCCTTATTACCATCATCTATGTAGCTCACAGTCTTCACTTTTCCTCTGTTTTCTTAATGCTTAATAACTGATCAAAATTATTTTCTTGACTTCTTTCCACCTTCCTATCTTCTTTCATTCTCTGAATATGTGGTCCTACAGGGCTACCTTACATGTGCATTTGGACTATGTAAATTTATTAGAGAGTGTTCGGTTGGCAGAGTGTGCTGATGTTCCTCTGTTTTATTATCCTATTAGATCATTCTTCTTCCATTTGCAAAGAACTTTCTAGGAAAAATCTCCCATACATTTGTCTCTTGGTTTTGCATATGTATTATCAGACTTACAAATAGTATCTTTCCAAATCTTTGAGGGTTTAAAGTAAACACAGGTTTGTAAAATAAAGCATTATTGTGTAACACAATTCATCATGGATTATGCTCTCTACTGTGACAACTTGAAACTTCTCCTGAAGACTCAAAGACAAACTACATTTAAAGAAAAAAAAGAAGACAACAGGAAATGGGGAACAGTGTTGCCATGCATATATTTACAATAAAAACATCTTACAGAAGAAAGGAGCAAGAGTAAAACACTCAACATACTGGTTTGCTTATGTTTATTCCAGCCTGTACTACTACTTGGCTGAGTGTTCCTATTTCAAATGTACCACCTTTAGAAAGCATTATGTCTCAGAGTAATATTACAATTGCCAATCACATTGCCAACAATGGGTATTTTCAGACGTTACGAGATCACAGTGAACCACGGTGAATACCCACCTGTGGTTACTGTGGTTCGAACGTCTTTTTGGCGGCCGCCAGATGTTCGCCACGGTCAATACCCGCATGGGGTCAATTTGAACCACGCTTCCCGGGCTAGCCGGGGGAATGTCCTGGGAAGTGTGGTCAAAGAGATCCCCAGCGGGGACCAAAAAAAAGTAACGTCTGGCCGGTTGCCACGGCCCGGGATCCCCGGCGGGATCCCGGGCCATGGCACATCCGGCCCGACACGGCGGCCGCAGTGGCCCCGCCGCCCGCCCGTCTCCCGGAGGGCGAGCGGCGGGGTGCATGGAGGGGGCGGGGCCATGCGGCCACACGTTGCGCCCCGTGGCACGTCTGATATGGCGTGACGGGGTGTCCCTGGCAGGGAATGAAAGGGTTGTTTTCGGTACGGGGCCAAGCGGCCCCATAACGTCTGAAAACACCCAATGTGGTTTCATCTCTGGAAATTATGCTGGGGGAGCACTTCCTGGAATAATGGCTATAATGCTAGCAGTAGTGGTTGCCACTGTGAGGTTCTCTATATACACCCCATTTGTGCTTGTCTCCCCTCCCCCTGTCTCTAGATTGTAAGCCCTTGGGCAGGGACTGTGTCTATCTTATTCTTTGTAAAGCGCTGGGTACATCGCTGGTGCTGTATAAATGCTTATAATAATAATAATAGACAATATGCTCAGCACAACCCTCAAGTCTGTTACTTAGACTCATCTTACTACATTCATTGTTCAGCCTAGTACAAAGCCACATGAAAGAAGGGGAAAGTCATAGCTTTATATGGTCATGATCATCTCGGCCAAACCCATTTTTTGGTATCTTTACACTCCCCACATCTGGCTTTTCACTTTGCATCCAGTAGAGCAGAAGAAGTGGACATCACAATGCACAAATGAGAAAAATTAGCAACAAAACAACCATACCAAAATAGAACTATTTTGAATAATATGTCATAATTAAATAATTCCACAGAGTTATAATTTAAATTAAATTTGAACAGAACCTGTGGGATTTTAAAAGAGCTCGAGTTGTTCTATTGGGGCTGAAAAAATATTTCACATTCTTCTCACTGTCTTGAGAATCACTCAGTGTCATAGATGTTCCAAAAGAGATTCAAGAGTGTCTGAACAGAAGGTGTGTCCTGCAATCTGGGAAAGGGGTGCAGGGTGAAGCTGTCTAGTGACATCCCCTTTTCTGTGTTTGCTACATAATTCTGAGAAGTGCAGCTTCTCCAGGTTAGTACTATGCTCCGTAAAACAAAACTTCAGTATCAGAAAGATCGAGAAAAGACCCCAAAGATGGGCAACAAACATGACAAATCATCTTGGTGAGATTTCTGACAGAACAGAGAGAACTGTATAATTATAAACAATTTAAAACAACAAAGAGAAGGCAGACAGTGGGTAATTTTAGACGTGACGGGCCCGGAGACCCTCCACGCTCAATCACGAACCAGGATCCGAAACGGATCCCGGTCAGGAATCAGTCCATCAGTCCTTTAGAGTTAGACATGCTGGCCTGATTCCGCCTGGGGATCAGGGAGGGGGCGGGGCTGCATGGCGTGACGTGCAGCTGCACAGCCCCACCCCCGCACTTCCCCGGCCAGCCGCCCTCCAGGAGATGGGCGGGTGCAGCGGCCAATCTGGCCTCTGTGTCCGATTCTGGACCGTGGCCACGTCCATGATCCGGCCGGGCTGCAGGTAACAGATGTTACCTGCGGCCCGTCCTGGATCGTGGTCAATCCGACCACGCTTGGGGCCCAATCCCACCACATTTTCGGATGTCCGGGCAGCCGGAGGTCCAAAAGTGTGGTCAATGGGTGATTTCAGACGTTACGAGATCACAGTGAACCACGGTGAATAATACCCACCTGTGGTCACTGTGCCTCAAACGTCTGTTTGGCGGCTGCCAGATGTTCGCCATGGTCAATACCCACATGGGGTCATTTTCAACCACGCTTCCCAGGCAAGCTGTGGGAATTTCCCGGGAAGCGTGGTGAAAGTGATCCCTGGCGGGGACCCAACAAAAATCACGTCTGGTCAGGCGCCACGGCCCGGGATCACCGGCGGGATCCTGGGCTTGGCGAATTCAGCCAGACACTGCGGCCTCATTGGCCCCGTCGCCCGTCCGTCTCCCCAGAGGGCAGGCGGCGGGGAGCATGGAGGGGGCAGGGCTGTGCAGCCGCACGTTGAGCTGCACGGCCCCGCCCCCTCCCAGATTCCCCGCCAGGATCCCCCGGCACGTCTGATACGGTGTGACGGGGTCATCCCGGCGGGGGATGATTTGGTTGTTTTCGGTACGGGGCCAACCAGCCCCGTAACGTCTGAAAACACCCAATGTGATTCCCACCAGGTATTCACTGGGGTGAACATCTGGTGGGAATCCCAACAGACGTTACGGTACGAACAGCCACCACAGGGGATTCACTGTGGGTGACCGTGGTATCGTAACGTCTGTAATTACCCAGTGTCTTCCTACTTACTCTCTATGAGCATGAACAATGAAATTGAAATGCAGCAAACTTAAAACTGATAAAAAGGATTAGGATTCCTTTAAGACTGTTCCTTAATTACTATAGTCCACATTCTGGTAACAAAGATTGAGTGGAAATTTTTCAAATGTTTTTCAGAATATGATTTATATGAATATAAATCCTCTACGTAAGTCAGTGGTAGTCTTGCCTGAGGAAGAAGTGCAGAAGAAGCTTTTTGATTTATTTAGCTCCAGAAATAAATCTTCATTAACTTTTATATACTGTATCACACACACATTAGAAACTACAGCAAGGCCACTATAAATGGATTGTTCATTGAGGCCACTCGTAATTTTGCAGTTCTCTCAGTATTAACCTAGTGCTAATGCTTATTGGGAAATCCCAGCTGTCTATGCTACGGGGCATGATACAGAAATTAGGACACAGACAGCTCAAATATTCTTGGAGATAAACTGGAAAAATATAACCTACCACACAAGCAGCTTTTGTAATTCCCAAACCTGGTATGTATTCATCACTCAAAACTAACATGACATGAATGCCAAAATCTACATTGTTTTCTACGCTGATTTATACTGTGGTTTAAAATGGAGAAAGAGAGACAGAATTTTCATACAAAATATTGAATTCACATACACAAGCTCCACTTTATTCTTCAGAGTTAGTGAAAAGAAAGTTCTTCTGAGTTGTCTGAGGAATGTTTTTCAACTGCCATCATAACTGGCAATAATTGACATTTGGCAGTCACAGTTACAAAACTAAACATTGAACAGGTCTGGAAAAGACTGATCTGTCCTTTCATTATTAGAAAAAGATCAAGGCACTTTGAGAAGTGACAGAGGGATTGGTATAAGAGAAACTCACGCTCACACTCTGTCATTGTCTGTGTTGTACCTGTTCTTTGGATGGGTGCTTTTAGACAGCAGGTCTGCTTCTGCCCGCGCCAGCCCACCTCATCCCCAAATTGACCTGTCCATGTGAAGAGGGGACACCAGAGGTGCAAACCGGAGCAGGCAGAGCCTGCTACTAAACAGCCCTGCCGGCAGTGCTCCAAACATCCTGGAGCATGCCACATGGAGTGGACAGACAAACTGGGGGCATCAGCCAAAAGTGGAACTGCTGCTGTCTATCAACTGGGCAGATCCACAGTGCAGCTCCATGCCCAGCCAGTCAGTGCCCCGGTAAGCACCATGGAGTTGCAGCCACCAACCTAAAGCATTGGGTGAGTGGTCACAACTCTAGGGTGCAGTGGGGGCGGGGTGGCAGACCATGGGCCGGGCAAACCGCCAGTCAATCTAAAGGTGGCCAAAGTGGAGCTGGAAGTAGGCGGACACAGGGATGCACTCCCAGAGCAGCTCAATAAGGGAAGTTCATTTTCCTGTGCCATCAATCTGCTGCATTCCATGAACAGGAAGGACCACATTCTAATCTCATGTGTGGAGCAGCATAGCTCTCTGAAGTTACTCTGTATTTACACCAGTGTCACTTAGATCTGGGCACCCATGAATAGACTTTAAAAAGAGAAATAAAATTCAACTGTTTCTTTTTCATAGACTAAGCAAAATGTTCTTCTTTCTACAACTATTACAGGTACTTGTCAGCAGATTTCCAGATTTTGTTCCAACGGAAGCATGAAAGGTAATTTCATTTAACCACATTTTTGGTAATACTCTTAGTGTATTGTAAAATTACAGTGAGTTACAAGGAAATAATTGCATTAAAACATTCTAGTAGCGTGATATAGAACATTCTAGTAATGTGGTCTATCTGGGGCTGCCCTTGACGACTGTTTGGAAGATGCAGCTGGTGCAGAACATGGTTGTGAGGGGGTAGGGGGCAGGACAAGACCAAACTTCCATAACCCCAAACTGTGGTTCTACAGATAAAATGGCAGGACCCAAGTCATGGTGAATATGAGCAATTTTGTCCGCAAAGCAGTTAATAAAAATGTCACAGCGGGCATTAGCCATTTCCAGGTGGAGGCAGACCAGGTTAACCATGCCCCTCACCACCCGGAACAAGACTTTGCAGACACTATGATAGCAGAGAAGAACTCTTTCTTTGTAGCCATCACAGCCACAGCATAGTCTTTTTAAAACAATCTATGCTGCAATTGGTCCGTTTCAGTGCAGGTTGAGCACCACCTATGCTCTAACCTCTTACCCTCCTGCTTCAGCTACCTCAGCTTCTCCGTAAACCAGGGGGACCAGTGCTGCTGCAGTGGTGGGAGCAGACGCCTGGGTGCAACCATGTTGATGGCCATGGTCAAGATGTCATTCCACCTCACCGCAGCGTCAGCACTCAGAACGCCTGCACCAGTGTATCCAGGTAATTAGGGACAGATTGCTGCTCTTGCTGGTGATCAGAGCCTTGTGCCTGTGAAACCGTCCCCTTCTGAGCGTCTAGTTTGAAGTGCCTTATCCTTGGAGTGTGTTCTAAGAGAGAATGGTGGAGGCGAGTGCGTGGGTGAGTGTGCGAGTGCATGGGTGCGGTATGGGTTTCACGGAGCGTGGGGTGTACGTGGGGTGGTGTGACCGTGCCCTTCCCCCTCCTCAAACAACCTGGTTCCCGTCTGACGTGCAAGCCCTTGTCCCTTATCCTTATCCCACTTATACTCCCCATCCATCACCCATAGCTCACCCTGTCCCGTGTACCCATCCCTGTGTGAGTGTGTTTCTCTGGGCTATAGGACCTTGTGCTCTCCCTATGATGATCTAGGCTGGGGGTGTAAATCCCAAAGGCCATATAAGATCCTGAGGGACCATTTTATAAGCCAAGGCTACTGTATAAAGGTGTGTAAGTGCCTAGATTGTGTGTTCTGTCCCCCTTTTTCTCCCCTTCCTTCCCCTACACCTCACAGGAGGCTGTGGGCTTTTCTTTTTGATTCAGATATGGTCACCATCATCCATGTTCTCATCACCTCGAGGCTGGATCACTGAAATGTGCTGTACATGGGGCTTCTCTTGATGACTGTTCAGAAGTTGCAGCTGGTGCAGAATGCAACGGCTCAGCTCCTTTTGGGGACAAGGTGCCAGGAGCATATTACCCTGGTGTTTCAAAGTCTGCACTTTCCGGGCACAATTCAAGGTGCTGGTTTTGAACTTTAAAAGCCCTAAATGGTCTGGGTCCCACTTATCTGAAAGACCTCTTGTCCTTCCATGCTTCATTGTGGCCACTGCGATCATCCAGGAGCCTCTTCCCGTGGGTATCGACTTTCAGCCTTGTTCGTATGAGGATGGCACACAGGGAGACATTCTTGGTTGTTGCCCCAGTGTTATGGAACTCCCTTTTGCTGGAGGTTCAGTTGAGCCCAAGCGTCTTCTAGAAGCAGTGTAAGACTTTTTTTGTTTTTCAAATGGTGGGCAGGGACAGGGATGGGTTGTGATGGATAGTTTTGGGGTAGGGTTGTTGTGAGGGGGGGGGTGGATGTGGGAAATTGGGAAGAAGGTATTGGGTAGTTCTAGCAGAGAGGTGTGGGAGGATTGAGGGAGGGGGGGGTTATATATTTATTGTGAGATGCCCTGAGCCATTGGGAAAGGCAACATATACATTTAAATAAATAAAATAATAGCCACTCCTGTAGGCCTCTACCCTGATGCCTACTGCGGCTGTGCCCTTGGGGTGGGGGTGGGGAAACCTGCTTCTCACATTGCACAGTTGAACTGAAGTACTCTGCTCACTGGTCTTCACACAGGCTCTACCTGGGAAGCAGGAGCACTTCTGAGCACTTTTAAAAAAAACTATAGAGGTGGCCAGAGCATTGCAAGGGCAGACTCACTAATACCCCTATAGACAAACTACCTCTGGTATAAACACATAAGACAGTCCCTGCTCCCATGAACTTATACAATCTAACTACTGCTTAAAAGAAAAACCAACCAGTGTATAGAGTAGGCAAGTGAGGAAACCATGGAGTAGGCAAGTGAGGAAACTACAAAAACAATGAGACAATATGGATAAAAATTATTAGCTCCTGGTGGTTAGCCAGAATGAGTCCCCTTGAAGTAGCTTGCATTGGTACTAAAGGTTTGTGGCAATGCTAAACAGCCAGAGGATCACACTGCTCATTAAAATTTTATCTGTAATTGTCACATTGAAATATTCATCTCAGACATTAATCATAGTTAGAGGTCCACGTTTTTCTTAAATAAGAAATAATATTAATTTTATTTATATAGCGTCCCCCTTGCCTTACATGGCACTTGGCGTGCTTCACATAACAGTATAAACAATATAAAACAATTTAAGACAATAATAAAAAGTTTAAAATCAGGGAAGGAAAAAAGGGAGGACAGAGTACATTGAGGAAAGCAGCAGTGGATCCTAAAAACACCTAGAAAATAAATATGTTTTCATGCGCTTTTTAAAGGTAAGGAGGGAGGAGCTGAGACGGGCAGCTGAAGGGAGCAAGTTTTCCACACCGAGGGGCCCGCCGCAACAAAATCCCAACCACCTGGCAACTTAAAACACGATGGCGGAATCCCCAAACAGTGGGTGGTTCCTGAGCACAGATCCCTATCAATGTGAGACTCTAGAAGTCGGTCTCTAATATAGCCACAGGGCCTAAACCATTCAGGGCTCTAAAAACCAGCAGTGCAATCTTAAACTCAATCTGTCGCTCTACAGGCAGACAATGCAGAGAATGCAGGGCGGTTGTAATATGATCACAGCTGCCCAAATCAGTAAGCAGCCGCACTGCCATCTTCTAGACACACTGCAAGCAATGGATAAGCACTACCAGTAGCCTGTAGGAAAGGGAATTACAAACATCAAACCTCATAGTCCCCAGGGCATGGGTGACTGTGGCAAGGTAAGCCTGGGATAAATAAATAGCCAAAAATAAAATTAAAAACAACATATAAAATGAAATATTCATTTTATCGAAACCAAAACCCACAGCAGGTTTATTATACTTGGGTCCAGGGAACATATATCTCCTTAACTTGAGCCAGATTTTTGACTAGGCTGATTTTGAGATATGGGGATCCTTGCTTTTTTCTTCCAACGTGCATCACTTTGTATTTATTAACATTGAATTTCATTCATTTAATTTCACAGGCCACAGGCAAATTTCCCATGATAACACACCCACGGTTTTTTAAAATCTTGACGCCAGCTTAGTATGATCTCCTTTAAGTACATATCAGTCTCAGTACATATCCCTAAACCACCCTGCTGTATACTTCTCTCCACTATGAAAATGGATCATTTATTTCTACAATTTGTTTTCTAACCTTTATCATCACTTATTCAAACAGACATGGATGATGGAAGAGGAATGTGTTGGACCTTGTAGGCTCAAACCAATAACTTCATCTCATCCAGAAAGCAAAGCAAGCAGTTATCACAAAGCACTGTCATGAGTTCATGGCCAGATACCCTTTCTAGGAAGCAAACACCCATATTCTGTACAACACCAGTTATGGAACCGGTTTAAGAGGGAGCCAAAGTTAGAATACTTTACAATATTCAAATTCTCAAATGACAAAGGCATACATTGTCAGACATACACCTTATAAAAGAAAGTGTTCCAAGCTCCTAGACATATGCAAATAGAAAAAATGTATGTATGGTGACCTATAATACAGTTCTCCAAGACATTGTCCTTTCCCCCTCTTAGGGTTTGTTCACATAGGGATCTAATCCCACAGTATTCTAACTCTGAGATCATTTATTCCATAGTAACAACTAGGGCTGTAGCGGAATATCGCAGCGGTAGCTATTTCTGGCAGAAACAGTGTTTCCGCAATTAATGGAACGGCATGGCAGAGGCTTTCATTCCACGGTTTCATTCCACGGTTCCGCGGTTCCGCTTATTTAATTCCGCAACTTAGTGGAATCGTGGAAACATGACATTTTCGCTATTTCTGCAATTCTGCCAGCACCACAAAATAGCGGAATAGCGGTTTTCTGCAATTTCCGCAATTTTTCCGCAATTTTCCCGCAATTTGCAGAATTCCGGCGGAATTAGCGGAATATCCGCAGAAAAGTCACGGTGTGGCGCGGGCAATTCCGAAATGGCAGAACAGAATTACGGCATGGTAAAAGCTGCTGCCGCATCAGCCCTAGTAACAACTTCAGTTTTGAGCATACTCTCCACCTTAGTTTTCAGGGTACCGACTTCAGTTTGCATTTACTACACAAGACTAGGATCACTTTTAGATGTGCGTGTGGTGCCGCGCCGTAAAATCACACGTCACATAAAAAATTCCACAGGCGGGGTTTAGACGTGACGTCACGTGTATGATTAGCCGTTTGTGCATTCTTTAGCGCTGTGTACTAAATATCTCAGTATTTACAATCTTTAAATCTCATTTAAATGAAAAGCAGCTAAGGCAACTTACAAGCTCTTAGGAGACAGGACTTACCTCGATATCAAGGTACTTAGTCTGCGACGCTAAAGAATGTGCAAGTGGCTAATCATGTGTGTGACATCAGGTAATTTCAGACGTTACGAGATCACAGTCAACCACAGTGAACCACACTCAATCCCCCAACACGGCCAATGAGCCCTGAACATCTGTTCGGCGGCATCCAGATGTTCACCACAGTCAAACACCGGTAGGGGCCAAGGCCAACCACGGTTCTGGAGCTCGAGACGGGAGCAGGTCCACAACCGTGGTCAATGCAATCCCCACTGGGAAACAGCCAAAAGTAACGTCTGAACGGCAACTGCCAGGCATGATCACACAGAACGATCCTACGTTGTGGCGAATGCACTCAGCGTCACTGCCAGGCAATGGCCAACAAACAGAACAAGGCCGGATATTTAAAGGGCACACTGAAGCAGGGGAATGAGGTGGCGAGAAGAGAGCGGAGAGACACAACAGCGATGGAGTGCAAGGAGCAGCAGCAGGAGCCGGAGCAACCCACCCCACAGGGGGATACCGAACAGGGGATGAAGGCCCCCCGCAAATGGGTAAGGAGACCACAACAGGACGGCCGGGGGGGCAGGGATGCAAGGGTAGTGGACAACCACGGAGGGAGGCCGGGAGCAGGAAAGGCACAACCACAGCGCCCAACCCCACATGTCCACCCAACAGACCAGGAAACATGCCCGAGCCCCAGAACCCCCACAGGACACCATCAAGGAGGAGCCAGAGGAGGCGGAAGAGGAGGACATGGCACAGAAGCCAGAGGGCCCAGCATGGAGATGGAGGTACCAGAGAGGGAGACAGTGGGGAGTCTAGGAGACCCAGGACTTCATCAGGATCTGGGGGTCCCTGTAAAACCAGGTAGAGCTCACTGTAAACAAGCAAAATGAGCATTTGTTCAACCTGATAGTGAGGGAAATGGGGGAGGCCAGATACCACAGGTTGGCAGCACAGTGCTGGTCCAAGGCCAAGGGGGCTACAAGCACATAAAGGACAATAACCAGTAGTCTGGTCATGCAGCGCAGACCGTGCCCTATTATGGTGCCCTATACAGGATCCTCCACATGAAGGGATCCATCATGGCCCCCCGGATGGTAGGAAGCGCCATGGCACAGGGTCGGACTTGGGAGGACATCCCACCCCCATGGCAGCACCGGGTGCACCCACAGACACCGCCAGACCCACACCCCAAGAGGAATGGCCCGGGACCCCAGGGACCAGTAGGCCCCCATCACGGTCAGGCACGGGGAGCCCATTACCACACTCAGAGTTGGGCTATGACAATGACATGCTGGTCACCCTGAGCCAGTGGACGTGAGGGAAGAACTCAAGCCCTATCGAGCAGCCAGCCACAGAGGGCTTGGACATGGACATAGGAGGTAGGCACAGGGCATGGAAGGCACAGGGGCCTGCGTAGACCCAGCAAGGGAGCAGGGGGAACTATACCAACCAACCCCCCCACCTTCCTTACTGCAGGAGTGACCGAGGGAGAGTAGAAGGCAACAGAGGGGGAACGGGCACCAGGCGTGGTGGAACACGTGGCGGAAGGTAAGCGGAAGGGACGGGACCCACCAGAGGCCGGGAGGGGAACAGGGGGGTGGGAGGGACATGGGGGGAGGGAGAGGGGAACCCTAATGCCACCCCCCCTTGGCCATTCCCACAAAGACTGATACCACTGCCATGGGCAGCCAAGGTGGAAGGAGAGCAGCAACAGCAACAGTGGGTGGAGCGAGGTGAGCGGGTGGGGGGGTGACCAATGGACCGTCAGATGGTGGTGGCCCAAGGGGGAGCAGATCGNACAGGGGCCTGCGTAGACCCAGCAAGGGAGCAGGGGGAACTATACCAACCAACCCCCCCACCTTCCTTACTGCAGGAGTGACCGAGGGAGAGTAGAAGGCAACAGAGGGGGAACGGGCACCAGGCGTGGTGGAACACGTGGCGGAAGGTGGAGGGAGGGGAGGGGACCCGACCACCGAAGGGGAAGGGGAAGGGAAAGGGGGAGGGATGGGCAGGCAGCCCAGGCCCCACCCGAGCACTGTTCTGGGGGGGGGGAGAACACCTGCAGCTACCGGCTGCCCAACTGAGCTAACCAAACCCGTACCCCACAGATCCGCTGCCCCATCAGCCAGCCCAGTCCTGAGAGGGACCAGTGCCGGCGGCCCAGAGGATGTGGGAGCACACGGCGGGAGGACCTGGTGAAGGAGCTAATGAGGACCAGTGCGGAGGAGGCAATGATCGCCTCCATTGACAGGATGAAGGCAACCACCGGCAGGGCCATGGAGCAGGTGGAGGGATGGGACAGGCACCGCCTAGTCAAAATGTGGAAGAAGAGGTGGCTGCAGAGACGGGAGCACACACACCAGATGGAGGCGCTACATCGGTTGACAGACACCATCGACTGCCGGGCCACTGAGCACTCCCGGAAGATGGACCAGTCCCTCGAGATCGGCACCTCACTGCTGCTACATGCGGGCATGATGAGTGCCTACATCATGGCAGCAGCACCCCCAGGCACCATACCAGCTGCAGTCCCACACCCACCTGCCATCCCACCACCGGTGCCCATTCCTCAGCAGCAGCAGCCCTGACCACAGGGCCTATGCATCCGCCTCCCCATCCCACCGGGGCTGAGATAGCAACAGGCACCCTGCCAGGTGCAGCAGCAGCAGCAGGCAGTCCTGGGCCTGGACCAGCCCCCAGCAGCGGCCACAGTGGAGAGACAGGAGGCCGCGCGGAGCCAGGAAGCGATGGAGGGGGACACCAGTGTGGGTGAGGGCAGCTCGCAGACTGTGGAGCAGCCCACACAGCAATGGAGAGGTCGCCCCAGGAAGCAGGAGGGATCAGGGGGCAGGGGCTAGGGAGGAGGAATTAGGGCATGGGGAGCACTGTAAATACAATAAAGACACCTTTATTCACTGTAACCATCATGTCCGTCATTCATTGATATACACGCCAGGGACCCAGAGCTCAGCAGGTGAGGCTCGGACACTCCCGGCCACGGGCATGGCAGGGGTCCCACCCCACAGACCCCGGGAGTCTTAGGCCTGGTGTAATTGTATTATGTGCCTTGTAAGTGCTGGTCGGATCCACTTAGCATAATGATACTCCCTGGGGTTCATTACATTCATGTATAGCGGAATGGGGCCAGCTGGCCACTGTGACCTGGGATACCCAAGGGTCACATCATCGGTCTCACGATGTTGTGCAACACGCAGCAGCCACAGATTACCAGGGCAGAGGCTTCCACCAAGTAGTCCAGGCCCCTGGCCAGGCACCTCCATCTCTGCTTGAGGGCACCAAAGGCCCTCTCGACCACGGTCCTCGCGGTGCACAGCCAGGTGTTGTACAGGGCCTCCATCTGGTTCTGGGCCACCAGATGGGCTTTCATGAGCCAGCAGAGCAGCAGATAGGCCGGGTCGCTGATGATGCAGAGGGGCATCAACACCCCCTCGATCCGGGTCATCCGCATGTTGACAAAGTTCCCCCTGTACATCCGTGCTAAGAGCGGGGGAGATGGCGAGGATCCAGACATCATGGCTGTGGCTGGAGTGGCCGGTGAAGATGTCAGTGAACTGGCCCTGGTGATCAACAACAGCCTAGAGCTGCAATGAGTGGTAACCATGCCTGTTGATGTACTCAGCCGCATCATCATGGGGGGTGGGGTGGAGGATCTCCACATGGGTGCCATTGATTGCGCCCAGACAGTTGGGGAACTCAGTAGCCTCGAAGCCAGCTATCACAGCCCCCTGATCCACGAGCTGGATCACGTGGTCGAGGAGGACCCCCTCCACAGCTTCACAGAAGTCTCAGATGATGCAGGTGACGGTTGTGAGGCCCACTCCAAAGTGTTGAGCCACGGAACAGCAGGAATCTGGGGTGGCCAGGGCCCAGAAAGCTATGCCCACCCGCTGGGCGACTGGGATAGGGGAGAGCATGGGGGTGTGCAGCCACTCCAGTCAGGGCCGGAGAAGCTCTGCCAGTCACAGGAGGGTACGCCGGTCTATTCGGAAGTGTACCCTCCAAGCAGCAGCATCCCATCATGTCAGGGCCCCCTCCCACTATTGCTGGGCCCTGGGCATGGTCCAGAGGCACCTGTCTATGGGCCTAGCGAGCATGACAGCACTGAAGATAGATGCCCTCCTCCAGTAGTGGTGCCTGAGGGCAGCCAGATGGGTGCATGCAATCACCAGGGCCCTGTGGTATGTCCCAGAGAGCCAGCACACCGTGCGCATGGCCTCAATGCGGCAGCGCCTGTGGTGGGTGAGCAGGCTGGTTGAAGTGAACCAGGTCAGGCATTCATGCACCCCAGTGTACATCTCGAGCAACTCCATGGTGACCCTCTGGAGCTTGGTGTGCTGGTGGTACCACCCAGCTATGATCTCCAGTAGGAGCCAGCAGGCACCCCGCTGGTTCACATCCATGTCAGGTACCTGTGAGGGCCTTAGCTGGTAGATGCTCCAGGAGCGCCAGGTGACGTCAGGCACACTGCACGGAGGCACGCTTGTGCCCCTGTGCTGCAGGTTGTGGCTCACTATAAGGGACCTGGGACCAGCACACACCCACGCACCACCAGCTGTCCGTTGGGCCCTGTACCCAGGTGCTGCACCTATTGGTTGTGGGCTATGCGTTACCGGGTGCTCCTGGTGGCATGAGGATGCTCAGCCATACGGGTGGGCTCTGCCTGTAGGTTCCTTGCCCCCTGGTGCCGATTGCTACCGCCTAGTGGGGTGTTGGGTGCTCGGTTGCATGGGAGGGGGGAGGGCTGTGCCCCAGGCATGTAGGTAGCATAATGGGGCCGTGGAGAGTGAATGAACGTTGTGTGTGTATCACTGCTCTCTGTGTGTAGGCCGTCTCTGGCCTTGGGTTCCTGCATCTGTGTTGTGTCCACTCCCTACGCATCACTTCCCTGCCATCCCATTGTGCTGCCCTTACCCTTATCATGTGGCCTTGGAGCTCCCCTGGTTGCCTCCCCTGCCTACCATGGTTTGAGGGGCTCCACTGTCCTTGATTCTCAGACCCTCTGCCAGCTGCACCATGCCCGATGCTGCTGCATCAGAGTTCCTGCTCGGCAGTTCCGCAGTCGGTCCGTGTTGCTGGACCTACCGGGAGACCATGGCTCTAGCTGACCTGTGGTATTCCCCTGGCATTCAACTGTTCCTTGCCTCCCCGTCTACACTCCCGGATGCCTATGGGTGTCTGAGGTTGAACCTCCGCCGCTTTGGATATGTGTCTACCACTTGCGAGTGCTGGCTCCATGCTGTGGAGCTGGGCCTCCATCCCTTTCCAGATGGGTGCATTCTGGAGCTGAGGGGGTCGTTGGTGTCATGGTCTGCTCCTGAGACGGTGTCAGCTCTCTCTGTCTGTGCTTTGTCCCGCTTCCAGACCTGTCTGGCGGAGGGCGGCCCTGCCCTGGCTGTGTCCTACTTCTGCTGCATCCTAGGGGCCCATGGCTACCAGCGTTCCCGTGGGGCATCGTATTACCACCTGTTGGAGCTCAGGCAGCTGTCGTGGCCCCCTGCTGCTGACTATGCCTTGCTCGATCCCACCGGACCCGAGCTGCTAGTGCTGTCTGAGGTGTGGTCCCGTGCCAATGTTCAGGTTGGGCTCACTGGTCCCGATCCTTTTGAGGCCTACTATCTTGTTGCCCACCACATGGCATGGATGGGGTATCGCCGGGGCATGTTGCAGTGGTCCCACTACATTAATCTGTTGGGCCACCCTGTCCCACTCCCCTTTGTGACCCCGTGCAGCTGGCTGTAGGTCCCACCTGGTTCATCTGTGTGCCGACTATAGCCTCCGCTGGGTGCTCCCTGCACCTCCCTGGACCTTCCATTCTGTAACCCACTACATCATTCCCATTGTGGACCCGCTGCTGTCTTGGCTCCATCTGCACCCCCCATTCTGCTTGGCTGTGCTGGGTCGCCTACACCCCAGGGCCATCTGTGTGGCACCGCTACACCATCTGCATCCATGGGGTTCATGTCCATGACCCACCACCTGGTCAGCTGTACTGGAGATCCCCGTAGACCTTTGCACCCCTTACTCAGCCGGCTCCCTGCCAGTGTCCGTGCTCAGCCCCCACCCCCATGATGCCTCNCTGTACCCTTGGGGTTCGGTTCCGTGATCCGCCTCCCCGGTCAGCAGTTAGCTACCTGTACTGAGTATCCCCATGGACCTTTGTACCCCTTACTCAGCCGGCTCCCTGCCAGTGTCCGTGCTCAGCCCCCACCCCCATGATGCCTCTGTGACTGTTTGTGACTGGGGTTCCCTTGCTCGCACCACCCGGCATCCCCGTGTTGGGGGGGGGCTGCACCATCAGCTGTCCGCAACTTGGGGCTCACTTCCCTCGCTGGCTGTGCAGTATCATCCGGGACCGGTTGTCTTGCTGTTGGGACCTGCCTCTGCCCTCCCCACTGTCTTCCTTGAATTGGTGGCTCATCCCCTGTGACCCTGCTCTGTCACTGTGTGGACCCCTGTCTGTTTAGCTGCCTGTGTTGCTCTTGGGTGCCTCGTGCTGCTTGTGCTGTCCCTGGGGTGTTGGGTGCCTGCTCCCATGTCCCGCTCTGTTCTGGCCCCGGCCCCCTCCTGTTTTGTTGCCTGCTGTTGGCCTCCGCTCCCCCTCCCCCATGTCCTTGCTGCTGTCTCTTAGGCTGCCCAGTGTGGTGTTCCCCATCCCCCCCTTGTGTGCCCCTGTGTGCCTCCCCCTTGCTCCCTTTCCCATTCAGCTGTGCGTGTGCTTGCCAATGTGTGTGTGGTTTGTGTTGAGCTCTGTCCGTGGCTTCCTTCTCCCTGTTATGTGTGTGCGGCTCGGCCGCTCACCTCCCTCCTCCCCCTCCCTTCCCATTTCCCTCACCTGGGTGGTGCCTTGTGACGCTTTTGGCTTCCTTTGCCCTCGGTCGGCCATGTCTGTGTCCCGCCCCGCCCTGGTGGCTTCTGGGGGTTCTTGCCACAGTCCGGGATCGGTGTCACATCTGTTGTGCTATCCCAGATCGTGGCCTGGCTGTCTGTTTCCTTGCCGTGGTCCTGCTCCCGTCATGTCTGTTTGGGGCCTGTCGGAACCACGGGTCGGGGTTGGGTGGCTAGTCACGGTTGAGAATCCACTGTGACGACCCAGGAGCGCATAACATCTGAAATTACCCATCCTGTCTAAACCCCACCCATGGGATTTTTTTACATGGTACATGATTTTACAGTGCCGCACCATGCGCACGTCTAAAAGCAGCCTAGGATTTACCCCTAATTCCAAGTGGAGCTCCAGAGTGAGTGATGAGTTGCCATAGATGTAAAAACAAAATGAACAACAAACTTTACATATCCAATTTTAAAAATGAAGTAAAGGAAGTTACACCACAGGCAAATTTCTCATGACAATACAGTCACGATTTTTTTAAATCTTTACTGCCAGCTTAGTCTGATCTCCTTTAAGTCCTGTCTCTAAGAGCTTGCAAGCAGCCTCAGCCGCTTTTAACTCAAGTGAGATTTAAAGATTGTCATCACCACCCTGGAGCTGCTAAGTTCTTTGCAGGATCAGTTCGTAAATTATGAAAATTTCAAAATGCCTCCATTGTCTTTAGAATGCCAGGAATGTGCTAAGATTTAGAATTTATAATTCAAAACTTACATCTGTTAACTCAATTAAATCTGATTTTGCCAAATACAGTAGCCGATTCTCAATTTGAATTACGAATTTGGAAGAGCAAGTCATGGTGTGATCCAAATATATATAAATCATGGCCCATGATTACTTTTAAAGGTAAATTGGAAGGCTATTAGATTTTAAAAAAAAAAAAAAAAAACCCAAGATGAGCTTCATTTAATATTCTGTATTGTTAACAGAATGTGCACATATGTATAGAACTATCTTTACTGCTGGGTTGTTAGGGGCCAGATTATTCCCTGAATCCCTCCTATGGTATAGCACTTAGAGGCAGCCAAGGAGGAGAAAAACTGCAATAATCTTCTTGTGGCATTTATCTTCATTTGTTCCACTGAGGGTGAACACAGACATAACGTTTAACTCCACTTTAACACTGCTTTAACATTTCTTATACATGTTGCAGGGCTGTATTGGTGCCCTATGCAGTCCTGCAACATGCATAAGAAATGTTAAAGCGGAGTTAAAGTGGAGTTAGCGTTATGTCTGTTTTTGAGAAGGATGCAGAATGAGCTGTAGAGCTCAATGTCAATGATGCCCCTACAAGGGCCACCTACACAGAGGCTTTGTGCCTTTGTACTTGCTCAGAGCCTCCTATGTGCAATCTTATCCCCTACTCTCTGGTAAACCTTACCTGGTTCATATGATGCATTCCCCCTAGCCACAGCTGCCCTGGAGACATCGGTGAGGGTGGTATTCCCCATCAAAGAACAGCTCCATGGGATAGTTACAGCGGGTTCTTTCTACAGGGCCACTGAAGAATGTTATCTTGTGCCCCACTTAAATTAATGACAAACCAATATCGTGGGACTGAGTTCTATTCAGTGTTACCAACCTGGTCCAAATATTCCCTACATTGGGTCCCAAAATTCCTTTCCCCTAGATTTAAAACATACTTTTGAATATACAAATTGATTAAAAACATTAATATTTTTTAATATAACAAACTCTCATTATAGCTGTCCCACTGTAAACATATTTTCAGGTCAGGGCACTATTCAAACCACATATTTATCAGAATGCTTTACAAAACATCAAACGCAGGACAATTTTTTCTGTAGACTATAGGACACATAATTTTTTCTATGGCATTAACATGCTAAGTAATCACATAAATTCAGCCTGTGAATCAAGAAATAAGGATAGCTTGAATACGCTGACTAAGCATCTGAACGTTTGATGTTTGTTCAAACCAGAATTGCACATCTTTCTAAGTCTGCTCATGGCAGTTTTCAGTTACTTTGTTATAAAATGTACAATACTTTTCTAATGTTTGAATGGGATTTTTAGTATGATAAGTGTGTAGCAGGTGTGGGCTTGCCGATGGTAAATGTTTACAGGATCGGCGTCATATAAGTCAGTCACTCGTGGGAATTAGCATAAACATTATCTTTATTCAAGGCATGACCTAATCTCTTCTCTAGCCAGGCCACAGCCTCTGGCTTGTCATGTGAAGACCCTTTTCAAATGGTCCACGGTGGAGGGGTGGGGATGGGTGTGCTCCCTGGTGGGTGGAGGTGGGTGTGCGCCCGTTCCCACAGGTGCATACCCATTTCCACCCATTTCCACGCACGGAGCAACTGGCATTGGAGCCTGTTACTCCGTGCGTGGGTGAAGGTGGGTGGAGATGGATGGAGTGCGGTAATGTGCGCGCACACACACACACACACTGTCGCGCCTCGTCTCCATTTGCGACCGCGACAAGGACCGTCTCAGGTTGCCAGGCAACCCGAGGCGGAGCGACAGCGACTGGCCCCAGCGGACACTCAGAGCGGTGTGGCGCCGCTAGATCAAGGTGCGTGCGCACCATCTTCTGACACCTCCCTAAGTGTCCCACCCCGACGCAGCGCTCGGCTGGCGGCCAAACGCCCAATGTAGGGGGTGGAGCCTTAACACCTCCCCGGCCACAGCTGTGTCTTGAAGCCCTATAAAGCTGCCAGTGGGGCAGTAATACCCTGCCGGTAATCGTGAGAGAGGTTGGCCCCTCGTACCTGTGTGCATTGTCCATTCTTGAAAGCCTTGATAGAGTATTCCTGGTGTCCCCGTAGTGTTGCATGTTTGTGTCCCGTGCCCCCCACCCCTTGTCTAGAAGAGTGTTGGAGTGTGAGCCCTTTCTTCCTACCTCTACAGCCACCTTTTCCCTTCCCCCGGTCCTCTCCATCAGTGTCTCCCTGTTTCTGAGTCCCTTCCCCCCTCCCTCACAATCCCCTGCTTCCAGTCCCCCTGCACTCCCTCTCTGGACCCTTTACCATCGACCTCCCCCACCTGCCTCCACACAGTGACCTGGACCCTGCAAAGTGTGAGTATTCTTGGTTGTGTTTGTATGTCTTCCCCTGTTCCGCTTGGCCATTGGCTTCCTCTCCTTCCCTGCGATGAGTTGGGTTGCCCCCTAACTGAGGAATTACTGTTGCTCCCATGTGTCCATGAGGAGAGAAAAGCCGTCCGGAGCTCCACCCTTACCCCTTACTCTTTGTCCCCTTCGCCCCTTAACCCTCATTCCTCCCCCCTTACTGTGACACCCACCACGGGCACCATTCCTACGGGCACCCACCCATTCCCCCTGCACCATGGGCAGCATTCACACAGGCACCCCCCACCCGTGTGAAAAGGCCCATACAGTCCAATATCACCACAGGCCTAGTTAGGTATGAGTCCTCTGGCTGGCTTACAAAGACTCACTCTTTCTCTCTCTCTCAGTCTTCAGCTCTCTGGCAGTGATGTTGCCTCTTCAGGCTTCAGATGGCTTCTGCCTTTCCACTTCCTGTGTCCTCCTTTTATACTGTTGAGTGGGCATGACTTTGAACCCACTCAACCTCTCTTAAAGGGCCAGCAATCCACAGGGACACTGTCCTGTTACGGAATGGTGCAATTTAAAAAGTGGGCCAGGTTTTAGAGGGACCTAGTTTGTTCTGGTGACAGGAAGCTGAGGAAGAAAGTCAACATGCAGCGTCCACCTCTAACACTGGGAGCCTTTATCATGCAGATGTGTAAACACAAACACCTCCCCTACCCCAGCCCAGTGCATTAACTTACTGTTCTCCTCTGCCTCTGTTCTGGGGAAATAAATGGGTTTGTTGTACTTCAGTTTACCCCAACCGGGATCGAAGGTCACCAATTAACATGTCAATGTATGTGGGTACAACACAGTTTTATTGAATAGACACATAGCACCCGGACATGACAATATTACCAGTTAAGAACCCCAGTAACCTAACCTAGGATATCTTACATGTCCAAGCCCATGGTCAGAGACATAAGCTGGTTCAGAGGAGGAGTGGAGGGGGCCCAGGAGATAGCTGGAAAGGAGTCTCTGGTCTCTGGATCTTTGAGAGCGATGAAAAGGGTCAACAGCCCACGAGGCTCACAAGTGCTGAGACAGAGATTAGGCCCTCAGTGTTCTCTTTTATAGTTTTCTTGTCATTTATTACGAATACATGTTGCAGGGTCCCTTCATTACACCATCTTCTTTGAACATACCAGGTGCGGCAATTAGCTGATCATTTGTCATCACTTGGAACATAAGTCAATTAAATTTAATTGGCACTTGGGAGTTTTTCTCTACTTCTGCTGGGGCAAACTTCCTTCCTTCCAGGCCTCCCTTTTCTTATCAGAGATAATGGCCATCTGGCCTTATCTTTTCATCCTTGACCAGCATATATTCTCTGCTAGACTATGGGTTCCTGGAATCTGCCTGGTTACTGCTTTTCCCCATAATCCTTCTTATATATCAGCCCAAGAAACATCCTTAGCTGGGCTGAGTTTCTTCAGGCCTCATCTTTCGTATTCCTCTGACCATGGCCAAACTGCCTAATTATTTCATAACACCTCCACTGCTTCCTCAACAAAGGTGGCAACCGAGTCCTCTGTGTCCTCAACCAGAACCTTCAGTGGTTCCTCAAATAAGAGCTTGCTCTTGAGGTCAAGGGGATACACCAGAATCAGAGTGTCTTTGTCTGCATCAACACATGCTGACTTCAGGACGAGGATGGGCATTGAGGGATGTCTGCAAGCTGTTTCAGCCTCCATGATGGGAGAAGGAGCAGTTGCAGCAGAAGCAGGCAGTGGGGAGCCGTATCCACTCACTTCTGGCCCCTGGTGAAGGTGCAGCCATATAGGTAGGATGCAACAATGGCTTCATCCACACAGAGAAACTGGTCAAGGAACTCATAATAGGGTGATGTTTGCATCCTGCGGTCAGAGGCAAACTTGTTGTCCCAGTTCTCTTTGTATCCGTGTCTCAAGTCCTTGGCCCACTGCCAGTACTAGTTCATGTCCTGGGGGTAGCCCTGCTGAGCCATTTGGACCAAGATCTCTTGGAACACTTCCTCGTTCCTGTAGCATCTCACCAGAGCATATTGGATCTTATGCTTAGGTCTGAACATGAGTAACTACAGTGAATGCTGTTTCCATTGGAAACAGGTCATTCGCCTTCATTCATGTGACAAGGAAACTTACCATCTTTTTTCTATTTATGGCACCTTGAGTCACTTGCCCACACCGCCTCGCCTAGCCTGGCTGTGCCTTGCTGCCTGCCTTAAATTGCCAATTTACAGCACTTAAATGCCATAAATTGATGAAAAGTTCTTCAAATTGATGGAAAATACCAGAAATTGACAGAAATTGATTAAAATACCATAAACTGATAAAAATGCCAGAAACTGATGAAAATGACAGAAATTGATGAAAAATGGCAAAAATATGAGAAATTGACAGAAATGCTGGGAAATCGTAGGCACTGATCTCACAATAGTGGAAAAGCAAAAACAATTAATAATGAGGAAAATACTGACCAACAGTTGCAAGTGCTGTCAAAAGATAGGTATTTCCTGATGGTACAGGATCACTTGTTCTCACCTCCGCTCTACTTCTGCTCCCCCCATTGAGCGATGAAGGCCTTGGGCTCTTCCTTGGTCCAGGGAATGCAGCATTGGCAGGTGGATCAGTAGGTGGAGAGTGACTGCAATCGCACAATGGCGGCAGTGGTGCGGGTTGTTGCCTGAATGTCAGTTGGAGCCATGGCCCTGGTGATGGTAATAATCCTCTACAAGTTGTTACAGAGAACGCAATGGCTGGGAAAGAGCAAGTGTCGCGCATGTACTGCCAACTCGGAAGAGCTGGGAGAACACATGATTGAACATGGCGTGGTGGGCTTTTAAGGCAGACATTTCAAGTGCACCAGTGAGAGCAGGACTGGAGAGAGGGGCTGGAAGTGTTCTCTCTAGGCTTTTCATCTGTGACTCTATGGTGCTGGTTGACCTGTAGCCGCAGAGGCTGCACGCAAACTAATTGACAAGACATGGACACATGTAGGTGCACACATTAGTCCACATTTCCCTGCACAATGGACTCTGCGTGCTCTGGGACCCTGCTGTGAGTGGGGGCTGCACATCCAGTGGGTGGTGGCCAGATGGTTGGTGGAGGGCAATACCTAATAAACAGGCAGGTGGACACCCACCTGGTGTGGGGCAGCTACTGTCTCGTTTGTTAACACCCCATGTGCCAGCCAGTGTAGTAAATCTGCACTGAAAGTGGTACTTGGCCTGCTGGAGCTCCAGCACTACTGAATTATGGTTCGGAGGCAAACAAAGCAAGGTTTTGATGGGTGGGAGAGAGTCTAAATTCCCTCAAGCCCTTCTGAAACTCTTCCTATGGTATGGAGATAGGCTACAGGGAAGGAGGAATCCTAGAGACAAACAAATCTGGGCAGAAGACTTGCTCTGATCTCTATATAGAAAAACTATGTGATGACCTAACTTCCTAAAACTAATATTAAGCCTCCCAATAGATGATATGCTCCAATTGTTTACCTTTGTTTAAATTGTTTGCTGTGATGAGTACAACTGTAAGACCAGGCACTGAACTGATTTTTTCAGTATTAGGCCAGATAGTTAAGTAAAAATGTTCTGTTTCCCACTAAAACTTGAAATATGCAAAGACACTGAGTCCTATTCAGTTACTTCAGAGTCTAAACTTCTGATGTTCAGTGGCATTCATGGTGACCACAAAAAATGTTCTTTTTCTCCAGTAATGCACATTCATGTGATCTTTATGAAACAGAGATCATCAAATCTAAATCAGAACACAGACTGTGTGCCCACGAGACTGTTTAGATAACAAAAATTAATTGGAATGTTTCACAGACACCTCACTGAGGAGGACTCAGTAAAGAAAATAACTTGTTCTCTAAACAGAAGATCTCTGTGGGGGCCCTGTATTATTATTTAGTCAATACCAAACTAGATGGTGGGTGGTAATAAGTGGCTCTATTGCTAAGCCTTTAGTTATGTGCAAAGGTAATGAAAACATCTAAAGTAGACTAGAAAATTATACCAATTCACTATTGTATTTTGTCACTGGATCATATTCTGCTTAAAGTCACATGAAATAATTTTCATCCTAAAAGCGTTTTTTAAAAGCATCGGAAAATGTCACTTTTTCCCCTTAATAAGTCAGTGTAGGTGCAGTAACTTAAATCACTTTTCCAGTTTTAAGGCAATTTATTCACTTGATACTGAGATCTAGAAAGATAGATAGAGAGCCAGTGTGGTGTCGTGGTAAGGAGTGAAGTACTGGGACCAGGAGGTAGGGACAGGGTCCCCGGTCCCAGACTCACCTTAGCCATGAACTCACTGGGTGACCTTGGGTCTGTCACAGATCTCTCAGCCCAACCTACCTCACAGGGCTGTTGTGAGGATTACTAGTTAAGCTAATTAGTTTAATGTTAATGGTTAAGTATTGAAATATTGAAATAAATTATTAAATTTTTATTGAAATAAATAATAATCTTTATTTTTATATAGCGTCCCCCTGCCATGGCATTTGGAGCGCTTTACATATAACTAACACAACTTTTTAATCTTCACAACAACCCTGTGAGGTAAGTTAGGCTGAGAGAATAATGTGACTGGCCCAAAGTCACCCAGTGAGTTTCTGGCTAAGGCAAGATTAGAACTTGCCCCCCTTTGCCCCCCCACCCCAGTCCATCTCCCGGTCCAAGTACTGCATATTTAGCCATTACAAAACATTGGTTCTCAAATATCTTTGTGCATTCTTCAATGCTGCATGACCTGCTAGCCCTGCTCTTACTGTCCCAACTCAAAAACCACTTTTAAAACAATGTCTAAAAGAAAACAACCAAGAGAAGCAAGCTATATTCTGGGGCTTCATAATTTCCATTTAGTTATTTATCTTCCTCCAATTTGCCTTTCTTAGGGAACATGACTGAGAAGGCTGTGGCAGTGTGGCTGCAGAGGAACTTGGACTCCCAACAATACACTGGGCAAATTCCAGTCAGGGTTCCAGCCTTCCCACAGGGACTGCATTTGTCAAATTGATGAATCATCTGCTATTGGTTTTAGATTGAAGACAGCTGGCAATTTTAGTCATGCTGGACCTTATGGCAGTATTCAATATGATTAACCATGGGTTGCTGCTTCAAAAGCTGAGGGATGTCACTGGTGTGACAGAAGCTGTCGGTCAGTGGTGTCAGTCTTACTTGGAAGGGAAAAGTCAATTGGTGGTGATGGATGGATATGCTTCATCCTCAAGAGACATGACCTGCAGCATTCCTCAGGGGTCTAGTCTCTCACCCATGTTGTTCATCGTGTTCATGCAACCCTCCAGGGATGTGATGACCAAGCACAGGGGTGAGTATCATCAGTATGTTGATGATACGCAACTGTATCTCTCTTGTCCCATTAGCCCTGCCATCTCAGCCTCTGCCTTGGAGGAATGCTTGAACGATATAGCCAGCTGGATGTGTTGGAACTACCGTGTGCTCAATCTGGGGAAGGCTGAGGTGATGTTGGTGGGAAGGTGCAGCCGATATGAGGATGCCCTTGCCTCTCTTGGGTCCCTGCATGTGGATGGGGTCTGGATAGGGGTAAAGAACTTGAGCGTCATTTTCAACCATGCGCTGTCCATGAAAACTCAGGTGTTGGATGTAGTTTGAAGATGTTTCTTTCAGCTATGCAATTTGCATAAGATACACCCTTATTTATCCTAGGCTGACCTTGCCACAGGGACCCATGCCTTGGTGACCATTTGTTTATTTAGGACACTTATTACCCCGACCCTGCTGCCGAAGGACCATGAGGCTTGATTTTTGCAACTCTCTCTCCTATGGGCTGCCTGTGGTGCTTATCCATTGCCTGCATCCCGTTCAGAATGCTGCTGCATGACTACTTGTTTGGACAGCCATGATCCGATTATGCCCACCCTGCATTCTCTCTGCCTGTAGAGCGACAGATAGAGTTTAAGATTGCGCTGCTGTGTTTTAGGGCCCTAAAGAGTATAGGCTGGGCTATATTTTAAACCAGATCCTGGAACCTGATACTGATGGGTATCTGCACACCGGAACCATCCACTCTTTGGGGATCCCAACATATCGGTCTTAAGTCAGCAGACGATCGGGCCTTTGATGTGGCAGGCCCCTCAGTGTGGAACTCACTCACTGCGAATGTCTACCTTAGTCCTTCCTCACCTTTAAAAAGCACCTGAAATCTCAGACTGTAGTTTGTCTTCCCTCTTTACCATCCCTTTTTAAAGCATTTAAAATTGATTTTATATTATTTTATATTGTTTTGTATTTTTTAAATATATTTTTATGATTGTAAAGTACTCCACGTGCCACTTAAAAGCAGGAAAGTGCTACAGAAATAAAATGATATTATCTGGAGTAAGGAGAATCAAACTTTAGGTCACTTATAAGCATCCCATTTTGTGGGCAGCTAGTCTATATATAACCATTTACTAGCTATTTCTGTTACCCTCACTCTTATTCTCCTTTAAATCAATAAGTGCTTAAACTGTAGACCAGTCATCGCATTACATTTTAGTGTCTTTTTCAGAATAGATTGCAAACTTTTTCATCTAAACCACCTCTACTCAAAGAGGATTCCAGCTTCAAATTGCCTTTACTATTGAGATTCAAAACCAAAAAGATGGATTCCAGTCTTCCTTCACTGCTGTACTGACAAAACTAGGAACAGCCAATAAACCCCTAAATGATTTTGTTACTTGCACGGATATTACAACCTCAAGATACAAAGGTCTTGGGGTGTTTTTGGACAAGCAGGGGAATCTAGAGGATTGACAAATCTGCTCTTACAAATGTTGCGTGGGGAGCAATTACACGCACCAGAAGTTGCCAGCTGCCATTGAAAACAGTGGCGCCCTGCAGTTTGTGCATTAATTTTAAAACCAGATTTGTAAAACCTCGATATTGAGGATGGGATGGGGGAATTTTAGACGACCAGGGATAATCAAGAGGGGGGCTGGGGTATCTAGAAGATTGACAAATCCGCTCTTTAAAAAGTCGCGAGGAGCGTTTACTTGCACCGGAAGTCGCCGGTCGCCATTGAAAACAGCGGCACCCACTGGTTCACACATTATTTTTAAAACCAGATTTGTAAAACCTCGATATCAAGGTTTTACAAATTCAGTTTTAAAAATAACGTGCGATGGTGACCGGAGACTTCCGGTGCGTGTAAACGCTCCCCGCGCATCTTTTTTAAGAGCGGAGTTGTCAATCCGCTAGATTCCTCTGCTCGTCTAAAACGCCCCAAGACTCTTTTTGCAAACCTAGAACTGTGTGCCCACATGAACAAAATGAGAAAATTCTATAAATGTGTGGCCAATAAATGACCTAAATGGTCATGTGTAAATACAAGCAGTTACTCCAAGCATGCATGCAAGTTAGGGTGTTTTTACACAAGATACCCCCACGCATGGACACTCACCATCCACATGGGGGATGTCTCATCTGAATATGGTATGTGGGGGTGCACGCTCCTGTCACCCAAGTACAACCCACCCAGTCCACACATGGGGCACTCCGGGAAAAGCCGGAGTTCCCTGTGCGTGGACTGGATGAGCAGTGCATGGACAGGGCAGCCATGGATGGGGCCACTCGTGTGACACACACACCCATACACCCATCCTACACAATGACCACACACACTCTTGCTCTTGCTCACAGTTTAGGCATGAGCAAATTCAGGTTTCATTGTAGAAGGTGCTGACTGCTGAGCAATTTCTAGGAGTCCTCTGCACCATCACTCCTATTGACTAATGAGCTCATTTTAAGCTATTGACTAATGTAGCTATTGACTAATATTGTAAGGAAAATTCAAGTTTCTCCTATTCAAAATGTTTAGGTTAAAATGTTTAATTCTCCACCAACTTTTGTGTTTCTGGTTCTCATTAAAGACCCAGTCCTGCTCCTGTTGAAGTCAGTGTAGGGTTGCCAGATATACAAATATTTAGAAGGCACTGCATTGGCTTCAATGCAGCCCTGCAACCCGTATTTCTCATAAGTGCCCTCTAAAAATGTGCATATATGGCAACCCTATGTCAGTGGGAATTCTGTTTTTAACTTCAAAAAGAACAGAATCGGGCTCCTTCACTTTCTTACTGGTTATTTACTTCCAATCATTGTTCTTCCAGTTGCATACCCTCCAACAGTACCTGTTTACCTGGTACAGTAAAGCATTTTGGACCCTTGTACCATGTCCCAAAGGGTCCAAACCTATACACAGTGGGAGGCAGAGGCAGGATTCAAGTGTGGGAGTGTTACCTTATTAATTCCAGCAGGGGCAGAGGGTGGTGGCATCAGGTCCCTTGGACCCCAGCTTCTGGGGAGCATGAGTGAATGAATGTGCACATGTTGCTGGAAGTCACCTGGAGCAACTTCTGGGAATCTGCACACATGCCCACAGGTCCCTCAGAAGTCAGCGTATGCATCTGGGGCAGCTGACCTGGGCCCCAAGAGGTCCTGGTTGTCCCCCAGGAGACTGGATGCTGCCACTCACTTCACCCCACCCCCATTCCTACTGGAATTAAGAAGGTAATATCCCCTGCCCATAGTGCCCCCTCCTTCCCTGTTCAGCCCCATGCTCCCTGTACTGGTTTTGAACCCTCACATGTTGGAGGGTATGCCTGTTGTTCTTTCTTGCATCTGCTTTCCTCCACCTCCAACCCTGCTGTTGCTCTTCAGAGATCTGAAATTAAATCCTATTTATATGTTGCAAGTGAAAAAGAGTTTGGTGGTCTCATTCTACTAAATGGTGGATTTCTGTACACATCATAAACCCATCCTACAAGCCAGCATAACTGGCGGTCTCAGCTCAGGCAAGCCCCAGCGCTGATTTTGGACCTGATCGAGGTGTATTGGCTGAGCTGTGTGAGGGAAATTTGCACCGTGGTTGCCCGCACTATGCTTGGCCCTGGCCTATGCATTCAGTCCTTTTACTTTCATAAGCATCAAATTCATCCAAAACTGTTTTTTGAAAAAAATTTAATTGTTGAGAAAAAAATTTAGCAGGGTGAAAAAAAATCAATGCACTCACTGTTCCACACATACAAAAAAACTTACCATCAATTACGGGACCTTTATGTGTATAGACTTTCATAAAGTTCAGGCAGATGAAGTGACACAATGTGGTACATACAGCATGGGCCAGTTAAACAAACACTTTTAAGAGGAACATTTTCTTTAAAATAATATTTTTGTGCCCCAAATCAAAACCTATATAGTAAGAGAATAGAGTTCTTTTTTTGCATAGACAGTCTGTACTGTAGGGATTTGCCTCTTTTTGTTAACTACAGATTTTACCCCCAAAAATCCTTTCTTAGCTTGCATTTTATTGCTTACATATGTTTTAAAAGCTACATGTTAATGTTAAGCTAAACAGAAGTGTCCCTTGTTTAAGCATTCAAGTTATGCTTTTTCACAATCACTTGTCATTGTAGAAGCTGGGAGCAATTTACTGGTTTGAGTTGGAGGAAATTAGTACTATAACTAGAGGTGGAGACAAAGTAGTTTAAAGGATATCTTTTATTGGACCAACTATTGTTGGTGGAAATGTGCAAGCTGTGAGGTCCAAAAGCTTGCACATTTCCACCAACAATTGTTGGTCCAATAAAAGATATCATTCAAACTACTTTGTCTCCACATCTGTCACTCAGGACCAACATGGCAACCACACTCTCTATGGATTACTATAACTAGAAAAGATACAACACAAAGATACTCTGCACAACACTGACTTATGGACAGGGATATAGACTTATGGACAGAAAACATAACCGGTAAGCTAGTTACATACCTGTTCCAGAGCCCACAATGAATGGCAAATATAACCATGAATGGATACCTTGCAACACATTCGGAATATATCAGATTTGGGTTCAGATGTATTGCTAATGGCAGCAAATTCACTCCTACTTCTGGATCCTACTCTTCAGCTCTTACATCAAGGTAAGTAGGGCATATATTGAGAGTTAATAAAGCATCAGGAACAAGTGCAATCTCCCTGCTGTGATAAAGAGAATTAGACTGGGACAATATTTATTCCTAGTTCTATGGTCCTTCATTCTTAGCCAAGAAATGGAGATTATAATAAAAATCTTTATTTTTATATAGTGCCCCCCCCCCCTGCCATGGCACTTGGAGTGCTTTACATTATAATATAACTTTTAATCCTCACAACAACCCTGTGAGGTAGGTTAGGCTGAGAGAATATTATGACTGGCCCAAGGTCATCCAGTGAGTTTCTGGCTAAGGTGAGACTTGAACCAGAGTCCCCAACCCCATCCAAGTACTGCACACGTAGCTATTACACCACACTGGCTCCAGCAATCTATTACAATTTAATGTCAAAGGGGAAGGTCCCAATCCTAAAAATACTTACATGTGCATAATCCCATCAATCTCAATGTAACTATCACTGCTTTTAAACGAGGAGCGCTGAAGCGCCTCCTCAACGCCGCCTTAAAGCAAAGCCGCCGGAAGTGACGTTCTCCCCGTTGCCGGAGGCGGCTGGAGACACGGGGCTTTGGAGCGGCGCGTTCTTAAGCCAGATAATTGACGTCTTAAGAACGCGCCGCTCCAAAGCCCCGTGTCTCCAGCCGCCGCCGCCACCGGCAACGGGGAGAACGTCACTTCCGGTGGCTTTGCTTTAAGGCGGCGTTGAGGAGGCGCTTCAGCACTCCTCGTTTAAAAGCAGCCTATATGTGTAAGAGACTTTATGATCAGGGCCTTAGGCAAAAGTAAAATGAAAATTATTATTAAACAAGCAGAGTTACTGCTACTAATCAATTCTATAGCACTACTAAGCATACCATGTATGCTGCACTTTACAGTCACAGATTTTGGAGACAGGTCCCTGCCCAGCAGACTTACAATCTAAGATGGATGAGGGGAAAACAGGGAGCTATAGACACACACATATTCCCATTTTTCAGATGGGGAACTGAGAGGTTGTGATTTGCCCAAGGACACCCAATGAGTTCATCGCTAAGGTAAGCTTTGAACCCTGGGTTCGCAGGACCAAGTTCAGCAACTTATCCACTACACCACAGTCTCTCTTACAAATGCTGTTTTCTACCCAACTCTTCCCAATAGAACTCCAATAGTATTAACTGAAACGTAGTAGTTAAGGGCTTGTTCTCACAAGCATACCAGAAAAAGTGTAGTTCACTACCTCAGTTCCCTCTAGTAAGGAAAACCATGGGTTGAATAGCTCTTCCCCTTTCCCTGATTTTCTTCCTTTCAGGATTGGAACTTCCAGTATGGGCAGGGAATTGGAGTAAAAAACAGTCAACAAATCAGACATTATGTGAGCGAAAAACAAGGAAGAAAACGGTGAAGGTTGGTGGGACCCATACCCCTGCCCCACCCTGAAATAGGAGCCTCTTTCCCTGCTTTAAACCCCCACCCTCCACTGCCTATGAAACTAGTCTACAGATTCACATGAGCAGATTCATCAGTCTACTTCAATTCATCACAGGAAGCTGTAAGGGAGGGGTTGGGCTGGGCTGGGAGCAGTCTAGCAGCAGCTGTTCTGCCTGAGCCTTGAGTTTCACTGAGCATGTCTTTGGCAAAATGCTGGTTGCCCAAATGGCACATACTCTGTTCAATTTAGAAGAGGGGCTAGAGTCTCACACTGGGTTCCTATGGAGGAATCCAGTCAGTGAGCGTAATCTTAGGGCAAAATTCATATTGCCCCTCACCAATGGGAGCAGAGAATAGGGCTGCCAGGGGTGGGACTTGCTTTGTGCCTGCCTGAACTTGCTCCAGGCGACCATTAACAGAGGGAAATCCAGAATCACCATGTGCACACTATATCGTGTGCAGTTCTGGTTGTTCCATCTGGCTGGATAGGTTAGGGCTCTTCAGCTTGGAGAAGAGACAACTGAGAGGGGACATGATAAAGGTTTATAAAATCATGGGTGGTGTCAAAAAAGTTAATGGGGAACAGTTATTTACCCTCTCAAACAGTACTAGAACTAGAGGACACTCAATGAAACTAAAGGATAGAAGATTTAAAACAAATAAAAGAAAGTATGGTTTTCACTCAATGCACAATTAAGTTGTGGAATTTGTTGCCAGAAGATGTGGTCAAGGCCAGTCATATAGCTCCGTTTAAGAAAGGGTTGGACAAGTTTCTGGAGGCTAGATCCATTTGCAGCTATTCAATTCAATTCAATTAGTTTATTAAGGATCACCTTCCACCATAATCCAAACATACAAAACTGAAAATAGTAAATGAATGATTACAGATCCAAAGCATACCCTATTACCCTCCATTAAGGGGTCCCAGCATACAAAGACAAAGAATAACAAATATAAGCTCTCATGAACTAGCATCCCAATTAACTAGCTGATCATTCTCTGTCTTCAGAGAGGTCATATGGAGACAATTCTGGCCCCTAGGTAAAGGGAACAGTGATTAAATGTCCTTGCTCTTCGACAGAGCACGAATGCGCACAGACTTGGCTCCTGCAACAGAGAAATCCAAACTAGGTGTCCCTGGTCTTCAATAGAGATCAAGTACAACTGACTAGGCCGCTAGCTCAAAAACCAGTCTAAGTATTATAGCAATAATACTCAATTACAAAGTCGCAAGCTGTTAGACACAAACTGATGGCATATATCTTCCACTCGAAGTGCAGTTAGCAGCTATTAGACAGGTAGGTTTGTGAAATGTAATCTCTTACTGTTGGAAGCTGGGAGTGAACAACTGAGAATAGATTGCCCATTGTGACTGGTTGGGTACTTCTTCCAAGTGACCGAGATTGGCTACTGCCAGAGAGAGGTGCAGGGCTCAATGGACCATTTGTCTGACCCGGTATGGCACTATTTATGTTCTTATGTCCTTATGCAGGCTGGCTGCTTGCTTCCCAGTGGGGAAGTTCCCCTGAGGAGATATAGTCATTATTATTATTATTATTATTATTATTATTATTATTATTAAACATTTATAAAGCGCCAGTAACAACCTGGCGCTGTACAGAACATACAATCAGATGCGGTCCCTGCCTATGGCTTACAATCTAAAAGATAAGGAGGGGGAGACAAGGAGAGGGGACAGCGGGAGAGACATGGGAGAAGACAAACAAACATTCAGGCGGATGCGAAGTCTCAGGTGCGTGTACTTGGCTTGGTTACAAGGTGGTCGGTAGCAGCAGTCAGCAGAGGAGGGCCGACAGTAAGAGCAAGGGGAAAGACTAGAGGGCATTGGGAAAGGCAGCATGGAAAAGGTGGGTCTTGAGGAGGGATTTGAAGGAGCGGAGGGAGGAGGCGAGGCGGATGTCGGCAGGGAGGGAGTTCCAGGCATGCGGGGCAGCGAGGGAGAAGGGACGAAGGCGGTTGGGCGAGCAGGAGAAGCGAGGGAGAGCGAGGGAGTGGATGTACTTAGGATTTTAGTGCCCCATGGCAAGTCAGGCTGCCGCCCCTCCTGCCCAAGCTCTGGTGTGCACATGGGCTGTTGTCTCAGGCAGGGAGGGAGACAATGGTGGTACCCAGAACAGAAGCAGAGTCTCTTTCCTGTGCTCAGCACCACCACAGAGCTCGTTTGCAAGGGGATAAGAGGCAGAATGGGGCTTCTCCAGATGGGGATAGATGGGAGTTCCTCCTCCAGGCTGCAGGTGGCAAAGGTGAGGCAGTGCGGTTGAGGAAGCAGGGGGAGGGGGCACCATGACTGGGTGGCCACAGGCTGAGATCAGAAGCCTCCAACCCCCCAAAGCCTACTGCCCCCTCCCCCCTCAAAATATGCTGCCCTAGCCAGGTGCCTATATTTCCTGACCCTAAGTCTGGCCCTGGATATGGCACAATACGCTTTGCTGCAGCACAGCTTCAGAGGTGAGTCAATGGGTTTGTGGGTGACTGTTTGTAAGGGGGCTAGGGAATGGAGCAGAGAGAGGAGTTGATGTACACACTGCTTTGCCTCTTGCTAATGGGCATAAGGAGGGTGTTCAAATTGTACTCACAAATCTAGTATTTGTCAAGTGCAATTTTGTTTCTTGAATCTCAACTGCAGGAGATTCCAGGTCTAATCAATGATTTTTAAAGGAGGCTTCAAGACTAGGGCTGCACCGAACAGGCCACCCAAGTACTTGGAACGAGTTCCAAAATTCTGAGTATCCGGACCAGGTACTTGGCTGAAACTCTGAACTTTTTCAGAGGAACCCCCCCACTCTCCTCTCTCTCCTGCGGCGTGGCTTTTGTAGTATGAGGGCACTTTAAGGAAAGTAGATAGCCCCGGTTTCACACAGTGCCTCCTTATCCTTACTTTATCTGGGTATGAAATGTTTCTATGCTTAAAATAGTGGAGAGATGAGCAGTATTTATACTTATGATGTATTGCCACCCTGCTGTAACTTTTCAGAGCTCTACCCTGGAAAGGATAAGCTGCTCATGTAGCTCCCCCGAAGGACAAGTAAATCACGAAATTTTCCCCTGAAGAAGCTGGATGTTCCAGCGAAACGGCTGTTGGGACCTTCTACCAAGGAACTTTTCATGAACACTATATATGAACTGTTGCCTTTGTCGGGGGTCTTTATTGTATTCATCTTTCTGTCTACTCATAAGTCATTTGGGGCTACCGTGAATACATTTGATGGTGCTTATTGCATATGCTAAAATGCTTTTTCTGCCATAAGGATTTCCTGCCATTCAGCAATCCTGATCTATTTATTTACTATTCCTGTTTCATGTAAAATTTTGGACCAGAATGTTGAAGCAAGTTATTTTGTATTTCATGTAGATTCTTCTTGCCTCACAATATATATCCTTGTGATCTTGCTGTAATCTTGCAGTATTTCTTCATGTTGTGGAGAAATTTTATAGAGGAAGACTTTTCTTTATTAGGATTACCCATCACATGAAGCGTCACTACCTTAGTCTAAAACATTTCATGGTAGTTTTGTCTCCTTTGATTTTATATGTAAAAATACTTTCCTTGGGGTTTTTGGTATTTAACAAACCCTTTCATTTCACCCTGAGTGAAATTTTCAGGTGAGACAGCTCACATGCTAGTGAATCTGAGGCCCTTTTTAAACAGGCCGCAGCAGAGGGGGCAGTTGGTGTGCATGCCGGTGCAGGGGCAATGCAGGGGGTGCACGCAGGCGCACATTGATCCCACCCTCCCCCTGCATCCTCACCCATAGAGCAACCTGTATTGCCACTGACTGCTCCATGTGTGGGGATAGGAGTGGATGCGTGGGTCACAGGAGCACGCACCCCCACATTTACACAAGATGCTCCCCTGCATGGACAATGGGTGTCCACGCAGGGAAGCATCTCATGTAAAAAGGACCTTAGTCTAAGTCCTATAGGAGGGAATGGGACTTGTGCATTATTATCCTGCCAGATGATCGCACTGTTAATGTGTCTGCATTTCTGAAAAGGGCCAGACTGAATATATATTTATAGAGAGATATAGATATAGATATGTAGCAATACATTATATATTGTTGTTTATGTGTGTGTGTGTGTGCGTGTGTGTGTGTGTGTGTGTACGTGCGTGTGTGTGTCTAGAGAGAGAGAGAGAGAGAGGGACACACACACACAAACAAATCATATTAAACAAACCATATTAAACCATTTATTTTAATTTTAAATATAAAATTCCTATTAAAAGCAATACCTGAACCCTATCTCTGCCTGCCAAAGGCCTGGCCAGATAAATAGATCAAACATTGCCTCCAGAAAATGCTCAGACTTTGACAAATCTTCAATATCATTACATGGGGCCAAATGGCCTATGTAATTACTTACTGTATAAACTGACGGGCATAAATTATTTTTATGTTTTATATTTTATTATTGTAAATTTGTTTTTAGACATATGGTATATAGGAATTTTTTATCGTTTAATTATCTAATCTGTGGTTGAGCTTTGCTGTGGCAAAAGTAAGTAACAAATCTGGAGCATAAAGTTCCGAGAGAAAACAGAGAGGAAGAGACACAAAAGCCAGGATGGAAAACATCCCTGGTGGTCTTATGATCTCCCCCTTCTGGTTTTGCTCAGAGGCATGGCATGTGTATAGTGAAGGTATTAGATGGTGGTATGTACCTGGTTAAATTGTGAGATGGTTATTTTCGATGTATTGGTGTTTTGTCGCATTGTCGATGTATTGTCTTTTTCTCTTTTGTTCTCCTTTTGGCCATGGCAAAAGCTAGAGCCTAATAAATAAACTGATTGATTGATTGACAAATCTTCAAGGAAAGGAAGTTCCAAAGTTGTGGAACTGACACCGAGAACAATTCTCTACTTGCCCTAGCCGAATGGAACTTGCAAGAGGGTATGCTTGGATGACCTTAGTGATCACGATGGAACATAGGGGCGGAGACCATCTTTTAAATACGTAGGGCCCAAGTCATTTAGGACTTTATTCAAAAACCCAAACATACACAATAAGATGGCTTTCCTCTGGCTTTGGCTTTCTTCCAGAAAATAAAGAATTGTAGATATTTTCTGATTGCTATGTGGAAATATGTGTCCGTAAAGGTCAAGTGCTACAAACCATGTATGCCTTACGAGCCTATTAAGGTGTCATAAATCAAGAACAAGCCTAGTACCATCAACTGATTGGTTGCTGCGCCCGCCCATCTCCCCAAGGCTGGCCGGTGGAGCACGGGGGGCGGGGGGGGTGAGCGGCCGCTTGTCGGATGGCCGGTCTGATCATGGACCAGGATCTGAGGCGAATCCCGGTCCAGAGTTCAGCATGGCGGGCCGAAAGGCCCATGACATCTGAAATTACCCAGATCTTCAAATCATTCATATATAAATTAAACACTACTGTAGGGGTCAGGATACAACCTTGACGATCACCAGATCTTGTACAAATATTATTTGGCAACTTTCAATTTGTTCTACAACATACCCTTGTTGTAGTATCCTAACAATAATTAATAAGTAATTGCAGCAATGGTTTATGAATTGATGTTTGACTTAATTTCTCCCATTCTGATCAACTGAGTCAAATGCCTCCTCAAGATCCATAAACGCCACTTAAATCAGGCTATTATTATAACTAGTATACTTTGTCAATAAATAGTACAAACACATGATCAGTACAATAATACACTTTGTAAAATCCCACTTCTTTACCAAAAACATCATTCTCCTCAATCCATTTAAGAACATATTTCAACAGGTGTTTCCCATACAATTTAGAACTGATACTAAGCTAACTAATAAATCTATATGAAGCTGGGTCAGACCTTAACACTTTTATATATATAGGAACAATAATATTTTCGTTCCAATTGTCTTGAAAAATATTAGTCCAAACAACACTATTCATGACCTTGGTTAACAAAGGTATCAAAAATGGTTAAATTCTTTAAAAATCTTAGGAGACAAATAATCTGGTCACTGAGCTTTCCTAGTTTTTAAAGAAGAAATATATTCATACAGCTGTTCCTCTGTAACCAAATAGGTCCTTATAATACTATCATCTAACCAAACAAGCATCTCAAATGATTCATTAGTACTTGTAAATTTCTTTTGGAAGTAATCCATCCATTCCTCACCAGACACATCATCATCAACTTCAAATTTATAATTCTTTGTACCTAAATGCCAAAAACTCTTCTCTTTTTCAGATGCTGCCTGTATCAATTGTTCCCAGATATACTGTTGATAAAAAAAAAAAAATTGTAATAACTTTTAATAATATCTTCTAAGTTAATTAATAACTAAATAATTTTCATCAATCATCATCATCATCATCATCATCAAGATCACCTCTATAGTTTGCTATTTTCAATAATAAATTATCCTTAACAATCATAAATTCTTGATTGAACCATGGTTTATGAAAGCTCTTCTTACCAAATTTAGATTCCTTAGTAAGAATCATTTCAAATTCATGAACCATAACAGTATAATATTTTCCCTTCATAGGGTAATTTCAGACATGATAGGCCCGGAGCCTGCCACGCTGAACCACAGACTGGGATCCGTTTCAGATCCCAGTCAGGAATCAGGTCAGCCATCCTTTAGATATGCCAGCCTGATTCTGGAGGGGGATCAGGGAGGGGGCGGAGCTGCGCGTTGTGACACAACATGCGGCCGCACAGCCCCACACACACCCCACTCCCCCCCAGCCGCCCGCCTTCCAGGAGATGGGCAGGCACAGCAGCCAATCCGGCCACTGGGCCAGATCCTGTCCCGTGGTCGGGACCACGATCTGGCAGGGCTGAAGGTGACAGACATTACTTTGGCCCTTTCCGGATCGTGGCCAATCCAACCACAGTTGGGACCCGATCCCACCACAATTCTGGACCTCCAGGCGGCCGGAGGTCCAGAAGCATGGTCAATGTGATTCCCATCAGGTATTCACTGGGGTGAACATCTGGTGGAAATCCCTTTAGACGGTACGATATGAACAGCCACAGGGGATTAACTGTGGGTGACCGTGGTATCATAACATCTGAAATTACCCAACATTTTCAGATGTCACAACCCTATTAAAATCCTTCATCTTTAGAATTTCAGCAAACAAAACAAAAAATGTTCCTAACATCCTGATTCCAAAGGAAAGGATTCTCCATTTATTAACTATTTCAATCCCCCCATAAAATTGTTATTGTTTAGCCCTCAACCTGCTTACAGGCATTTTACTTACAACCTACTTACAGGACCGGGTCGCCGCCTCAGCCCCTCACCTCACATGCTGGCTGGGGAGGCCTATCCAGATCTCTTTGCTTCTGCCAGGCTTGGAAGCCTCTAGGCGGCAAACAAACTACACAAAGGCAGAGGTGCTACCGCCATGCTGCGGATCATGTGATGCCAATGGAGGACCCCATGAGGGTATGGACAAAAGGATGGCAAACAGATCAATCATCCATGGCACATCATCTGTGATCTGGACCCTTCACTTCCCAATACCAAGGAAGACATTGTTGTAAAATGTGTACACCCACAATTAAATATTATCACAAAAAACAGAATTAAAACAATTACAAAATAATAAAACTTAAATGTAAATAATCTCAGCAATTACAATCTCAACTCATTTTCAAAACGGGCGAGGAGAGGAATAAGGTTTCCCAACCCTGGTCTAAATAAATGCTGTATGTGGTTGTCATCTAATTCACACATGCTTGATACTAATTTCAAAACCTGGAGCTGTTACTGTACAAAGTCAGTGGTTTCCCAGACGTTCTAACATACATTTCCTTTCATATCCAACCCAAGCAAGATTTTAACAAACCAACTCAAAACTAAAGCCAAACCAAAAAATCCATTAAAACTACCAAGTTTCACTTTGTGTCTTTATAAAACTACAAAATTTGCATTTTAAAAATTATTTTCACAGCTTTTCAAATATTTAAATGAAGCACACTACAAAGAGATAGGGTGATTTCAGACGTTACGAGATCACGGTGAACCACACTGAACCACGCTGAACCCCCCCGCGGGGCCAAAGGGCCCGGAACGTCTGAACGGCGTGCGCCAGATGTTCATCACGCTCAATACCCACATGGGGTCAGTTTGAACCACGCTTCCCGGGCTAGCCGGGGGAAGGTCTCGGGAAGCGTGGTCAAACCAACCCCCACAGGGAACCAAGCAAAAGTAACGTCTGGACGCCAATCCCCCAGCGGAACCAAAAAAATGGAGCCCCGGCCGGGGACGAGGCACGCAGCGTCGCTGCCAGGCAACCAGCACCAACACAAACACCGGAGGGAGATTTAAAGCGAGAGCAGCAGCAAGCAAGCGTGGCGGGATGGAGCGAGGAGGGAAGCGGAAGAGACCGGAGGCACGAGCAGCGACAGCGGCGGCACAGGAGGCGGAGGACGTGCAGCCAGGCCCAGCGATGCAGGCGGAGGGGGCACAGGTGCAGGAAGGGGGCACACGGGAGCACCCGACCAGGGAGGCGCCCCGGGAACACCAACCACAGCTGCAGCCGGGTCGCGCCGCCCCGGGGACAGCGGCCGGAACAGGCCCACAGGAGGCACCCAGGAAACGGGTAAGGGCACCCACTGGGAGGGGAACAGGGGGCACAGGGGAACCCCCTGTGGAGGGGGCCGGGGGGACCCCGGGCGGAAGGCAGGGGGGCAGGGGGACCCCGGGCGGAGGGCAGGGGGGCAGGGGGCCCCCGAGAGGGCCCACACCCTCACCCAGCAACCAACCACCCCCCTTCCCCCCCCCAGACACGAAAGTCGGCCCGGGCGGACGAGCCCCAGGAGGAGCCCGGCCCCCGGCCCCTGGAGGCGCACCCCCAGGAGGAGGTGGAGGAGGAGCACAGGCAGGTGCAGCAGGAGCTGCACCGGGAGGAGGAACAGCAGGGGCCCAGCCGGAGGAAGGCCTATCACAGAGGGGGACAGTGGGGCCTCCAGGAGACCCGGGACTTCATACGGATCTGGGGGACCCTCGAGTACCAGGTGGAGCTCGCAATAAACCAGCGAAACGAGCATGTCTACCGGGACATCGTGCGCGACATGGAGGCGGCGGGGCACGAGCGCACTGTCAACCAGTGTCGCTCGAAGGCCAAGGAGCTCAAGAGGGGGTACAAGGCCCTCAAGGACAATAACAGCCGCTCCGGCCACGGGGCCCGCACCGCCCCCTACTACGATGCCCTGGACCGCATCCTTCACATGAAGGGCTCCATAGTTGCCCCACGCCTGGTGGGCAGCGCTGTGGTCCAGGGCAGGGAGCGGGCCGAGGTACCCCCTCCCCTCGCCGCCCGCCCGGTAGACACGAGCTCAGGGGACCCCCACCCCCAGGAGGACCACCCGGGACCCGCAGAAGCCCCAAGGCCCCCCCCCAGCAGCAGCCCGGAGACATCCCAACGCCGGGCCGGCCAGGCGGAGTCGGAGGTCGGCACCTTCACCACCCTCAGCCAGTGGTCCCAGGGGGAGCACTCCCAGGGTGAGGCGCCGGCCTCCGAAGGCTCGGAGACGGACATAGAGGGTAAGCGGGCCCCCAGGGCAGGGGGGGGCACGACCAGGGGGCCGGTGGCAGGGGCGGGGGTGGGGGCCCTGCTGCAGGGGCCACAACCAGCCCCCTTCACCCGCTCCCCCCTCTCCCGCCCGCAGGACATGGGGAGCCCCAGGACCGGGCCAGCGAGACGGTGCAGGCCCCCGCGGAGGGCACAGGAGAGCAGGTGCCGGACCCAGGTAAGGCGGGAGGGCTGGGATTGCGGGAGGGCCCCCCGGGCGCCAGCCCAGGGGGGCCTCTGGCCTCAGTGGGGGAGGGGGGGCAGGGGGCCCCGGGACCCGACCCCGCTAGGGGACAGGGCCCTGCACTGACCCACCCGCCCATTTCCACAGGGCAGCCCCCGCGCGCGGCGCCTCCGCCGGCCGCGGCCCCAGCCCAGCGGATGCGGGAGTACCGGGCGCGGGTCCGCAGGCGCAGGGAGGAGCAAGCGGAGGACATCGTCCGCAGGGCGGAGGAACAGGGGGAGCGCATGATCGCCTCCGTGGACCGCATGGAGGCGGCCATAGAGCGGTCCATGGAGAAGGCCCTGGAGACAGACCGCCGGCTGGAGGCGGAGGTGCGCCTGGAGCGGAGGCGGGAGCGCCGGGAGCACCAGCGGCAGCAGGGGCTGCTCAGGGGCCTCCGGCAGGACATACAGGGCATGGTGCGGGAGCACAGTGCAAAGATGGACAGGTCCCACGACATTGGGACCTCCCTGCTCCTGCATGCGGGCACCATGTGTGCCTACGTGATGGCCGGCGCACCTCCGGGCGCCCTGCCCGCCCAGGTCCCCATGCCGGGCCCCTCGGCGCCCCCGGGCCCAGCCCTGCCGCCCCTGGCGCCCCCCCGGCCCCAGGGCCCTCGCATGCGCCTCCCAGTGCCCCCGGGCCTCCGGAGGGTCCAGCCCCCCCGGGGCGCGACCGGGGCACCGGGCACAGCTGCCCATCCGCCGCCCGGCCCCCTGCCGGGGCCGGGACCGGCCCAGGACACGGCAGGGGACACGGACAGTGGGGGGGAGGGGAGCTCCCAGAGCTCGGTGGGCCCAAGCGGCCGCACGAGGGGTCGGCCCAGGAAACGCGGGGGGATGGTGGGAAGGGGGGGGAGGGGGAGGGCCACATGAGGGCGGGTGGTGGACGGGGTCACGGGGACGGGGGTGGGGAGGGGGCACAGGGTGATTGTGTGCACTGTGTGGGCAATAAAGTGTTGTAAAGAGACAGTTGTCCCCGGCCCGTTTGTGGGGGGGACAGGGCTGTGGGACCGCGTGTACAGGGGCATGGGCACGGAACGGGGGGTGGGGCCCCCAGGGGCGGGAAGGCCCTCACAGCGGGCCCCCCCGGGCGATGTGGGTTGCAAGGGCGTTCCGGATCCTTTTGGCATACCGGTACTCCCGGGGGTTCCCTGCGTTCACGTACAGGGGAACAGGACCGGGGGGCCGGTGGGGCTCGGGGTACTCCAGGGCCGCCCCCTCGGTCTCGCACACATTGTGCAGAACGCAGCAGGCACCGATCACCAGGGCGGAGGTGGGGACGGTGAAGTCCAGGCGGCCAGCTAGACTCCTCCAGCGCTGCTTCAGGGCCCCGAAGGCACGCTCCACCACGGTCCGGCTCGCACACAGGCGGGTATTGTATACCTGCTCCGCAGGGGTGCTCGGGACAGGGTAGACCTTCATCAGCCAGCGGGTCAGGGGGTAGGCGGGGTCCCCCAGGATGCAGGGGGGCATGGGAACACCCTCGATCCACCTCATGCCCATGTCCGCGAAGTCCCCCCGGTACATGCGGGCATAGAAGGGGGAGATGGTCATGATCCTGGCGTCGTGACTCCGGCCGGAGTTGCCCGTGTAGATGTCTATGAAGCGGGCCCGGTGGTCCACCACCCCCTGCAGGTGCAGGGAGTAGTATCCGTGCCGGTTCACATACTCCAGGGCCTCCCCCGCGGCCGGGCGCAGGATCTCGATGTGTGTGCCGTCCACGGCTCCGATGCAGTTCGGGAAGCCCCCGGCCGCGAAGCCAGCCATCACAGCGCCCTGGTCCAGGAGCTGGATGGTCCTGTCGAGGAGCACGCCCTCCACAGCCTCGCACACATCCCGCACGATGCAGGCGACCGTGCTGAGCCCCACCCCGAAGTGCTGGGACACGGAGCGGCAGGAGTCGGGCGTTGCGAGGGCCCAGACCCCTATGGCCACCCGCTGGACCATGGGGATGGGCTCCCGCATGGAGGTGTGCTGCCGCTCCAGCCAGGGCGTGAGGAGCTCCGCTAGGCGCAGCAGGGTGGCCTTGCCCATCCGGAAGTGGGACCCCCACTCGGCCTCCCCCCAGTGGGCCTGGGCCCGCTCCCACCAGGCCTGGGGCCGCTCCGTGACCCATAGGCTCCGCGCTATGGGCATAGCCAGCAGCGCTGCCCGGCGGAGGGTCTGCGTTGCCCAGCGGAACCGCCTCGCGGCCCCTCGGAGCGCAGCGGGCCGGGTGAGGCTCCGGCAGGCGGCCAGCCACGCCCCCCAGGCCCGGCGCCGAGCCCTGAGCCGGCCACGGACTCTCCTGCGGGCCTGCTGGCCCCGGAGGCGCACGCCAGCCCGCAGGGCCAGGACATAGCGCAGGCGGACGGCCAGGTGCACCCTCTCGGTCAGGAGGCACAGCTGCTCAGTGTGGTCACGGTGCCACTCAGCCGCGAGCGCGAGGAACATCCAGTTCCCACCTGCCCTATCGCGCTCCATGGTGCTGGGGCCCCGGTGGGGGCTGGGAGCGCTTATGCCGGCCCGGTGCTGGTGGCCCCGCCCGGGGGTCGGCCTCGCGGCCCTGCGCGCGCCCTGTGCCGGTGCATTCCGGCTGCTCCCGCCCCCAGCACCCCGGGCCCCCTCCCCTCGCTGTTTGTAGCGGGATGGCCTTGAAGGTGCGATTAGGCAGACAGAGAGCTCGCTGTTGTTCTCTGCAGCTGTGCCGGGCCCGCACCCCACGCCTCGCTCTGTTGTGCTACAATGTTGCGGTGCGGGCCCGTGTTCCCTGTCCCGGGGGCCGGGCCGAGCCTCTCCCGGCCCTGGGCAGTCTGTGTGCCCTCCGGGCTCCGTGTCCCATTCCCTGTTGTGCTGGACCATGGCTGGCTGCCCATCCATGGGGCTCCCGCTGTCCGGCCCCCAAGGGGCCCCCCATATCTGGGCCTTCCGCGAGACCATGTCTCTGTGCGACCTGTGGCACACCCCTGCCGTGCAGCTGCTCCTGGCCGGGCCGGGGAGCCGTGCAGGTGCCTACGAGAGCCTGAGCTCCGGGCTCCGTTACTTTGGCCATGTGGTGAGCGCCCGTGATTGCCGGCTGCATGCGGAGGCCCTGGGGCTGGCTCGTTTCCCCGAGGGGCGCATCCCGGAGGTGCTGTGCGCCCATGTGCCCTGGAGCGCCTCTGAGACCGTGTCAGCGCTGGTGGTGTGTGGTCTGGGCGCCTACTCGGAGTGCCTGGCCGAGGGTGGCCCTGCCTTGGCCGTGAGCTACTTCTCCTGTGTTCACGGGGCCCGTGGGTACCAGCGCACCCGTGGGGCGGCGTTCCAGCGGCTTCTGGAGCTGGGGCATCTTCCGTGGCCCCCTTCTGCTGCCTGCTGTGTGCCGGAGCCCTCCGCGGTGGAGATGTCATCCCTGTTGGCGGTGTGGGCGCGTGTGGATGTGCAGCTGGCCCTCACCATGCCCGATCCCTTCGAGGCCTACTACCTGATCGCCCACTACATGTCCTTGCAGGGGTACCGCCGGGGCATGCTGCACTGGCCCCACCTGGTCCACCGGGCGGGCCACCCGGGCCCTCGGGCCAGCGGGGCCCCCGGCAGCGGCCCGTGAGCCCCGCGTCGCTGGCCTGCCCCCCCCGGCGTGGTGCCCCCGTGTGGGCTCCCGCCCCGGCCCGGGGGGGGGGCCTGGTCCCCGCTGGCCGCTCCCGACCTGCGGACCCCACCTCGGTGAGCTCCCGCCCGCCTCGCTGCTTGCTGCTGCCCCTGGCCGTGGTCCTGGGCCCCCTCCATCCCCGTGACTCCGTGGGTGCTGCCTGAGCGTCGCTGGTGCTGCGGAGGAGCACCGCTGGACCCGGCTGCCCTGCCTGTGCCAGCCTTTGACTGTGGGGCCCCCTTCCTCCTCCTCCTGGCGCCCCTCCGCCGGCCTCGCTGTGCTTTGGGGGCCCCCAACGTGCCTTGCTCCGGGGGTCCCCCCCCCCCTCCGAGACTGCCTCTGTTCCTGTGGGGGCACCTCCTTGGACTGGACTGGACTGGGGTGGTGTGGGGGTTGCTGCTGTCCGTGCCTTGCCCCGTGGTGGTGCCCCCCCCCTCCCTGCCGGTGTTCCGGGTGGGGCGTTCCGGGCGCCCCTTCCCCCCTTCCCGGCCTTTCCCTGGTGTGAGTGTGTGTGCCCGGGCGTGTGGCCGTGCATTGTGCCCTGCTGCGGGACCGCTGTGTGAGCCGGCTGTCAGCCTGTTCTCGCTCTTCCCCCCTCCCTTCCCGTTTCCCTTGTGTGGGCGTTCCCTTGAGTGCCTTGTGGCTTCGTTTGCCCTCAGTCGGCCATGTCTGTGTCCCGCCCCTGCCCGGTGCCTTGTGGGGGTTTAGCGCCCGCCGGGGGTTCGGCTGCACGTCTGTTGTGCTGCCACGGGCCGTGATGGTGCGGCCCGGTTCCGGGCCGTGGTGCCGTTCCCGGCACGTCTGTTTGGGTCGTTTTCCAACCCCCGGGCGTGGTTGCGCTGTTCGCCCCCCCTGGTGGTTCGCTGTGGTGAACCGGCCGCCCGTAACGTCTGAAAGTACCCATAGATTGATTTAACAATGAAATCAGTTGGTAAGAGTAAAGTTATGCAATTTTCCAGCATATGTCCTAACACAATATTCCATTGATTTGGACAGAAACCCATGTTCACTGCATTTTCACCACTGGCAGCAATGGGGAAAACACAGTGAATATTATTTTATTATTTATTATTATTTATTATAAAAAATTATTATTCCATCCCCCCTTGCCAAGCAGTTCCAGGAAGCATACAATATAAAAGCATAAAATACACAACTTAAAAACAAGCAACTATAAAACCATCAATTCCCCATCTAACCCTATCCTATCCATCCCCCTACCCGTCTCTCTCATTAAATGCCTGGCAAAACTGCCAAGTTTTACACTGATGTCTGAGGGAGGGAAGGCCCTGGGCCAAATGAACCTCTGCCGGGAGGGAAGTCCACAACTGAGGTGCGGTGGCCAAGAACACCCTCTCCAAAGTCACCACCGCCGCCAAACATGGGAGACCTCCAAAAGGCACCCCAGGCTGACTGCAATGGCCGTTCCAGAACCCGGGGAGTGGCCCTGTAGGTAGGTGGGGCCCAGGTCGTATAGGGCTTTAAAGGGCAACACCAACACCTTGAATCAAGCCCAGTAGGCAACAGGCAACCAGGACAGAGAATGGAGCACCGGTGTTGTGTGCTCTCGGCGGCCTGTACCCATCAGGAGAAGGGCCGCCGCATTCTGCACCAGCTGCAGCCTCTGGACTGTCAACTTGGGTAGCCCCATGTAGAGTGTGTTACAGTAATCACACCTCGAGATGATGAAGGCATGGATGATGGTGGCAAGGTCACAGTCTGAGACATAAGGCTGTAACCATCGCACCAGATGTAATTTGGCAAATGCACTCCTCATCACAGCTACCACCTGGGCATCCAGGCAGAGCTGTGAATTGAGGAGCACCTCCAGACCATGAACCTGAAGAACCAAGAGAGGGCGCACCCCATCAATGATGTGGGCCTCCATTCCCTCGGCCCTCCCCACCAGCATTACCTCCGCCTTGTTGGGATTCAACCTCAGGTGGCTCGCCCTCATCCAGTCCCCCACAGCTGCCAGACATCGGGTAAGCAACAAGTCTGCAGGGTCTGAGTCCACTGAAAATGAGAGGTAAAGCTGAGTGTCATCAGCATATTGATGACAACACACTCTAAACCCTCTCACGATCTCACCCAAAGGCTGCATATGCACGTTGAACAGGAGGAGGACAGAATAGAACCCTGAAGGACCCCACATGTGAGATCCTAGGGAGTAGATGTACAGTCACCCAAGACCACACGGTGAGTCCTAACTGCCAGGAATGAGCAGAACCATTCGAGAACAATCCCGTCCACCCCAGCATGATCTCACAGTCGAGTCACCAACAGCTTGTGGTCAATGGTATCAAAAGCAGCTGACAGATCGACCAGAAGGGTCGACTGCCTCTGGTCTAAAGTACGGTGCAGGTTGTTGACCAAAGCCACAAATGCAGTCTCAGTGCCATATCCCAAACAAAAGCCAGACTGTGAGGGGTCCAGGAAAGTGACCCAGTCAAGATGGTCCCGGAGTTGCTGGGTCACCACCCGCTCAATAACCTTCCCTAAAAGGAAAGGTTAGAGATAGGTCGATAGCTGGCAAGGGCATCAGCATCAAGTGATGGTTTTTTGAGCAAAGGTTGCACCACAGCCTCCTTAAGAGACCCTGGGCCCCTGCTCTCCTCAAGAGAGGCGTTGACCACCAGTGTCAGCACCAACCCCAATGTCTCCCTGGTCGCCTTAACCAGCCAGGACGGGCAAGGATCTACTACTTCACATGTTGTGGCCCTAACAGCCCCCAGGACATCCCCAGCATCAGCAGGGGTCACCGACTGAAATTGATCCCACAAAACAGGACAAGCCGGGGCGTTCATAGCCTCTGGTTCCCCAACTGTATCAACCGTGGCAGCGAAGTCATGGTGAATTCAAGCAATTTTGTCCACAAAAAAATCAATAAACCTATTACAGCAGGCCCAGGAAATCTCCACTTCCAGGTGGATCTCTGGATTCCAGATGGAATATGGATCTCTGTGGCAATAACCATAAACCAAGGGCAGATTCAGTAGAAAAGTTCATGATTTTAAGTGAACTTTTCAATAAACATGGTTCAAATTTTAGTTGCATTCTCTGCCCCTTACAGTGTTTTAGTCAGCTCTTTTCTACTGTCTGAGATTTTATCAGTTCTTCTCATCATGGCTCATTTCCAGTGCACAGAGTTTTCTCTAACACAATTTTTGCCTCACTGACTGCAACAACATTGATAACTTTTTAGGCAATGCTTTTGCAAACCAAATATTTACTATTTATTATTTTTCATTCAGTAGTGCTAGGACAGCTCATACAGATTACTTATGCTAGGAACTGTATAAACAAATATTGAGATGGTCTCTGCTCCAGAGAGTTTACAGTCTGATAAACTTGCTCAGATTACCTTTGATTGTGATGATAAACACATTTGTACTAGCAGAGCACTAGTGAAGCTGATGAAACTTCTCTGATTCAAGTGCATTTAGGAGTGAAACGTCTAAGATCAAAACCATAATTTTGATATTTTTTTTTTAATTCGTTAGTATTTGCCTTCAGAATCTGGTACATTTGTGCTACTTTCAGTTAGCCTCTCCACCTCTACTATCCACTTCCCTTCCTTCATATGCTTAGTATTTGTTATACTAAGTATTTAGCTATAGTATTTGTTTTTTTAGGCACTAGGGCAGTGGTTCCCAAACTTCTTTCCTGTGTGACCCCATTTTCAGACTTAAATATTAGGGATGGGCGAACAGAACCGAGTTCGGAAATTCGGTTTGGTTCAGTTCAGAAATTCGGTTCGGTTCAGAAGTTCGGTTTCGTTGACCGAACTATTTGAGTTCGGTCTGAACTCCAAACTTCCGAACAAAGTTCTGAAATTCAAACCCCATTGAACTAAATGGAATATTATCTTTTAGGGATGTGCGAACAGAGCCAAGTTCGGAAATTCGGTTCGGTTCGAAAATCGAGTTTGGTTCGGAAGTTCAGTTCGGTCGACCAAACTGGTCGAGTTCAGTCCAAACTCCGAACTTCCGAACCGCGTTCACCCATTCCTATTAAATAAAATCCTGTGACACCCCCCCCGACAGCAAGCAGAAATGTGGCAAAGTACATCATTTGGCATCATGGTCTCCTCTGATGATGGCACAACTCCACTCAGGGCGTTTTCACACAGACACTTATCCCAGGACAATAGCGTTAATCCCGAGATAGTTTGTCCATCTAAATGCTGCATACAGTTATTACAGTCCTAGGATAACAGAAAAATCTGGTGTTTACAAAACCCAGTTTTCAAGGTTTTGTAACATCCAAAACTATCCCGTGATTATGTTCATCTAAACTACTTACCTTGGGATAGTCCACTATCCCAAGTTTAGCACCACAGAGTCTTATGGTGAGAGCTGACATCCTATCTCGGAATAAAGTTACCACAGGATAGAAATGTCCGTGTAAACAGGTGCCACTTTGTAATCATTGGATAACAATCCCGAAATAGTTTTCTCTTAATCCAGTGATAGTTTGTCCATCTGAAAATGCCCTCAAAGTCCTAAGACTCTCAATCCATAGTCTGGGAACCTCTGTCCTAGTGGTCTGAATTATAGATCAGTAAATCAATAGCAGTCTTTTAATTTCCTTCACTGAGCTTTGGATCAAGTCCTAGATTGGTCACAAAACCAACAAAATTACTGCCTTCAGAGCAAGTCTGATTCCATTCAAACAGCAATAGCATACATACTATTGATAGTTGGCCGGGACTATGACCTGGAGGGGGTTGGGACACCTGTCATTGATCACCTCTGGTTGATCAGGTTCGCAGCCTTGGAGTGTTTCTGAACCCCTTGCTGCACCTGGATTGTCAAGTTGCAGTGGTGGCCGGGAGTTTTCACCAACTCCATCTGGTGAGAAGGCTGCGGCCTTTTCTTTCAGACTCAGATCTGGCTACTGTCATCCATGCTTTCATCACCTCGAGGCTAGATTACTGCAACTCGTTCTATGTAGGGCTGCCCTTGATGACTGTTCGGGGGCTGCAACTGGTGCAGAATGTGGCAGCTCAGCTCCTTTCGGGAACAAGTCGCCATGAGCACATTACCCCGGTGCTCCAAAGTCTACACTGGCTGCCTATAGCATTCTGGGCACAATTCAAGGTGCTTGCTTTGACCTTTAAAGCCCTAACCGGACTGGGTCTCATATATCTAAGAGACCATTTGTCCTACCATATTCCATTGCGGCCCCTACGACCGGCTGGGGGTGCCCTCTTGCAGGTTCCATCTGTTAACCCTGTCCATAGGGCAGGGGCACACATGAGGGTGTTCTCAGTTGCTGCCCCAGTTTTATGGAATTCCCTTCCCTGAGAAGTTCGCTTGAGCCCAAGCCTGAAAATCTTCTGGAGGTGATGTAAAATGTTTTATTTGGAAGAGCATTTGGTGGGTTGGGATGAGGGTTGGTTGGGTTATTGGGTAGGGTGGGAATTTTTAGTTGAGGGAGGGTTTTATTGTATGAATTTTTATTGTTGATTTATTATTGTAAGACACCCTCAGCCCTTGTGCGAAGGGCGGTGTATAAATTTGAAAAGTAAATAGGTAGGTAAATAAATAAATACACCAAAATTACATTAATGTGACTTAGCTTTGGCACAAATTTCAGCAGGTGTTCTTCACCACCTTCCAGAGCCTTCTGGGCCAAGATGGCTGATGAGACTGGTCTTCCTGTCTCGGTGTGCTCTTAGTGTCAACAAGGCAGAAGCCTCGTTGGGTCTTGCCCTCACTAAGGCATGTCAAGCAGCCCTGAAAATGTAGGGGGGGCTTCAGGGAAGATTGCAGACCAGGAGGTACAGCACTTGAAAAGCACATTCTGTTTTGCTGGCATCTTAGATCATTCTGATTAAGCAAAGCAGATAAGGAATGGGGGAGAGAAGAATTAAACTAAATGAGTTCAGGAGACCTAAATACAAACTTGTCTAAGCTATGCTACACTACAACTAATAGCCTTCTACTTATTTTATTTTATTTATTTATTTATTTCCTTATATTTATATGCTGCCCCCCCATGCCTGCGGCATCTCGGGGCGACTTCCAACATAATATAAAATAATTTTTAACATAAAAAGTCTAAAATGCCTTAATTAAAACAAATTTAAAACACCCCACACAGAAATTAACCCACCCCTCCACCTCCCCTCCAAAGGCCTGGGCGAACAACCAAGTCTTACAAATACGTCGGAAGGCCAACATCCTTTGGGAGGGAGTTCCACAACCGCGGCCCGGCCACCGAGAACGCCCTCTCCATTGTGGCCCTCCATCTTACACGGGGGACCTCCAGAAAGGCGCCCCCGGTGGACCGAAGGGATCGCTGTGAGGCACGGAGGGGGAGGCGGTCCCTGAGATATGAGGGGCCCAGACCGTGCAGGGCTTTGTAAATCAATACTAACACCTTGAATCTGGCTTTGTATGCTATAGGCAGCCAGTGCAGAGTGTGGAGCACCGGTGTTATGTGCTCACGCCGCCCTGTCCCTGTCAAGAGATGGGCTGCCGCATTCTGCACCAGCTGCAGTCTCTGAACCAGAAACAAGGGAAGCCTCACGTAGAGTGCGTTGCAGTAGTCTAGCCTCGAGGTGATGAAGGCATGAACAAGAGTGGCCAGATCAGGCCCAGAGAGGTAAGGTCGAAGCCCCCATACTAGATACAGCTGGCAAAAGGCGGCTTTAGCCACCGCCTCCACCTATCGATCCAGATGGAGGCCTGAATCCAAAACCACCCCCAGACTCCAAACCTGAAGAGCAACAGGCAGGCGAACCCCCCGTATCAGGGGGACCAGCACCTCCCCCGCCCTTCCCACCACCATCACCTCCGTCTTATCGGGATTGAGCTTCAGTCTTGAGCTTAAGGGAATGGGAAATTGCTGTTGAGAATGCAGAGAGGAATGGTTCCTTCCAGCTTGCCCGAACATAGTTAGGAGGAACTGAGGCAGGGCTTGCTGCTCCCCCTCCTTTCATGCCTTTCAGTCTCAAACACTCATGACCATGTCACCAAGGGAAAGGGGGGAGGGGGCAGAGTTTCCAAGGGCACTTTTCAGAAATTTCTGAAATTTGCCAGCTGCACTGCCAGGAGTCCAGAGGTGCAAAAGCAGGGGGGGCATAACTCAAGTGGTAAGAGCACATGCGTTGCATGTATAAGATCCCAGGTTCAATCCCCAGCATCTCCACCTCAGGATTCCCAGTAGCAAACCTGGGGGAGGCCTCCACTGGGGGCCTGGAGGGGTCCCAGGCAGCATGCCAGGATGGCCTCCACTGGAGACCCTGGAAGAGCCAGATTTGGCCCCAAATTTGAAACCCCTGCTGCCATGTCAGGTTGTGACAATACTGGACTAACATGGACTATTGGTCTGACTCAGTTAGACAGTTTAGTTTAGTTTAACATACCTCCAATAGTACATTTTTGACCAGTACAGTAATGGGTTTTTATTATCTTGTACCAGGCTCCCAGCAATATAAGCTTTGCACACAAGGCATCATTAACACCTCATTAATCCAGCAGGTAAGCAAGCTGTGAGTCACTGTCAGATGGTGGGAGTGGGGCACCTTTGTTCACTATAGCAAGCTTGGAATAAGCACTGCTGTTCAAGAACAAAGAAGGGTAACACCAGGCAGGAGGGAGCCATGTGCCTGAGACCAAGTTGAAAACTAAAAAAAGATGCGAGTGTGTTTGTGAAAGATGATTCTTTAGCATGCTGGAAAGGGCTGTCACTGCTTCCACCTGTAATCCTCTGAGTGACTTTAAAACAAAAACTTTAGAACCAAAGTCAACATGCACATTAGAGGATTTTGACTTTTTAATAAGGTAAGTGGTAACTCAAACCATCATTCCTGCCCATACAAACATTTGTGTCTGCAGAGCTTCTCACACAGACAGCCTTTTCCCCCCAGCCCAGCTCCAAAGTTAGTCAGTGGGCTATTCCCAATTTTCATAAGCACATGCAAATGTATGCAAATTAAGGGTGACACAGAGCTTGTTGTGTAAGCCGCCTCGAGTCGGATATCCGAGAGAGTGCGGGGTATAAATAAAACACTATGCTAACGCTAGGCTATACCTGTCTTTTGCTGTCAAATGATCGAGGGTATGAAAGAGGTTTCCTGACTTGGACAGCTTTTAGGATCCAGGGTAGGAGTTTTTAGAAATAAATAACTCACAATTCATTAGCAGGCATGCTTAATACAAGGAGAGAGAGAGAAATACACATTGAGTGAGTCTAAGCTAATATTTCAGACTTTCACTTGTCAGTGGACCAAAACTGCGTTATCAATACAATTCACTATATGCCTGCCAATCAGAGTGCTTGCCTGGCAAAACAGGGAATGCAAGAGCTGTCCACTCATCAAGTCTTGACTGTGAACATATACAGTATTCTATGCCTGTGAAAGTCACCTTCTGCCTTTTGAATTTCAGACATCAAGCTTGTGGCAAGAATACTTCCCTGATAATCAATCTCACTTTTGCTGCATGACAGAATTACGTTTCCATATATTTCTCCCATTGGGACAGGAGCTAGCAGCTCGTTTTATTTACTTCGCTCAAACACAACAGGTTAGTGGTGTTTTTCTTGTTGTTTACAGGGTGGACATCCTGCGCGGGACAGCAGTCTTCTGGAAGTGGTGGACAGAGAGGGCCCTTCAGTCCCCTTCGTTCTGTCCCCTAGACAACCAGGGCAGACCACTGGGTCTATCTTTCCATATTGATCTTAGGAGCACCTCTTCCTCCTCTCCTATTGCAAACCCCAGTACAGAGCTTTAAATGCAGACAGAATGCAAGATTCCTGCTCCCTACTGAACAACAGCTGTTCCGTACGGAGCCAGAGTGTAGACACACACACACACACGCACATACACACGCACACACACGCACACTGGAGTTTGCAGCACAGTCTGGCGCAGCATACCGGCATAGACCTGCATTGCAAACATCAGTCCAGAACTGGAACAGAAGGTGGGGCACAACACTTGAGCAGGGTGAAGGAGCATGATGCTATTACAAACCGCAATCCAGGTCTTTACGTGCAAGTGGAATACAGAACTCTCGTTCCCTGCTAACAAACCCGGGACTCGACCCAAGCCCAGTCGGGGGAGATCCTTCCCCTTCCAAAGCACGATGACATCACAGGGTTCTGTGAGGGAGAGGAGGGCAAGGTCAGAAAGATGAAATGAAATTAAATTACATTTCATAGAATCGTAGAGTTGGAAGTCCCGCCGAGATCATCTAGTCCAACCCCTTGCTCAGTTCAGCAAATCCGCAGCTATAGCATCCCTGACAGATGGCTGTCTAGCCTCTGCTTGAAAACCTCAAGTGAAGGACAGTCCGCCACCTCTCTAGGTTCTTACCATAAGGAAGTACCTACTTAATGTTTAACTAAAATCTGCTTTCTTGTAATGTGAGCCTATTATTTCTAGTCTTGCCTTCAGGGCCAGGAGAGGACAAGTCTTTGCCATCCTCTCTGTGCTAGCCCTTCAGGTTGTGAAATACTACTATCATGTCTCCTCTTAGTCTTCTCTTCAATAGGCTAAACATACCCAGCTCCTTCAACCTTTCCTCATACGACTTGGTTTCCAGATCCCAGTCATCTATGTCACCCTCTTCTGAACCCACTCTACTTTGCCCATGTCCTTCTTAAAGTGCGGTGCCCAGAACTGGACACAGGACTCCAAACGGTCTGACCAGCTCAGAATAGAGTGAAACTATTACTTCTTGTTAGGGGCGGGAAAACCGGTAAATCCGGTATCCGATAATGCCGGTACCGGGCGTACCGGCATTATCGGATTCGACCCGGTAATCCGGTCTGGGTACCGGATTCCGGGTACCGGATTTTTTTACATTGCAGCCATTTAAAAATGGCTGCAATGTAAAAAACTTAAAGCCCCAGCAAAAAAGTTTAAAAAAACAAACCCTCCCCGAGTCCAGGCTGCGCGGGTGGAAGGGGGGACACCCCCCACCCACCCTGCCCAGCCTGGATTTTTGTTTAAAAAAAGACTCAGAGGCGAGCCCACCCCCCAGCACCAGCGGCCGCGGC
>QEPC01002120.1:3466575-3479715 GCA_003113815.1 Sphenodon punctatus | reverse complement strand
CTGCCTCAGGGCAGTGTGTGTGTGAAGAATGCATCCAGGAACTGCCTCAGGGCAGTGTGTGTGTGAAGAATGCATCCAGGAACTGCCTCAGAGCAGTGTGTGTGTGAAGAATGCATCCGGAACTTACTTGTGGACTTGTAAACCCATAAGATTGAAAGACCAGCACTTTAAGGTGTGTGTAAAGATGTCCAATAAACAGACTGTTCTTAAGTTGGGTTGACATTATCAGGGAGGCTTATTATGGGAGTAGATGTTTTAACACCTAAAAGCTGTGAACTCATTATAAACAATACAACCTTCAACAATAAGTTACAAATAGAAAATAGAATGAAAATCAACCTAACTCAATAAAATAGCTACAAAAAATTAAAGGAAATCTGACTTTCTTTAAATTAAAACAGCTCAAAATAGAATATTCATAGAAGTATTTTCATCAAGTCCAATTTCTATCCACACTGTCCCAGCGCCCTTTTGTCACTACCCCTTAGGCATCACCTGAGGCTCTTGCCTCTATGTAGCCCTCAGTTCTTTTGTAGGTGGAGATGACGAGGAACCCAAAGAAGCATAGCAGCACATGCAGACAGTAAGCCAAAGCTCCAACATCCATATTTATTACAGTGAACTAAGGACTTTTTAAAGGTTACATTTACACAGATGCTTCTTTTAATGTGTTTACTTTTCCAGTATGACAGCAGTGGCGAGGTGACGGATCATATGTAATGGCACCTGTCTTAAATTTGCAGATTCAAGAAAAAGCAAAAAAAGAAAACAAAACAAAACAGTGTTTTACTACTTGGCAAGCACCTGAACAAATATCTGGAATGTGTTCACACAGACATGTCTAATGTTTTCAGTAACCAATTCTGGTTTTCCTGTATGGAAGCTCCATTGTAGTTACAGAAAAACGATCTCATTATTAAATACCATCCTATTACTAAAAAAAAAGGAAGCTATTTTGCATCAACCTTAATAAATATTCAGAGACACTACTACATATATATCACTTGCAAGAGACACTGAAATTCTATTTAAATCCAAATTTTAAAATGGATTTTGCATTTCACAAGATCACAGACTAAACACACACAACAAGGCTCCAATACCTAAACTGCTGTACAGCACAAAGTCCACTGTAGTATATTTAACACAATACTGCATTATAACTTCCTTAACTCTGTGCAAAGCATAATATCAAATGAACTTGAATTCCAGTACTGGTTAGATTAATTTAACACAGAAGTTTCAAAAAGGCTTGAGGGAGTTGTGTGCCTCTAATCTTAATGTTTATTGATACATTTAGCTGTTGTTTTGTTTTGGGGTGTGGTTGTTGTTTGTTTCAAAAAAGGATTCTTATTTATTTATTTATTTGTTATATTTATTAGCCGCCCCCTCATGCCGACGGCATCCCAGGGCGGCTTACAACACTAAAAAACAATACAACAATAAAATATCAAATTTAAACATTTCTAAAAAATATCTCCCCAACCCCCCCACCTACCCCTCCCTCCCACCCTTCCCTCCGAAGGCCTGGGTGAACAGCCAGGTCTTGCAGGCTTGACGGAATGCCAGCAGACCTGGGGCCAGGTGAGCTTCCTCCGGGAGGGAATTCCAGAGTCGCGGCCCAGCCACCGAGAACGCCTGTTCCATTGTGGCCCCCGCCTAACATGGGGAACCTCCAGGAAGGTGCCCCCGGTAGACCGCAGGGGTCGCTCTGAGACACGGAAGGCGAGGCGGTCCCCGAGGTATGAGGGGCCGAGACCGTGTAGGGCTTTATAGATCAAAACTAACACCTTGAATCTGGCCCGGTACGCTATAGGCAACCAGTGCAAAGTGCGGAGCACAGGTGTTATGAGCTCCCGCCGACCTGTCCCTATAAGGAGATGGGCCGCCGCATTCTGCACTAGCTGCAGCCTCCGGACCAGAAACAGGGGAAGCCCAGGAGCCCTACATAGAGCGCGTTGCTGTAGTCTTCAGTAAAGGAGCAGGATAAACTGGATAGATCTACTATTTTCTCCATCCTATGACACAATGGCTGAAAGTTGGGGAGGTAAAAAGTACATGGAAAAGAGATTTACTGCCAAATGTTTCATGGTGATGTTGCTGTGTCAGACACAGCTAACGAGGGACTGGAGGGCCAGGTCAAGATTCATATAATGCCAGAATTGCATTTAAATGTGAACAATACCAAGACAATTATATTTTACAGTAGAAAGTAAGAGAACAGCATAATTATTAAAATGGGGGTAACAAGGTGGACAATGTTGACAGATTATTCTACTTTGGAAGCCTCATCAAGTGGAATGATGATTGCTTTAAGGAAATTAAAGAAGGATGCAGTTGGCATATGCAACCCTGGGTGATTTGCAAACAATATGGGGTGATAAAGGAATCTCTCTAAACATGAAAGATAGGCTACTGAAGACATATTTGTTTTCAATACTGCTTTATGCTTCAGAGATACGGACCCTGAAAAAGGCTGTCAGAAAAAGACTGCTGACCATTGAAATGATGGGTATTTTCAGACGTGACGGGGCCAATTGGCCCCAGCATGGAAACAACCCTTTGAGTCCCCGCTGGGGCCACCGCGTCATGGGCTAACAGACGCAGTGGCCGATCCCGGCGGGGAATCCGGAGAGGGGGCGGGGCTGCGTGGCTCAACGTGTGGCTGCACAGCCCCACCCCCCCATGCTGCCCCAGCAGCCCGCCCTCCAGGAGACGGGCGGGCACCATGGCCAATGCGACCACAGTGCCTGCCCCCCCCCCGGCATTGACCACGGCCCGGAATACAAGTGCGGATTCCGGGCCGTGGTCAGGGGACAGACGTTACTGTCCCCTTCATCACGGGGGTGGGGTGAATGTCATTCACCCCACGATTGGGGATGGTCCAGGCAGGACCTCCGATCACGTGGTGAATCTGATTCCCCCCCATGATTCACGGGGGTGAACATCTGGGGGGGAACTTCCGTTCCCCCACAGGATCACTTTCACCCTGTGCAGATTCACTGTGGTTGTCTGAAAATACCCGATGTTTCAGATAGTTGTTTATGGTAAATTGGTATGGATGGGAAATCAGAATCGGATCAAAATTGGAATCGGATTCAGTTGAATCAGATCTGAATCGGATTTTCCCCCATTGATGTCAATGAGAAGATTTCCTATTGAAGTCAGTGGAAAACCGAACCTATTCATTTCAATGAATAAATTAACCCAGAATAAATTGAACCAAAATGACCCCCTGTAGCAATGCCAAATGGGGACAGAGAGGGTCAATGACCCAAAAGGCGCAGCCAGCCAGCGCAACCCAAAGCAGCACTGCGAAACAGGGAAGAGAGCTAATGCCACAAAGACCCCAAAACTGGGTGCAACAGACACCAGCAGCAGCATCAATGAGAAGAAAGTGAGAGCCAATGGTACCAGGGCAGGACAAGAAAATCAGTTTTAAAAACTTGGGGTGACAGTGCACCCCATAAAGTAGTACCCTACCCAGACCCCAAAACTGAGCAGAAACCAGAAGACACCAACAGCAGCAGCAATGAGAAGAAGGGGAGAGACAATGCTGCCAGGGGAGGAGAAGGTGATCCTGGAAACTACAGACCGGTAAGCTTGATGTTTGTGCCGGGCAAAATGGTGGAAACTATCATTAAGAACCGAATCACTGGGCATGTTGATAAACATGGCTTAATGGGGAAGAGTCAACATGGAATTAGGAAAGGTAAGTCATGCCTCACTAATCTGTTGGAATTCTTTGAGGGGTTTGTTTATTGGGTACATAGATAAACATTTTTATTGTTGGCCGTAGGCCGTGTAAAACAACACAAAACATATAGTAAATAAATCAAAATATAATGTTAAAAGTCATAATTCACCATACAAAGGTGTAAACAGCAAAAGGACAAACAGGGCTTGGCAATAAGCCGGTCAATGGTCAGTAGAAATTCCCGCCCTTTGTTTATACAACATTATGCAAAAACATTAAAAAGCTGCCACAGCCCTGGAGCAAGCTGAGTCCCCCCGCCCAGCAAAATCTGCAATTTAGTATAATCAGAAACCCCAACAGGTAGATTATCAATAAAGGTCCTAATATACTTCTCCCTCAGTTGGTCGTAAGAGGGGAAATCCAAAATTAAATGATTAACTGTTTCAGGGGCCCTTAAGTCAGAAAATAAACAGTATCTGGCAGAGGGAAACACATTTAAGAGCATTAAGGTGAATGCCCTTCTAAATGCCCAGTATGACCAATTTGTTAAATATTGAGCAGGAAAAACTGGGGGGCCCGTAAAGGCATAGCCCGGCACTACCTTCTGCATAGACAATGCTGAACGCGACGGCGTAGGCCCACTTGGGTTAGGGACAAGAGAACCGTGTCATCTGCATAAAATAAAAATGAAAGCCTTCGGTCTCCCAGCTTAGGGACATGAGTATCATTCTCCACCATAAAGAAGCTTAGGTCATTTATATAAAAATTAAATAAAGACAGGGCTAAGATGCAACCCTGCCTCACACCACGTTCCAGCGGGATGTCGTTTGTGAGGGGCTGGTCCAAAGCAGGGCGGACTTGAAGGGTGTTAGCGTGGTGCAGTTTAATTATTAAATAGAGTAATCGACGATCCATAGTTGAGTTGCTAAGTTTTGACCATAGCTGATCGCTATCTATGGAGTCGAATGCAGCCTTCAAGTCCACAAAGCAACAATATACAGGGTTACGCAACCGAGATAAGGCATATTTAGTTATTAGATGCTTAAGCACCAAGGCCTGGTCCACTGTAGACTGCCCTGACCTACATCCTGCCTGTTCTGCGGAGAATTCTTTGAGGGTGTAAATAAGCATGTGGAGAAGGGAGACCCAGTAGATACAGTGTACCGGGATTTCCAGAAAGCATAAGGTCCCACATAAAAACTCTTGAGAAAATTAGAAAGTCATGGGATAGGAGGTAGTGTCTTACTATGGATCGGTAACGGGTTAAAGGATAGGAAGCAAAGAGTAGGACTAAATGGTCAGTGGAGAGATGTAAAAGTGGTGTGCCTCAGGGATCTGTATTGGGACCAGTGCTGTTTAATGTATTCATTAATGATCTGGAAAAGAGTATTAAGAGTGAGGTGATCAAATTTGCAGATGACACCAAGTCATTCAAGGTAGTTAAAAAAACCTTACCTTTCATCATGAAAAAAATTACACTCGAGTTATCGTGGGGTGGATTTCTACCCTAAGCTGATTTTGACCTAGGGATTGAAAGTGTGCAATAAAATGTAACTTTTTTTTACAGTAGCCGCCACACAATCTATGCCCAGCACACGCACACACACAGACATTATAGAGTCTGTTTTATGAGAAATACCAGCTCCACACATGAATAAATAACAACCAACACTACTCGTTTTTCTTTGCAAAAACATTATTTTTTATTCAAACTACAAAAAATGGTTTTTATGAACTTTAACTATCTATATAAGTTAAAGTAGTGCCCCCCAAGAGCCAGCCCACCCACTGCCTCAGTTCTATCCCCCTGTGCAACCTCTTCCAGCCAGCCCCTCAGTGCCTCCATTCACCCCTGTGCCTGCCATCCCCTGCATCCCTGCATCCCTGCCATCCCCTGCATCCCTGCCATCCCCTGTGCCCTGCCATCCCTCATTCCCCTCATGCAAGCCCCCAACCAGTGTAATGGCTCTAAAGGTTTTCTTTTCATTGCTCGAGGAGGTTATAGTACACAGGCTATCACCTGATAATGGCCCAAAAGGTGGGGTTTTTTTTCATTTCTATGATTAGTTTGTGAGGACAATGAGGGCATTTCTGGCTTGCTGGAGAAATGGAGCCTATGGGAAGGGAGATGGAACCTTGGAGGCTGGGTGGGAAATGAAACCTATCAAACAGACTAAGAGACTGAAACCTAGGATGCTGGGTGAGAAAGGAAGCTTTGCAGATGGAGTGAGCAACTGAAAAATCTTTCATGGCTACTTTTTTCTCTTAGACACTAGTGGAAACATTGGGTGATTTCAGACGTTACGTGAACACGGTGAACCACGGTGAATACCCACCTGTGGTCACCGTGTCCCGTACGTCTGTTTGCGGCGTGCCAGATGTTGGCCACGGTCAATCCCCACATGGGGTTCGTTTGAACCACGCTTCCCGGGCTAGCCAGGGGAAGGTCCCGGGAAGCGTGGTCAAACGGACCCCGGGCCGTGGCCAAGGAAAAGTAACATCTGGCCGCATGCCACGGCCCGGGATCCCCGGCGGGATCCAGGGCCGTGGCACGATCGGCCGGACGCAGCGGCCGCATTGGCCCCGCCGCCTGCCCGTCTCCTCGGAGGGCGGGCGGCGGGGTGCGTGGAGGGGGCGGGGCCGCACAGCCGCATGTTGCGCCGCACGGCCCCGGCCCCTCCCACTTTCCCCGCCAGGATCCCCCCGGCACGTCTGTTGTGCCGTTACGGGGTGACCCCGGCGGGGAACGAAGCCGTTGGTGCCGGTACGGGGCCAACGGCCCGCGTATCGTGTGAAAATACCCATTGAGAGATGTTTGTGGCAGTGAAGGGGTTAATTTTCATTGCTGCTGCCAGTCTAAAGTGACCTTGCCTTCCATGTCAACTTGCAGTCTGAACTGGCCTTTTAAAATGTTGATTTGGCTGCTTTTAAACTGGGGTGGAAATCCACCCCAGTTAAAATGCATTGGGGTGGATTTCCACCCCAATCGGAAAACTCCATTGACACTGGGGTGACTTTTCACCCCAGACCTTTCTTTTTAGACTTTTTATTATAGAAGACAAACGGTAAGAGATATCTGGATGAAATTTGAATATGTTATGCCCAGAGGTGCTGGTGACAATGTCCTAAAATATCAAACTTGTAGAGCCATGAATTACCAATTTTTTCACTTTTTTTTCCAAAAGGGGACGAAAAATCTCCCCACGACGGTAGGTAAGGGTAAAACACAAGCAGACTGTGAAGAACTGCAAGAGAATCTTACGAGACTGGGTGCCTGGGCATCTACATGGCAGATGAGATTAAATGTGGACAAGTGCAAAGTGGTGGACATCCAGAAANGGGAAAAATAACCCAAACTATGAGTACACAGTGCTGGGTACTAAGCTAGGAGTTACCACTCAGGAAAAGGATCTGGGAGTGATTGTGGACAATACACTGAAATCCTCAGCCCAGTGTGCAGCAGCAGTCAAAAAAGCAAACAGAATGTTAGGAGTTATTCGCAAAGGGATAGAGAATAAAACTGAGGATGTCATAATGTCTCTATACAAATCAATGGTGCGATCACACCTGGAATATTGTGTGCAGTTCTGGCCACCCCATCTCAAAAAAGACATAGCTGAACTAGAAAAGGTACAGAGAAGGGCAACAAGAATGGTAAAGGGTATGGAACAGCTTCCATACAAAGAGAGGCTTGGCAAGCTGAGTCTCTTTAGAAGGATCTGTACCTTTTCTAGTACAGATCGTTACTGTAACAAATAATATCATTCAGGAAGCCGTCTCTAAATACTATGAATGTTTCTAATCTTTATCTAATTTCATCCAACCATGTGACAGTGATCTGTGAAGTCTAAGACCTCCCCTGCAAACTTCTGTTCCTTTGTGTTAATTATAAAAAAAATTTAATTGTTTTTATTTGGTGGGCGGAAGTAGTGGGAAAGGGTGGGAAAATCAGAATGGAAGGTGGGAATGCTACAACCCCCAATCCACTGGTAGCTACAGGTACAAAAGTAATTGTGCTACATGTACAACAAAGTAAACACGACCAAGGAATGTTTTAAATAAAAGTCAGTAGTATGCTAAGACTTCAGTGAAGAGGATTAATTGTTTTTATTTGGTTTTTATTATTTAAACAATAAAATATTATTTTATCTCTGCATCACCATACAGTTGTGGCAGAAAACATCCCCACTTGCCAGCGCACTCTACACTCCTTTGCTTGTCCAAACCTTGTATATAGAGCAAGAAGCTCTCTGCCAGTCAGTTCACATTCCTTGCACCCTTAGCCACATGTTTCCCAAAGAGATCCAGCTCCACCATCCAATCAAGGCACTCCTTGAGGCCCCGCAGTTATCCCCTTGCTGTCATCAGGGCAGTGATGTGGAAAAACATCAGGGAAGGTCCAGCCTCTGTTAATGACTTCCTTACTTTGGGCAGTGCACAAACGTCCAGAATGTTGCTGTCTTTATGTCATCCCATTCTCTCATCTTGTCTGGGGCTCGACTTGTCCATTCTGGAGACTGCTCCCCTGCTAACCATTGCCTCCTGTGTACTCCACAACATCTGGGAGACTGACGTGGCTACACTGGAGAACCTCCCCCACTCAGACAGTTAGTTCCAGCAAGCCTGTGCCCCTGTTCCAGGACCACCTTAACAGAGCTGAGGAGCACATAGCTGGAGAGATCAGGGATACATGCCAGTACATCAACCATAATGATGGCACAAATCAGTGACACTCTGGGTGTTTTCAAACAAGACAATAGCCCACATTAGCACTCCCCTGGTGGGTGTTTGTTTGCCTATCTATTAGGTGTTTGCCAGATGTTAGCCTGCACCCCCCCCACACAGTTTCCCCACTCACGGATTGGCAGCCACCACTCACTCCCCCTGCCTTGGACCATGGGGGAGGGGGAAGTGCGCAGGGCTGGCCTTTGCAATTGATATGTCCCGGGTGTGAGCGCTGGGGAACCCGGGCTCGTGGCCAATTCCTGTGACTTGCAAAGGCCATGTCCCCTGCCCACAGTGCCTATGAGCAGTGGACCTGTCTGCTGGCATGGCTGGCTACTGCTATTATTATGAGCAGGGGTTCTGTGGCCGCCCGTTGCCACGCATTCATTTGGCTTGGCCTGCACAAAGTATTCCGGATTTCCTGGCAGTGCTCCGTGCATGGCCATGAGTGGGTGTTCCATAGCTCATGGGAGCATGCATTCCCCTGCTCCACCTTCAAACTGGCATCCAGATGGATGGCTCCTGGGTGGCCATTCAGGGTTGCATCTCATTTAAAAACATCCTCAGACATCAGTCAAGTCAGCACTTTGAGAGAGGAACCCAGGCCTTATGTAGAAGGCAACCAATTCTAAATGTTCCAGAATCAGGAGCTGGGCCCCCAAATCATTAGATTCATTTTTAAAAAAAATATTAAAGCTAGATTTTTTTCCCCCAGGACTTTTGGTTTTGGAGACTGAAGTCATATAGATCTGTCCTCTATCCAGTAATATATTCTGTAAAGAAGGACTGTACCATATATTTTATTAATATATGATGATTTTACAAGCTCCTGGCTGGGTTGACCCTAAGGGAAAATTAAATCTTGGGGCTTGTTTTACCTTCAGGGGTCCAAGTTATTTTGGATCTATATTTTTTTTTTCTTTTGTATGGTATTGTACTTGATATGGTTGTTTAAAATAACCAATACCAACTCAAATATTTGGATCAACTTTACTCTATGCTACTGATTGTGTGTATTTTAGTTTGTATTTTTATATTATATCTTAATTTTTATATAAGTAGCTATGCCTGTGGTCACACCTAAATAAACTTACTACTACTAGTGTCCTCTATCACTGTGTGCATGCCCTAAACTCTGCTCCCTTACCCTGAACTCAGATTTTCTGTTCTTGAGGGTAGGAATTGAATCTAGGGGCCGGATCCTGGAACTGGAATGAGGCCACATAAAAACATGCCATGGGCCACATTTACCCCCCAGACCGGAGGCTTCCCACCGTTAGTGTAAGGGAAGGAGAGCAAGGATGGGAGGGACTGGTAAGAGGTGAGGGATTAGAAATCCACTCCAGTCCAACCAGTGTGGCTCAATATCTAAGCTTTTGGTCTACTATACTCTTTCCTAAATTATTCTGCCCCATGCTGTCTCCATATTGAACTCTTCTATTCATGTGCTCCTCTCTCCCAACTGCAACTGCATCTGAGGTGGGAGTGGGAATGAGAAAACTGTTTGGGTTCTTTCATGCATACTGGACTGAAGTTCACACTGAAGCTTTCCCCATAGTTAGGCATTTATAGAGTCAGACAGCTATCGACCTGTCTCTAACTTTCCCTTTTTAGGGAAGGTTATTGAATGGGTGGTTGCCCGAGAGTTCCAGGCTCATCTCAATGCAATCGGATTCCTGGACCCATTTCAGTCAGACTTTTGTCCTGGGTATGGCATGGAGACTGCGCTTGTGGCTTTGGTCAATGATATGTGCCTTGAGATGGACAAGGGGAATTCTACCTTGTTGATCTTGTTAGATCTTTCAGTGGGCTTTTATACAGCTTATCACAATGTGTGGTTGGCGCAACTGCGGGAATTGGTGGGGTTGCCTGGGACCGCTCTTGGGTGGTTTTGCTTTCCTGTTGGGCAAGTCCCAGCGGGTAGTGATGGGCGATTGCTCATTGTCCCCTTGAGGCCTCACCTGTGGTGTCCCAGAGGAATCTTTTCTATCTCCCCTTGTGTTCAACATGTATTGGAGGCTGTTGGGCGAGGTCATTCAGAGGTTTGGGGTTGAGGTGTCACCAATATGCTGATGACACCCAGCTCTACCTCTCTTTTTCTTCCGGCTCAGGTCCTGAAGTCTTGGTGCTTACCCAATCCTTGGCTGCTGTCAGGGACTGGATGAGGGTCGGCCAACTGAAGCTGAATTATGACAAACTGAAGTGATGATGGTTGGCCAGTCTTGTAACTTGGAGGGGTCCTGCCCCCTCTGGTCAATCAGGTTCACAGTCTTGGGACTTCTAGAGCTAATGTCCCTTGCTAGCCTGCATTTTTGTGCACTGCTTGGTTGGCATAATGATTAAAGTGGGTGCACTCCCTGCTGATGGTGGGTCATGCTGTGCGAACACTACTGTTGTGTTTTTTTAATTTCTGCAAGCAGTTGCACTTTTGTGGGGTTGTCTTCCGGAGCAATTGTCCCACTCTTGCTAGCCTGCTTTTCTGGGTAGTGCTTTGGCTGTGGGTTCAAGAACTTTTCAACAACTTTCCAAAGTTTCCAAAGTTTTCCAAGGTCTGGAATTCCGAGTCCGAATTCTGAAACTTTGGAAACAGTGCTGAAGGGCCGCCGAGTACTCAGGCCAATTATTCACAACTTCAGTATTCAGCCCGAGTACTCAGAAGTACTATTCGGTACAGTCCTAATATTAACCTATGGTGCAACCACACCTTGAATAATGAGTGCAGTTCTGGTCATCCCATGTCAAAAAAGTTATAGTATAACTAGAAAAGGTAGAGAAGGTCAACAAAAATGATAAAGGGTATGGAACAGCTCCCGTACAAGGAGAGTCTTGATAGGATCAGGCTCTTAAGCTTGGAGAAGAGATGGTTGAGGAGGGGATATGAGATAAGTTTATAAAATCATGAGTGATGTGGAACAAGTAAATAGGGAACGGTTATTTACCTTCTCAAATAGTACTACAACTAAGGGACACTCCATGAAACTAACTAGTAGCAGATTGAAAACAAATAAAAGACAGTATTTTTTTTGCTCAATGCACAATTAGCTTGTGGAATTTGTTGCCAAAGGATGTGGTCAAGACCAGTAGTATAGCTGGGTTTAAAAAAGGATTGGATAAGTTCTTGGATGGTAGGTCCATTAGTGGCTATTAGCCAAGTAGGTTTAGATGACATAACTTCTTACTGTCGGGAGCTAGGCATGAACAACAGGGAATGGATTGCCCATTGGAACCTGTTGTGTACTTCTCCCAAGCGACTGAGATTGGCCACTGTCGTCTGACCCAGTATGGCACTTCTTATGTGCATAAGCAACACAAATAGTTTGTGTATTAGCTTGTAAACCGTAGGCAGGGACTGCGTCTATCTTATTGTTCCGTAAAGCACCAGGTACACAACTGGCGCTATACAAATGCATTATATTATTATTATTATTATTATTATTATTAATAATAATAATAATAATAATAATATAAAAAATGAAGCCAAATTTTAAGTAATTACCAGGAGAAAAGGTTTAGCACACAAAAGTCCATTTCACACGAGAGCCCCCCACCCCCCGGCTCAGGAATGGGGGAGGCACCCATGTGACTGCTGCAGCAGGTGGGTGGGGGTGCATGCACACTCCCGCACTCCCCCCATTTCCACCCACCACCCACGCACAGAGTCATCGGCCAAAACAGCAATGGCTCCGTGCATGGAGATGTGGGTGGAGATAGGTGTGCATCCATGTAATGGTTACCCACCCATCCCCACCACACCGTAGCCCCTTTTAAACAGGGCCTCAGACTGCCAGTGATTTTGTGTCACAGCAAAGAGCCATTTAAAAGGACAGTTGGCAATGATGTGAAGTGGGGATCTGAGTTGGAAACATACATTCCTCAAATCCAAAGGATTTTTATCAATGCATCCCATATAAAAAAATCTCAATTCACATTATGTCTGTGGCATCTGTGACAAACATACAATAGTTATTGTAGACAACTGTTCAACAGTTGAAGTGACTTTTGTTCAATAGAAATATGGGTTTTATATAATCCAATCTATACCTCTGTGTTTATATTTTAAGGAATGGAAGACCATTCATTTTGAAACTCAGACATCATATCCATGAGTTCACCCATAATTAATTTTGTTTCTGAAAGTCCCAGTCAGAGAGTCTAAATCTGGTGAACTCCTCTCTTCTACTAAATGTGCTAATGATATTAAGGATGTGTGAACAGGTTGCGGTTCAGTTCGGTCGTTCGGGTCGTTCGCCAGGTTTGGGTTCGGCCGTTCGGTTCGGCCATGTTCAGTTTGGTTCGGGTGTTCGTAAAGTGTCATGAGAGCGCGTGATTGCACCAGAAACTGGAAATTTGAGTGCGTGCAGAGCTGTGTGGTGAGAGTGTGTGTGTTTGGCTGGATGGCTGTTCAGTTCGTGTGTTTTGGCTGTTTGTTTGTGTTTGGCTGGTTGGTGAGTGGTGGGTGACTGTGTGTGTTGGCTGTGTGATTATTTATTTATTTTTTAAAAATGAAAAAGGCTGCAGTGATGATTCCCCGGCTGGGGTCCAACTTGATGATTGAGGAGGAGGAGGAGGAGGAGGTCGCTGCCCCTGGACCTTCGGTGGTGGTGGCTGGATCTTCAGATGAGGAGCAAGTGGTGGGCACAGCTGCCAGGTTTGTAAACTTTTTTTTTGCTTTGAGGACAAGAAAGGCTCTATCTGTTAGAGTGAGCTCACTGGTGTGC
>QEPC01002120.1:3385061-3452295 GCA_003113815.1 Sphenodon punctatus | reverse complement strand
CTCCATTGCCCCCTTGTCTTGGCCCCTTGCTCCATTGCCCCCTTGTCTTGGCATCTTGCCCCCTAGTCTTGGCCCCTTGCTTTATTGCCCCCTAAGTCTTGGCCCCTTGCTTTATTGCCCCCTAAGTCTTGGCTTCTTGCTCCCTAGTCTTGGCCCCTTGCTCCTTAGCCCCTGTTCCCTTGCTCCTTAGCCCCTGTTCCCTTGCTCCCCTGCCTCTGGTTCCTTGATTCCTCGTTTCTGGCTCCCTGTCCCTCAACCTGATCCCTTGCTCTCCTGTCTTTGGTTCCTTGTCCTTTACTCCCTATCCCTCACTCCCCTGCCCCTGGTTCCTTGTTCCTTACCCCTGATCCCTTGATCCCTGCCTCTGGTTCCTGGATTCCTCGCTCCTGGCTTCCCATCCTTCAACCTCGATGATGAGCCATAAGCCTTCTTAGACCAGCGTGGCTGGTCCTTATGCTGAGTGCTTAATCTCCTAAGGTATTGGAGAGTGGCTGAGAGGTTTCCTTGTTTAATCTGAGGGACATCCCCGACTCCCTGCACCCCATCTCCCCTCCTGCCTACCTGCTTCCCCTCCCCTTTCCCTGGCTCTGCCCGGGAGCCTGACAACCACAAGCCCCATTGGCTCCATGCAGCCTAGCCCGTAGCCAGTCGCAGACTGCGAAGCCAGTGGTCTGAGGCGAAAAGGGATGGTGATTGGGCAGGCTGGCTGCTACTCCAAGCTTCTCCACCTCTGGTGCCTGGAAGTCTGCTCCTCAGTTGACTCCCCCTCCCTGCCACATTTGGCCTTCCAGTGACACCACGTTTTTGTCGTTTTAGCCACCCGAACTCACCTGAACATGATCCGAACTGTTTGGTCATTTCAGCGTTCGGAATTGAGTTCAGTTCGGTCGGTTTGTGTTCGGATTTGGGTTCGGTCATCCAAACAGACCGAGATCAGGCCAAACTCCGAACTTCCGAACCGCATTCGCCCATCCCTAAATGATGTAAACTGTTTCTTGAACAAATTATTCTTTCATGTGAATCTGTACATTAATAAGTAGTTCCAATAAGCTCAAACAAACACTCTTACATTCAGAGACATGACAGTATGAATGTATAAGGGATCTCCAACTTTTTGGATTAAAAACAGAGTTACCTTATAATAACTCACTTCCCTGCCCTGCACGGGATGGCTCCTCGTGGCCGTTTCATGTTGGGCAGGGGGGAGGGCTTTGCCACTCGCCCCCCCCCCTTCAGAAGAAGACAAGTGGCCGCTTACCGCTTCAGGCGGGCCGCAGGATGCCGCGGCGCTGTTTAGGCTCCATTTGTCGAGAGACAAAGTCGGGAGACAAATTACAATTAAAATAAAAGAGAGATTATGAGACTGCATGAGGAGTTTGTTTCACAGAACATTCTAACACTCAACTCATCACTGTTTTTATTACATCTGTATTTAGCAAATGTGACATTTCCCTTAGTCAACTTTGCTATCCCTCAGAATAAAGTAAATTAACAAAATAAAGAAAAAACAAAGATAGGTCTTCCTCCCAGTTCTCCCACGTTTGCCACCTGACAGTGTTTTTCAGATGCTTGGGAGCATGAAACAGTAAATGTCAAGTGTCAGACTTTTCATATGTTTTTACTGGAGCAAAAACCCAGCCAAGCCCTTTCAAAAACCATGTGCAAATTCAGGCCCTAGACTTAAAGAGCTTGACTGTTTCATTTACTTTTTAAACACTTTGAGAAAAGATTTGTGTAACCTTAAATACCTCTTTCAGCACCAGCATATAAAATTTTATTAAATGAAATCAATGTTACTAGTAGATAAAACAAATCAAAAATATTATTCTAGAATCTCTCTTTTTTCTAATTTGTTTTCTATTTCCAAGACTTCTAAAGCAGTATGCAATATGAATTAAATCTTCCTGAGTATCTCTCACCCAACACATGCTTTTATTTTGCAATATTACTTTTAGAAATTTTATCTTTCCATAAATCTAAAAACACTTAGCAAATGCAATGGACAGTTTGGGTTTCAGTAAGGATCTTTCAAGGGTCAAAAGTTGAATCAGCTACAAATACCATTAAGATAAACACTATATGAAGTACCTAATTTGCACACAGAAGGCCAAGATGTTGACATTTATGTTATGTCTAACTTTCTGCCATTCCTATCACATTGCCAGCTGTGAGACAGATTTGCTGTCAACAAAACCTCCTAATTTAATGTGAGCACAAATTGCACGAACAGATTCACATCACATGTCTGCTACATGCTTCATCCTGATGTCATTTGATCTGCTAATATTTATCCAGAATCTTTACGTTACTGCACACTACAATCTGTGGGCTAACATTTAGAAGTTATATCCTTTAAGTTTATAATTTCTCAATGACTCATGTGTCACTAGCATTTATTTAATACTCCTACTGCATAATTTATACTTACAAGTAGTATAACTTATACATAAAACTTAATACATTTAAAAAATATATTTCTTGCCATTTATTTTAGTATCTCAAGTCCAGCAACTACTTTGCAAACATTAAGCATCAAATGAAGATGCCATTACACTACATTAGTCTATTGTAGTCAACTTTCTTCTGTTTTCAGTTGAATAAATAATTTCACAGACAGCCTCATTTTTCAAGGCAACATCTGCAAAAATCAATTTCCCTTACCTGGCTCATTAAGACTTGGTATTGGCTGTTGCTGTTTTGACATTTAAGAAACTGGCAGTGCTGATAATCCAACTTCAGTCTAGACATTAGGCACAAAGCATTTAGAATTCTCTCCAATCTACATGGTATTCTTATTCAGAGTTGTTATGATTGTTTAAACAGTACGAATACGAACAAAGGAGTTTTTGGGAATCATTTATATGTGTTTATCACCTTTCCATAGTCTGTCACACAGTTTCAGAATTAGAATAAGATAAACAAGGATCACCTGATACACAATACAGAAGCACAGATAATATTTCATATTGTTGATTGTTGCTTAAAATGTATGGACAAGATTAATGTGGAAGTTTAAATGTATCTTAATAGCAATTGATCAGCAAGTCACCCCTTTCTTGACATCTTCTAACATGTATGCATATTAATTACATTTATGCATGACTTTGACACACTGCAAAGTTCATGTCTGATATAATTTCACTGGCTTCACTTCAGTTATATCAAAAATCAATCACTTATAGGCCCTTTTTAAATGGGTGGGGGCTCTGTGGGCAACAGGTGGAGCACTGCCTACGTGGGTTGTGTGTGGGTGCGGGAGTACATGGACACACACCCATCCCCAAATTATCCCCACGCACAGAGCAATGTGCATTTTCGCCAATTGCTACCCGTGCAGAGGGTGGGGGGATGGGTGTGGATGCATGGGTTGTGGGAGCACACACTCACGCACCTTCACTTTCACACAAGACGTTCCCCTGTGTGTTCTATGTGTGGACATGCATGGGAGCGTCTCATGTAAAAAGGGCCAGTGGCTTTTGTTCTTGTTATGTACATGTACAGTGCCTAGTGTCTCTTCCCTGTAACTAAGGGTATTTTCAGACGTTACGAGATCATGTTCAACCACAGTGAACCACGCTCAATCCCGCGGTGGGGCCAAAGCACCCTGAACGTCTGTTCGGCACCCACCAGATGTTCACCACGCTCAATACCCACACGGGGTCAATTTCAACCACGCTTCCCAGGCTCCCCGCACCAAATCCCGTGGACGCATGGTCAATGAGATCCCCACCGGGGATCAACCAAACATAATGTCTGAACGGCAAACACCGCCCGGGATCAAAGGAAATGATCCCCAGCCGTGGGCAATGCACGCAATGGCGCAGTCAGGCAACCGGCATCAACACAACCACCAGAGGGAGATTTAAAGGGCGAACCGCAGCAGGCAAATGTGACGGGATGGAGCAAGGAGGGAGGAGGAAGAGAGCGGTGGCGGAGGAGAGAGCAAGGGGTGAGGAGGTGGAGGAGGCAGGGGCAGTGGTGGTGGAGGAGGAGGAAGCACAGGCAGAGGTGGGGGAGCCAGGGGTTGCGCTGGCCAGGGAGGTGGTAGGGAGAGAACACCCGCAGCAGCCAGCACAGGACGCCCCGGGTACATCTGCTGGGCTGGCGGAGGAGGAGGCAACCGGGAAACAGGTAAGGGGGAGCAAGGGCTGGGGAACAGGGGGCAAAGGGGCAACAAGGGGGGCAAGGGGCACGCCCAGTCACCCGCCGGGGGGGAAAGGGGGCACCCCATGAGGGGGGCCTGACCTCGACCCAACCATAATCCCCCACCCCCCTGCCTCCTGCAGACACGGAAAATGGCCCGGGTGGGCGACCCCCCGGAGCACACCGGACCAGCCTGGCTGGAGGAGCAGCAGGAGGGGGTGGAGGAGGAGGAGGAGGAGGGAGATGACACAGCTTGGAGAAGAGGGAGGAAGTCCTACCACAGAGGGGGCCAGTGGGGGCTCCAGGAGACCTGGGACTTTATACGGATATGGGGGTACCAGCTGGAGCTCGTGCTCAACCAGAGGAATGAGCAGGTCTACAGGGACATAGTGCAGGACATGGAGGTGGCGGGGCACCCCCGGACAGTTGCACAGTGCCGGTCAAAGGCCAAAGAGCTGAGGAGGGGGTACAAGGCCATCCGGGACAACAATAGGAGGTCTGGGCACGGAGCCCAGACCAACCCATACTATGATGCCCTGGACCACTTCCTCCACATGAAGGGGTCCACAGTCGCCCCGTGACTTGTTGGGAGCGCTGTGGTCCAGGGCAGGGAACGGGTCGAGGTTCCCCCTCCCGTCGCTGCCTCCATGGTCGACTCCAGCCCCAGGAGGAAGGCCCCGAGACCTCCAGAACCTGCAGGGCCCCCCTGGACAGTAGCCCGGAGAGCCACCAGCCCCAGGCTGGGCAAGGCAAGTCCAAGGCCGACACCCACAGCACACACAGCCGGGGGTCTATGGGGGAGCGCTCCCACACTGAGGGCCCAGCCTCGGATGACTCTGTGACCGAGGCAGAGGGTAAGTAACTGCCCCACAGGGGAGAGGACTCGTGCCCATGGGGGCAATGTCCGGGGAGGAATGGAAGGGCCAGGGCCAGCCACAGACTGAGGCCCGGGCACACACACCCATGGCGGGAGGGGGCCCTACCCCAGGCAACCCAGGTCACCCAACTGCACCCCCCTACACACACAACCCCCCCCTTGCCCACAGGTCACAGACCACCCCAGGACGGCACCCAGGTGACCTTAGAGGCAGCCGCCGAGGAGCCCGCCCAGCAGGCGGAGGGAGCAGGTGAGGCAGGCGGTCCGGTACGGAGGGCCCACCGGATGACACATATGGGCTAACCGGTCATGCTGAGGAGGGGGGAAGGGGAGGGGTCCGTGGGTGTGGAGGGGCTGGGCAACATGCCTGGGGGACCGCGGGGCCCCTGGCCTATCCTGGCCCTGGGCCAGGGGCCCATGCCACGATATAGCACACCCTCCTCTACCCACAGAGCAACCCCAGCAGCCAGCATCCCCTGGGCCCGTGGCTCCAGCCCAGTGCATGAGGCAGCACCGGGCACAGGTCCGCAGGCGCAGGGAGGAGCAGGCAGAGGAGATCGTCCAGACAGCAGTGGAACAGGGGGAGAGGATGATCACAGCTGTGGACCGGATGGAGGTGGCCATTGAGCGGTTCCTGGAGCGGGCAGAGGAGCGTGACAGGAGGCTCCAGGCCAAGGTGTGCCTGGAGCGGAGGTGGGAGCACCGGGAGCACAGCAGGCAGGTGGAGCTGCTCGGGGGGCTGAGGCAGGACATTGATGCCATGCTGCAGGTGCACTTGGACAAGATGGACAGGTCCCACGATATGTAAGTAAGTAAAGTTTATTGTCAGCCAAATAGGCTATTACAACAGTTCCTAAAATTCACAGTAATTTATACTTAATCATAACATACACCATCAAGTCTTGGGTAATTTGTCCCAGGCTAGACAGAATAAAATAAAATATAAAATATGGTAAAACAAACAAACCAAACATGCAAAAACCCTTTACTCACTCCCCATTTATTAGATTAACATATTCCTTATGGGGAAACCACCACCTTCTGTTTCTGTTTCCAGCAATAAATACGGCCACACAGCGCAGCAGTTGGTCTGGAGACAGATGAATCTCTCTCTTCTAAGAGCGACTTAAGTATACATTCTGTTTGCCAGCCCTTATAGCACCCATTTAGGAAAGAACCCAAATAGGTGCTCCTCCAATGATCATACTCTCCACAATGTAAAAGAATATGGGCTCTCTTCTCTGGAGTTGACTCGCTACAGTGTGGGCATACTCTCTGCTCTTTAGGGATTCCATGATACCTGCCCGACACAAAGGCCGAGGGGAATACATTGCATCGCATCATCAAAAAGGCCCTTCTAGAAGGGCCCAAAGGCCACTGAATTAGGTAGTCAGCGGGTGAAGAGGTCACACGCTGATAACCCAGAGGAACAGTTCTCTGGGCAGCCAGTGCACTACTTTCAGTCTGAAGGGCTTGATCATATATTCTCTGTTTTATTAAGAGTGCAGCTCCTTTATAGCCCAATGGACTCAGAGCATCTCTTGAGATTCCCAATTTGGAAAATTCCAATTCCACTGCCTGACACCAAAAGAAAAGACAAAAGTGAATTTGCTGCCGGTGGAAAAATCCTAGCCTTCAGCCAGAAATTAAACAAGGCTATAAGCGCTATTGTTTTCATAGGCCTCAAAGCAACCTCCTCCCGAAGAACAACCTGAGGTACACAAGTTGGTAGGCCTAAAATGGCACGAATAAAATAGTTCTGGACACCCTCCAATTTGTCCAGAACTTTTAAGCCCCAGACCGCAACTGCATATAATAGAGAGGGGATCACTTTTGCGGTAAAAAGTTTCAGGGCTGGCCCCACCAGCTTGCCACCTTGTGCATAATAGAAACTAATAATGGAGGTAGCTATTTTCCTGGCCTGCTTCTTAGCGGCCTCAAAATGCATCGTCCAAGTCCCTGTGGCTGAAAAGACTACACCGAGATATTTAAATAACCTGACTTGTTCAATTTGAACTCCGTCCATCAGCCATCTCTGGCTTTTAGGCCTAGCACCAATTGCCAGGACCTTTGTTTTAGTAAAATTAATTACTAGATTCTCCTGTTTACAATATGTGACAAATTTTCCCATGCTTCGGCGAAGGCCAATAGGGGTCAATGAAAGCAGAACTGTTTCTTCCTCGTATAACAGGATTGGCAATCTCCGTTTACCACTCTTTGGATCATGCAGTTCTTCCTCCTTCATAAATGGAATCAATTCATTTATGTATAAATTAAACAATATTGGAGCCAGGATACAACCCTGTCGGACCCCTCTGTTGACTGGAATTTCACCAGGATAAAGTTGGTTTGAGGTAGGGCGAACCTGGAGTGTATTCCCCTGATGAAGCTTAATAATTAGATATAACAAACGGCCATCAATAGACAATCTATTAAGCTTAAACCATAGTCTCTCCCTGTCAATGGTATCAAAAGCTGCTTTGAGATCAACAAAGCAGCAAAAGAGTCCAGACTTGGTATGGGGCAAGGTATAAGTTGTTATTATTTGGTGTAAAGTGTAGACATGGTCCACTGTGGAATGTCCAGCTCTAAAGCCCGCCTGCTCAGGGTAAATAGTGCTATTTTCGTCATCCATGATTGTAATTTAGCCAGTAAATAGCGGACATACAATTTACCAACCACTGAAAGGAGTCTAATAGGTCTATAGTTCGCGGGGTCCTCGGTGTCTCCCTTCTTGAAAATAGGGACCACTAAGCTCTTAAACCAGGATTTTGGAATAATACCCTCTGAATTTATTACAGTAAAGAGGGAGGCCAGCAGAGGGGCCCACCACTCTACCTCCTGCTTCAGCAGTTCTGGAGGGACGAAATCAAGCCCAGAGGCTTTGCCTGACTTAATTTGAGTTATAAGTTCTTTAATTTCTTCAGGTGCAACTGGATGCCAATCTTTGAAATTATCAATTGACCTTATTTCCACAGGAGTTACAAAAGATGAATTAATGGGTCTAGCAAACAGTTTTCCAAAATGTTTTTGCCATTTATGCCAAGGGGGTAACCTCTGCTGCACATTGCAATGGCCCAGCCTCGTCTTAGCAATAAGAGACCAGAACCGGCTTGAATTCTTTGCTAAAGCTGCATAAAGCAGCTGCTGCCAGAGAGCTCTTTGAAACTTCATTTTCTTAGCAATGATTAATTTTCTATAAGACCTGTGGAGCAGTAGTAACTTTTCCCTATTGCCTTCGGAGGGGAAACAATGCATCTGCCTGGCCACCTTCCTAAGCAGAGCCCTAGCCCCCAGGCACTCTTTATCAAACCAGCCAGCCTTAACTGGAATTTGCTGACAAGATTTTTTAACAGCTAACAGAGGCTTAAATGCCTCTGTCAAATTCTCAAAAGCCTTAATAGATTCTAGATTCATAGCATTTATTTCATCACACAAATCAAGAGTAGACTGTTGTTGCGTGAATACCGAAAATGATTCCCTCAACTCCGGGGACCATTTTACACGGGCTATATAGGAATAAGGTTTAGACATCTGGGCAGCATAAGTCTCCCCCAAGATTACAATCATGGGTGAAACATAAGGATAGTACAAGGGGTAAATGTTCAGTCTTCGCCACTGTAATTACTTCAAGATTCACTGTATGTAATAATAAACTAGGAGAAACAAAAAAATAATCAATCACACTTGAACCCAAACAAGAGTGATGGGTAAAGAGTCCTTGAGAATCTCCTGGTAATAACCCGTTCAAGATTTTCAAATCTAGATCTGCCAAAAGTTGGAACAGCCGTGGGGCTCGAGAATCCCTCATCTTATCCATAGAGACACGATAATTATTGAATAGTGGGGGTATTAGCTCATTTTCATCATCATCGGCAGCATCTTCATTTGGAGTCCTGATCCGGGTGTTAAGATCACCACACACAATTAGACCCACTCCTGGATATCTAGAGCAGGCTTCCTGAAGCATTTTTGTAACCTGCGGCCATACATCCTCTGAATAATACAGAGAACCAGCCGGCGGGATATACATAGCTGCAATTATTAACTCATAGTCCCGATCTATGGAGCAATACCCTACAGCAAAATAGGAATTTATTGAACTCAAGAGCAGAGGCTTAAAAAGCAACGAATGTCGCACTAAAAGAGCTAAACCACCACTTGGTCTACCCCTCCCATGTAGGGAGCAGGCATCCAGACAATAAACATCAAATCCTGAATAGAAAAACTCAGCCTTTGCCCAAGTTTCTTGTAATACCATAATATGGCTGTCGGCAGCTATTGTCTCCAAGTCTGGATCAAATACCCGCTGCTTCCATCCTGAGATGTTCCAGCTGGAAATCCTTAAGCAATTCATCAGAGGTTGTCTCAGTCAACAAGCGGTTGATTTATTCACATTTGCATTTGATGTGGAGATATCCGAAGGATCCTCCCCAGCTCCACTCAGCCCTACCAAAGGCTGGGATGTTGTCAGAGAATACAATCTTTGGCTTTCTACAATTAAACTCTGGGGCTTTGGTGCCGACTTGGGTGTAGTCCACATCTGGGCATTCAAGGTACCCGTTTCACCTAATAATTCTGAGGGGATCAGGCTACAATGTGCCAAAGCCACATTCCTCCCTATTTTAGATGGCACAATAGGGACCGGTAATAAAGGGGTAAGTAAATTCTTTGAGGCCTCTCTCTCCAAGCAGTCTGAATTCTGAGCAGTATGAGTTCTCCATAAATAGCCCAGCTCCGCTAAGTCTGACATGGGGGGGCCTAAGACCTCAGAATGGTTTAAGACTGGATAGACCCCTAATCTGGGGGAGCTATGATTTATTCGAGAGTTGGAGCCACTTAATTGTTGCTGCAAAGCAATCATCTGAGATAACAGTAGATCTTGGGTGGAAATCTTAGGTTTTTGAGTTTTAGTAAAAGGAATCTTATTCTTAGAGGGAAGGGGCAACCCAGAGGATCCTTGGTGCTGGTTAGTCTCCATGTCAATACTTGACAATTCCCTTACATTTTCAGGGGCCAGACATAAATTTTCCCTTTGTACCCTAGAAATTTCTAGGGGCCCTGGAGACAAAGATTGTCTAGAAAACAAATTTTCCTCAGTCGGATGTACACTGACATCCTTCATTTGCTGCACAGACTCAGAATCAACAGTTAGATGGTCTCCCTGATGAGCTTTGGCTACAAAAACATTTTTAAAGCGTAAATTGTCAGCTTGTTGAAATATAGCAGTTACTAATGGTAACTTATTAAATAAAATGTTAATTACCCATCTGTTTTTACAAACATAAAGATGTTCCATTGAGATTATATCCCTTCTGGTTACCACTCTCACCAATAATAGGCGTAAATGCTCTGCTACATCAAGGTCTGTGTTCCAAAAAGGTAAACGCCCCGTTGGCAGTGGTAGAATAGTAAACACCACATTTAATGGAAGTGGTTTAAAGGACCTAAGATTAACTGAGCTGCCTCTGATAGGGATGAGATTTCCATCCAAACAAATTTGTGGATCCTGTAAAGGAGGAGATCCCTCCCCCAAAGATTTACAGACCACAGCAGGTGGTTTATTAGCGGATACCCGGGTTCCACTCGGGAATGTTGATTGCACCAGGGATTTTAACATTCCAATTTCTGACTGTACAGAGTTAACTTGCTGGAACAAATAATAAACCGTCTTGGCGGTTAAAGAAACATGCTGTGTCAGATAATCTACAGCCATCGAGCCACTCTCCTATGGGGCAAGGCGGTGAATAGATGTCTGAGATACACCTTCAGAAGGAGGATCAAAATTAAAACATGACCGGGAATGCGAAATATCAAGATCACCAGAAGGAAAATCAGCCAAAGGTGTGAGCGATCCTGTTACTGAACCGCTATGTACTCCAGTCAAGCGGGGCAGAGGAACACTCTTGGGGTGCTCAAGAAAACTATCAATTTTCCTCTGCTTCGGAGCTCGGGAGGGTGGGGAAGGAACCACTACCACCTCTGCTCGGGGTCGTTTCAGAGCTGACATAGTTCCCCTCCTCTTTAGAACTCCCCCAGATAAATTTAAATATCACAGAACTACAATGGAGACAAAACAGAAAGAAAACCCACTACAATACAATAAGCCCCCAAACCCCCAGCCCACCCCAGTCCCACGCCTAAGGCTGCATGCACAAGGGTGCGCCCTTGCGTGCGCTGCCCTTAGACGCGCTGCCCCGGCGGCGCACCCCAGCACCACCGCCACGGGCCGCTGAGCTTATGTAGCGTCCTGCTCCAGAAGCTCGTCCTTGCGTCGGCAATCAGCTGTCTCTCAGCAGCTGCAAGTAGAGAAAATCACCCAGGGGGTTTGCAGGTGAGATGGACGCTATTGCTTGTCAGGGCTAAGCAGTAATCCAGACTCCCCAGTAGTTCCAGCGCAGCAGGGCACTCACAGTTCCAACACTTGCCCCCAGCCCGGTTCTCTCTCAATAATGCAGGGGTCACACACCGTATACCAGGTCCCACGATATTGGGACCTCTTTGTTCCTGCATGCCGGCACCATGTGCACCTACGTCATGTTAGGTGCCCCCCCGGGCACCCTGCCTGGCCAGGTCCCCATGCCTGGCCCCTCGGCGCCCCAGCTCCCTGACCTGCCCCCCCTGCCACCCCCACACCCTCCGGGGCTGCGCATTTGCCTCCCGGTGCCTCCTGGCCCCAGGAGGGTGCAGCCACCACGGGGGGGCTAGGTCCCGGCCCCCCTCTCCCCCAACCGGGGCCCCCCCAGCCGGACCAGGAGGCGGCCCAGGACACGTCTACCAGCTCAGACAGCGGGGGGGAGGTGAGCTCAATGAGGCGCACGGGGCTGTCCCAAGAGATGGGGGGGCAGGGGGGAGGGGGAGGGCAGTGTAGGGGGGTCCATAGTGGTGACAGGGCACAACCNGGGGGGAGGTGAGCTCAATGAGGCGCACGGGGCTGTCCCAAGAGACGGGGGGGCAGGGGGGAGGGGGAGGGCAGTGTAGGGGGGTCCATAGTGGTGACAGGGCACAACCGGGTCTGAGGGAAAGGGTGACAATGTACACCTGGGTGAAATAAAAGGTGTTGTTGGTACAGTGGCTCCTGGTCCCGTATGTGGGAAACAAGGGGGTGGGGCACCCGCACCTGTGCAGGGACCAGCCATAGGAACCCCCAGGGGGTGGGCCGGGGAGGAGGGCCCGCACCCCTCGGGCCCCCGGGCAACATGCCTAGGCAGGGCGGGCCTGATGCACCCATGGTGGGCCCCACGGGCCCTTACAGCTCTGTAGGCCAGGGATGCCTGCAGACGGGCACCTCTGTGCACCTCTGCTGTCGGTAGGCACTGCTGCTCTGTGTGGTCTAGGACCCACATGGCTGCGAGCATGTTCTGCCTCCAGTAGGCACCTGCCCTTTCCCGCTCCATGGTGGTGGGGGCCCTGGGGGGATGTAGAACAGTTATGTAGCCCCTCGGTTGGGCGGGTGCTCCAGCACCCATTGGGGGGCAGGGGCCTTGGGTCGAGCACTCGGGGGCCCCCCTGCATAGGCGCGCGGCTCCGCACGCTCCTTGTGCAGCTGGATGCAAGCAGTCATCAACACACACACACCCTTGTATGTTTGATGCTCCGTGGCCTTGGAGGGCTGATTAGTTGGTATGTGAGAGCTATTGTGTTGTGCAGCTGTGCTGGGTCCGCACTCCACGCCTCACTCTGTTGTGCTACAGTGTTGCGGCCCATGGCCGCTTTCCCTGTCCTTGGGACCCCCGGGAGGCCTCTCGGCCCCGGAAGGTGTGTGAGGCCCCCTGAGCTTGGTGCTCATCTCCCTGGGCGGTTGGACCATGGCTGCATGTCCATCCATGGGGCTCCTGCTTCCCGGTCCCCATGGGGCCCCTCGTACCTGGACCTACACTGAGACCATGTCCCTATGCGACCTGTGGCGTAGCCCTGCCATGAAGCTGCTCCTGGGCAGGCCGGACAGCCGCTCGTCCGCCTTCGCGAGCGTGAGTTCTGGACTCTGCTACCTCGGCTATGAGGTGAGCGCTCGTGATTGCCGGCTGCATGCCGAGACCCTGGGCCTGGTCCGCTTCCCAGATGGGCACGTCCCGGAGAATAGGTGTTCGCATGTGCCCTGGTCTGGAGCTGAGACCGTGAGTGTGCTGTGGGTGTGCAGCCTGGGTGCCTACTCGCTGTGCCTTGCTGAGGGGGGACCTTCCTTGGCCGTGTCCTACTTTGGCTGCATTCACGGGGCGCGTGGGTACCAGTGCACCCATGTGGCAGTGTATCACCGGCTTCTGGGGCTGGGGCATCTTCACTGGCCCCCTGCTGCTGCCTGCTGTGTAACGGAGTCTTCCGCGGTGGAGCTGATGGCCCTGGCACGGGTCTGGTCCCGTTCTGATGTCCAGTTGGGGCTCTCAGTGCATGACCCCTTTGAGGCTTACTACCCGATCGCTCACCACATGTCCATGTTGGGGTACCACCGGGGCATGATCCATTGGCCCCACCTGATTCATCGGGCCGGGCACCCTGGTCCTGGGCCCCGAGCTGCCCCCAATGACTGCCTGTGAGCCCCTGTGTACCTCCCTGCACCCCTGTGTCCTGGCCCATATGGGCTTCCGGGCCTGCCCGGGAGGCCAGACCCCGGTGCCTGCCCCCTCCCTGATGTCTCTGCCGTGCTGCTGTGATGCCTGCTTCCCGGAGTGCTGCTGCCCCGGCTGTGGAGCCGACCCACCTCTGGGCTGCACCCCTCCCCCCTGGTTGCTTGTGTGACCCCAGGGTTCTGGGGTCCCCAGACTGCCCCTACCAACCTCCTACAAGGGGGGGCCACCCATCCTTGGACCTGCTGTGCTGGACTGCCTCTCCTGCCTGCCTTCCATTGGCCCCTCACTGGGGTGCGGTGTCTGCATGTGTCTCCTGGACCCTTCCCGGCCAGCTCGCTGTGCCTTGCGGGCTCCCGCTGTGCCTTGCTCCCGAGCTGCAGGGGCCCCCTATTCTGGGACTGTGTGTTTTGCTGTGGGGGTGCCCGTGGGGACTGTTCTGCTGTGGGGTTTGTTGTACCTGTTGGCGGTGCCCTGCCTTGCCCCTGTGCCCATTCCTCCCCTCTTCCCGGTCCCGCACCCCCACCCCCCTGTGCCCGGTATGCCTTGCGTGGTGTCTGGACGTCCGTGTCCCCCCCCTTCCCTTCCTTTCCTTTCTTCCGTGCCTGCATGTGTGGGGGGTGCGTGGGTGTGGGCGGGCATGTGCTTGTGCTGTGTGTGCCCCCGTGCCCCCGTTGTGTGTGTGTGTGGCTGTTGTGACTGGTACCTGTCCGGCTCTTCTCCCTCTCCCCCCTCCCTTCCAGTTTCCCTTGTGTGGGCGTTCCCTTGTGTGCCTTTTGGCTTCATTTGCCCTCAGGTGGCCATGTCTGTGTCCCGCCCCTGCCCGGTGGATTCTGGGTGTTTTGACCACGGCTGGAAATCGGCGTCATGTCTGTTGCGCTGCCCTGGTCCGTGATCTAGTGGCCCGATTCCCGGCCGTGGTCCCAGTCCCATCACATCTGTTCGAGGCTTTTATTCGCCCCGGGGGGTGGTTGTTTGGTTCACCCCCACCAGGAATCCACTGTGGTGAACCACCTGCCCATAACATCTGAAATCACCCTATGTTAAACATGTGCACCTGCATCTTCTCACACTCATTAATGTATCCTTGGGTGAAAACAGACATGATGCTAACCACCCTTTAACCACCCTTTGTGGTTATTTATACATGTTACTGGGCTGTATTGGTGCCCTATGCAACCCTGCAACATGCATAAATAACCACCAAGGGTGGTTAAAGGGTGGTTAGCGTCATGTCTGTTTTCACCCCTTGTCTCTCCTGATGTTAATCTCTCCCTTGTCTCCCCCTTCCTTGGGTAATTTCAGACATAACGATACTACGGTCAACCACAGTGAATCCCCTGTGGTGGCCATTTGTACCGTTACATCTAAAGGATTCCTGCCAGATGTTCACCCCAGTGAATCACTGGCGGGAATCAAAATGACCATGATTCTGGACCTCCAGCCACCCAGAGATCCAGAATCATGATGGGATCGGGCCCCAACTGTGATCACATTGGCCACGATCTGGGATGGGCCGAAGGTAACGTCGGTTACCTTCAGCCCGGCCGGATCATGGTTCCGACCACGGGATGGGATCGGGCTCAGTGGCCAGAGTGGTCTCCCAGAGGGCAGGCAACCGGGGGAACATGGGGAGGCAGGGCTGGGAGGCCGCACGTCACGCTGTGCAGCCCTGCCCCCTCCCCGATCCCCAGTGAGAATCAGGCCGGCACATCTAAACGACGGACGGCCTGATTCCTGACCAGGATCCAAAACGGAGGCCCGCCACACTGAACCATGGACCAGGATCCGAAACGGATCCCGGTTCATGGTTCAGCGTGGTGGGCCTCTGGGCCCAGTATGTCTGAAACTACCCCTTCTCTCTTCAATTGTAGGCCCTTTGGGATAGGGATCTGTTTGTACCTGGCACTGTACAGTCAGTAGTTACAAACAGGTCCCTACCCGGAGGCCTGCCATGCTGAACCATGGACTGGGATCCAAAACAGATCCTGGTCCGTGGTTCGGTGTGGCGGGCCTCCGGGCCCGGTACGTCTGAAATTACCCCTTGTCTCTTAGATTGTAGGCCCTTTGGAATAGGGACCTGTTTGTAACTACTGACTGTACAGTGCCAGGTACATTGCTTGGCTATATAAATAATAAATAATAATAATCATAATAATAGTACCATGTACAGCTAGGCCCCTTTAGGTACTACCACAAAATTAATAAAAAGAAATTATTTAAAATAATTTGGTCCATCATATAGAAGGTAGAGAAGATTCCAAAAGTCTAAAAAAAATTTACACATAAAAACAAATATTTTTACTCAAAAAGCTTCTTAGATTTTCATCAATGAAAGAATGGCTTGCACGGTTTTTTTAAAAAGGCCTTTTAAATCCATTTTTAAAAGGAAAAGACCTTCCTGATAACCAATATTGCCACTTTCCAATCAGCTGTACCAAATATTTGTTCATATTGTAACCACTTTGGATTGGGAGCAGGTGAGGAGCACTATCGGATACATGAATCAGTCTCCACTTTGCTAGCACAGAAACCAAAAAAATATGTTAAAATGCCTTTGAACAAGTTACAGTAGCTTCCTTCTGGGAACGTATTTTCTGGGTGAATTAACAATTACTTGCAATAGGGCCGAACAAAATCTTTATATCCAATCACAAAAAACTTTGGTGGCTTAGGAGAAATGGAAATGGAATGCAAATCCAGCCCTGGGCCCTGTGGTTTTGCAACACAAGAGCCAAAACTTTAACCTAAGTCTAGGGCGCTTTTATACGTGCCGCCGTGCATGCGGATTTAAATAATCCACTTTTAGAAAAGTCACGTGGGTGGTGTTTAGACATGCCACTGCCATGGCAAACCACAGTTTGTGCATTGTTTTGAAACCACATTGGTAAAACCCCGATATCGAGGTTTTACCAATGCAATTTCAAAAGAATATGTAAGCAGTGCCAGTGGCGTGACCTTTTAAAAGCAGATTATTGAAATCTGCATGCATAGTGGCACATCTGATAAATCATCCAGTGATCAGCTTGTCTATGAATACGAAAGAAAAACAATATAGAATGATAGAAGAGAACGGTGGGGGGTGGATTCAAAATCACCTATAAGTCATAGGTTGATGGGATATATGAACGGATCATTACCTCCTACAGGCCAATCTCTTAGTGCACCACCTCCAGAAGGGGAATGGACCAGTTAGGATGGTCCGCCCCCATAGGCTGATGGAACCTCAATGGTTCCAAGAGGCCCTGGGGGATTTAACCTTAGACCCTGACAGCCGCTCTGTCGATGAACTCGTCTGGGCATGGAATATCTTGCTCGGGGAGGCCATTGACAGGGTGGCTCCGAGACATCTCCTGTCCCTGTCTTGTCACCGCAGGGCCCCCTGGTTTACCGAGGGGCTGTGGTGTATGAAGCAGGTAGGTAGGCAACTGGAGCGACGCTGGCGTTGGACTTGTGCTGAATCCGACCGACTTCTCCGTAGGGCCCATTTGCAGTCCTATGTTGAGGCTGTGAGGATGGCAAAGAAAGAATATTTGCGTCTGCATAGCGTCTGCAAAGTCGCGTCCAGCAGAACTGTTCCAGGTGGTGCGGGGGCTTGTCAGTCCGGTCTCCCTCCACCTGGTCTGGGACTTGTCCCAGGCCCACTGTGAGGAGTTTGCTATCTACTTTGCAGACAAGATCTCTTGGATCCAGAGCAACTTCGACGCTGGATTAGAAACAGTGGAGATGGAGCATGCGGTGATGGAGGTCTAGTCCATCTTTCTGGGCTGAGTTTCAGGAGGAAGTGACGCCAGCCGATGCTGTGGACATCCTAGGGTCTGTCAGAGCCACCAGTTGTGAATTCGAACCTTACCTGTCCTGGTTGGTGAAAGCCTCCAGGGAGACATTGGGGACAGTGCTGGCGGGGGTAATCAACGTGTCCCTTCAGCAGGGGAGTTTGCCCCCCCCCCGGTATCAAGGAGGCCGTAGTGCACCCGCTACTGAAGAAACCATCCTTGGATGTGGACGCACTTGTCAGCTACTGACCTGTCTCTAACCTGTCTTTTTAGAGAAGGTTATTGAACGGGCGGTGGCACTGCAACTCCAGGCTCATCTTGACAGCATCGGTTTCCTTGACCCGTTTCAATCTGGGTTCCGCCCCAGCTATGGTACAGAGATGGCGTTGGTAGCCTTGGTAGACGATCTCTGCTGGGAGATGGACGCAGGACGTTCAACACTTCTGGTCCTGCTAGATCTCTCGGCTGATTTTGACGCAGTGGACCATGGGCTGCTGTTGAGATGATTGCGAGCCCTGGGAGGTCTGGACGGGACTGCTCTTGGATGGTTCCACTCATTCCTCTCGTGGAGAAGCCAGCGGGTTGTCCTGGGGGCTGAGTCTTCCAGTCCCTGGGCCCTGGATTATGGCATTCCGCAACGTTCAATTCTGTCTCCATTACTATTTAATGTATACATGCAGCCCTTGGGGGAGGTCGTGAGAGGGTTTGGTGTGCGTTGCCACCAATACGCTGATGACACCCAGCTTTACCTCTTTTTCAACTGACCCAGGTCCTGCTATCTCAGTACTGTCCCAGTGTCTGGAGGCCATGGTGGATTGGTTATGGCAGAGCAGACTGAAGCTCAATCCTGATAAGATGGAGGTGATGGCAGTGGGTAGGGCGGGGGAGGTGCTGGCTCTCCTCGTAGAGGGGGTCCGCCCTCCCATAGCCCAACAGGTTCAGAATCTGGGGTGTTATTTGACTCGGGTCTCCGCCTGGATCGGCAGGTGGAGATGGTGGTGAAGGCTGCCTTCTGCCAGTTGTATCCAGTGCGGAGGCTGCATCCGTACATTTCCAGACCCGACCTGACCACCCTCATCCATGCCTTCATCACCTCGAGGCTGGACTACTGTAACGTGCTCTACATGGGGCTTCCCTTGACGCTGGCTTGGAGGTTGCAGCTAGTTCAGAATGCGGCAGCTCATCTCCTGATGGGGACGAGACGGCAAGTGCATATTACTCCTGTGCTCCACGTGCTGCACTGGCTGCTTATAACGTACCAAGCCAGATTTAAGGTATTGGTTTTGGCCTATAAAGCCCTACACGGTCTTGGCCCCGGATACCTCAGGGACCGCCTCACCCTCCACGCCCCAGGACGGCCCCTTCGGTCTGCCAGGGGCGCCTTCTTGGAGGTCCCCCACGTAAGAGGGCATTCTTGGTGGCCGGGCCGCAATTATGGAACTCCCTCCTGGAGGAAGCTCATCTGGCCCCAAGTCTGTTGGCTTTCCGCCAAGCCTGTAAGACTTGGCTGTTCTCCCAGGCCTTCAGAGGAGGGGGGGTAATCATGGGAGGGGTTAGGTGTTTTTTAGATGTTTTTAAATTGTGTTGATGTTTTAAATTGTTTTTATTGGTGTTGTAAGCCGCCACGAGGGGGCGGCAAATAAATGAAATAAAATAAATAAATAATATATTCTTGGGAGGTTTTTACTCTAAAACAAAACCTTTAAAATGTGTGTATCCAAATATAGTTTAGTGCTTCTGGAAGGTGCCAGGCTGACTTTTCACCACTATTAACTCACAGCAAAAATACAGCCCAAGATGGTCACAGGCAAACTTGCCCTGATCTGTATGTTGAGAGTAAAAAATACACTAGATCAAGCACTTGGAAGAGACGAGCACTTTGACATAACCTGCCTTTGCCGCCCCCCTCCCCTGCCCCCGGAGTGTAGTGAGGGAATGCTCTGTTACGCTTGGAACTGGATGCTATTACATAGATCCTTTTTACACGGGCCGCAGTAGATGGGGGGATGGGTGTGCAGCTACGGTGGGTGGAGGTGAGTGGCACACCCATCTCCATGCACGGCGCCTCCTCTGTTTTATCAGATAGCTCCGTGCGTGAGTGATGGGTGGAGATGGGTGTGCACTGGGAGTGTGAACGCATCCCCACCATCACGGGCGGACACCCATCCTCCCACCCATCACCACACCTTGCGCATGAACGCCCCACCCCCACCACACCACCACCCGCACACGCAGCGGGGGGGGGCGCGTCCATGCAAAAACAGCCATAGATGAGAGAAGGGCAACAATTGAGGGGGTTTTTTATTCCCTGTGTGGAGCAAAGCTCAGCAAACTAGCAGCAGGTAGGAGAAGGGCAAACCCAAGCCTGGAGGACCTACTGCTACACAAATCCCACCATACTCTCCTTGTGTGCACCTCCACTTCACATGGAGTGGGTACATCAAAGCCCCAGCATCTATTACACATCAGGACTGCAGAGAGTCACAGAGTAGCTGTTCTTGAGCTGCTTTTCAGCCCTACTGGAGTGGAGGGGGAATCCCACTTTCTTCCAGGAACTTGGCTACTGCATAGCCTTGTCACTGGCCATTTTTAGACGAGATAAACCACCGCAGGTCCACCCATCCCACACACATGGGGCACATGGGGCACTCCCATGACCTACACACTGCCTACTCATGTGGGTAGGGACACCCCCCCATCCCCAGCCCATTTGAATCCTCCCATCCCCACTCACCTGATGTGCGTGGGCAGTCCATGGTTGTCCCACACAACACACAACACTCCCAGTCATGCCCATTTAAAAACAGCCACTGAGTCAGGGCACAGGGTTGAGGATTTCTGGCTTAGTAAACTCTTTTCACTAGTGAATAGTGTTTGAACTAGATTCAGGAACTGCAGGTCCCTCAACCTCCGTGGGGGATGGAGGGCAGGTTATGTCAAACTGCTCTTCTGATCCAAGTACTTTATCTAGTGTATTTATTCTCAACATTCAGAGAGAGTAGCACACATACCTCTCAACCATTTTGGGGGGGAAATTCTGGAGTCACTATAGATAGTTCACTGAAAACATCAGTTCAGCGTACAGCAGCAGTCAAAGAGGCAAACAATGTTAGAAATTGTTGGAAAAGAGAAAATAAGACACAAACTATCATAATGCCACTTCTTAAATGAATAGCCTGCTCACACTTTGAATAATGTGTGCAGTTCTGCTGACCTCATCTCAAAAAGGATGTGGTAGGAAAAGGAAAAGGTACAGAAAAGGGCAATAAAAATGACCAAGAGTATGAAAACTTCCATATGAGGAAAGGTTCAAAAAATTTGAGGTTGGGACAGGTTGGGTATTCTGCTAGTGTACCATGCACCCCACTACACAGCAGCATCCCTAGCCGCTCTGGTCTTGGAGGTGGTCTTGAGGTCGCCTAGGTTTATTGTCCTGGGGGACTTCAATATCCATGCTGAGGCCAGTTTGCATGGGGCAGAGCAGGAAGTGTGAAAGTAGGTGGTTGGACCGATGGTGGTGCCACAGTCACGCCCAAAATGACCTGTTGCAACATAGAGCATTTTTAAGGGTCTATGCCATGGCGGTGCGGGCAGCAAAGAAGCGGTTCTTTGATGCCTTCTTTGCATCTGCTCAGTCACGTCCAGAGGACCTGTTCCGGGTGGTGAGGGGTCTGGTCATTCCAGCCTGTCTCCACCTGGAACCGGACTCATCCAAGGCCCGTTGTGACACTTTTTTGATGTACTCTGCAGATAAAATTGCTTGCATTGAGCATTACTTCAACTCCACAATTTCAGAGACAGTGGCAGAGCCAGAGGTTAGGAATTCCCTGTCTGATCTGCATTTATGGGAAGGATTTCAAATGGGGACACCTGCCAAGGCAGCGGATTGCTGGGCTCTGTTCGGGCCACAACTTGTGAATTAGACCCTTGCCAGTCCTGGTTGGTTAAGGCCGCCAGGGAGATGTTGGCCGGGGTGATCAACACCTCTCCTACAGGAGGGTTGTGTGCCAGAATGCCTCAAAGGGGCTGTGGTCCGACCGCTTCTCGAGAAACCATTGCTTGACACTGATGCCCCGGCGAACTACAGGCCAGTCTCTAATCTTCCCTTTTTAGGGAAGGTTATTGAATGGGTCATGGCCTGTCCGCTGCAGGTGCATCTGGATCTCACCAACTTTCTTGATCCCATGCAGTCTGACTTTCGTCTGGGTTATGGCACAGAGACTGCGCTTGTGGCCTTGGTTGATGACTGTTCATCGTCCCCTGGGGGCCTCCCGTGTGGGGTCTCACAGGGTTCCATTCTGTCCCCACTCTTATTCAATATGTACATGCAGCCACTTGGGGAGGTGTGCGCAGTTGTGGGGTTCATTGTCATCAATATGCTGATGACACCCAGCTGTACTTTTCTTTTTCATCCAACCCAGGCCTTGCAGTCTCATTGCTGTCCCAGTGTTTGGCTGGTGGGGTGACTGGATAAGGTCGAGCAGATTGAAGATCTGACAAGACAGAGGTGATGTTAGTGGGTGGGACTGGTGACCTGGGGGAGGGGGAAGCCCCCATTATTGGGGGGGTCCATCCTCCATTGGTTCCATCTGTGCAGAGCTTGGGGCTGCTCCTGGATTCACAGCTGTGCCTAGATTTGCAGGTGTTGACTGTGGCCAGGAGTAGCTTTCGCCCATTACAACTGGTGAAGAGACTCATATGTCTTAGACTCTGATCTCGCTACTGAGTGTCATCCATGAATTCATTGTCTCAAGGCTAGACTACTGAAATCCACTCTACATGGGGCTGCCCATGGTGACTGCCCGGAAGCTGCAGCTGGTGCAAAATGTGGTGGCCCGCCTCCTGATGGGGACAGGTCGCAGGGAGCACATTCAACCAGTGCTCCAAGCATTGCCCTGGTTGCCAATTGTCTTCTGAGCCTGATTCAAGGTGCTGGTTTGACCTATAAATCCCTACAAAGCCACATTTACCTGAGGGACCGTCTCACTCCCTGGGCCCCAGGATGGCCTCTGAGGTCATCTGGGGGCGCCCTCCTGGGGGTCCCGTGTTTTTGGTTGGTTTGGATGGACGGGAGGGCATTCTCGGCGGCTGCTCCATTGCTGTGGAATGTCCTCCTGGTGGAGCTTCACCTCAGCCCAGATCTCCTTACATGCCATTGGTGTTGTAAAACCTGGCTTTTCCACCAGGCATTTGGCAGGGGGAAGGAGAGATGGGTTAATTGGTTTTATGGATTGGGTGTATTTTTATGCAGACTTGTTTGTTGGCCAGTATTTTACTGGGTTGGACTTTTATTTAATTTAATGTTTTTATTCTGGTTTTGTAAGCCACCACAAGTCACCATATGGTGAGAGTGGTGGGGTATAAGTCTATTAATCAATTAATCAATTAATTAATTAATTAATTTATTTATTAAATTAGGGTCCTTCAGCTTAATGAACAGATGACTGAGGGGAATAGGATAAAGGTTTATAAAAATAATGAGTAATACAAATAAAGCAAATGGGAAGCCATTGTTTACCCTCTCTCATAATACTAGAACTAAGGGCCACCACATGAAATTAACTGACAGCAGGTTTAAAACAAAGTAAAACATTTCTTTGCAAAATTCACCGTTAACCTACGGAACTCATTGCCATGGGATGTTATGAAGGCCAATAGTATAACTGCATTCAAAAAAGGATTGGACATTCCACAGAAGATAGGTCTATAAATGGACAGTATCCAAGTTGGTCGGAGGATGAAGCCTTTGATTGCCAGAAACTGGAAGTGAACAATACTGAACAGAGCACTCAATATTTGTCCATTTTTTTTACACTTTCTATGATGCCTCCAGTACTGGTCACTGTCAGAGATGGGATACTGGACAGTACTGGTCCCTATAGGCAGGGACCAATACTCGCTGCATTTTCCTAATTGGCAGTAATGGGGAAAATGCAGTGAACACTGGACCCTTCCTATAGATCCAACCCACCAAAACAGTCCTTATGTTCCTAATCATACTTTTATGAATAACCAGTTTTTTATGAATAACTGTTTAAATAAATAAATAAATACATCTTTTTACTTTTATATTATTAAGCCATCAGTCTTTACTAGTTTTTAGTTAACACTTACCTGAAACTGTGGGTGATTTCAGACGTTACGGCCGGCAGCATTGACCATGGGATGTGGGGTGGTTTGGACCATGGGTGGGGGTGAAGGGGTGCGCCAACAGACGTTTGCCCCTTTGCCCCCGGCCGTGGGGACCGCTGAACCACGGCCCAGGGTCAATGCTGCCGACTGTAATGTCTGTTCTGCAAACCCCCCCCAGAGGGGGTGGGGCTGTGCGATCCAGCGTGCAGTCGCACGGCCCCGCCCCCTGCGCTCCCGGCCGCCCGCCCTCCCCAAGACAGGCAGCCCGTCGCCAGGACTCCGGAACGTGGTGGAGGTAACGTAACAGACGTTACTTTTCCTTCACCGCATTCCGGATTCCCCCTAACCACGCTTCGTTTGCCACCATGGTGCGGGAGAACAAAGCGTGGTTAGGTTCACCACGGGGGGTGGTTGACTGAGGTGAACATCTGGATGCACACAAACAGACGTTCACCTCCGTACACACACACACACACACGCGGTTGACTGAGGTTGACTGTGGTAATTTCGGACAAATGTAACGTCTGAAATCACCCTGTAATCCACCATAGATGGGGTGTCACACCTGTCAACCAAAATCCCCAAACTTGGTTCACCAAAACTATGCATGAACAAACCAAAAAGATTTCCAAAAGCTCAGCTCATAAAGATGGTAATAAATAATACTAAAATAGCAGCTTCCATTGTAAGAGATAATAGTCCTTTTCAATGGCTGAAAATTCTGCAACAATGAGAAGCATTAAGGATAACTCATATAAATCACTGGAGTTCTGTATTAGTACAGTAAAATACACTCTTACATCTTTGCATTTTCAGATCAGCTGGCAGACAGTTGTTCAAACAGTGCAAGAAAATTTTCCTTTTTTTTTTTTTTTTTAGTAAGGAAGTAAAGGGCAAGATCTTCAGCTCAAGTTAATTAAGCAAATCAGATTAGCACCACTGATGCCACCTTAAGATCTTACCTAGGAACTTGTATTCTCTGCAAGCTATTACTTGTTTATGCTTATTGATTTGATGGAAAGAAATACAAATGAATCAATTATTCTTTGGTCTCTGATAAAAATAATTCACCCTCTTAAAAAGTAAATTAAAATAGTATTGAGTATGTAATGTGCCCTACCCAACTCAAATTCAGAAAGACTCCCATTGGTTTCAAACTTTATTAATAAATGCATCTTTACTAATAAAGCTAATAGTCTATGGGTATTTTCAGACATTACGAGATCACGATCAACCACGGACAATCCCCTGTGGTGGCAGATGGTCCCATAACGTCTGGTTGCTCACCGCCAGATGTTCACCATGGTGAACCACCAGCGGTGAGCAAAATAACCACGCTTTCGAGGATGGTCCAGGCACCATCTCCAAGAGCGTGGTTAATTGAACCACGGCCCGGAATCAGTGGACGGTAATGTCTGTTACCGCCGGTGATTCCGGGCTGTGGCCCAGACCCTGGGACAGAATTGGGCACAGCAGCCAGATTGGCCACTGCGCCTGCCCGTCTCCAGGAGGGTGGGCTGCTGGGGGAGCATGAGGGGGGCAGGGCTGTGCGGCCACAAGTTGCGTCGCGCAGCCCCGCTCCCTCCCCAGATTCCCCGCCATAATCAGCCGGATCGTCTGTTTACGGGACATTTTGATTCCGGTGGGGAATCAAAAGGTGATTCCGTGACAGGGCCAATAGGCGCCCCGTCACGTCTGAAATCACCCTATGTGTCACCATAATCAGGTGCATAAGTTAAACATTTTCAGCTACCGTATTAATAAATTTTGATCTTTGGCCCTTTTTGCACAGACGGCAGTGGGTGGGCGGATGGGTGGAGGTAGGAGTGCGCCCGTGGGAACAGGAACACACCCACCTCCACCCACAGAGTCTCCTCTGGTTTGCTGGATGGTTCTGTGGGTGGGTGATGGGTGGAAATGAGTGGAGGTGTGTGTTGCTTAGGAGTGCGCACGAACCTCCACCCACCGTCCGTGCTGTTTGCATGGACACACACCCATCCACCCACCCACCGCCGTGGCATTTGTATGGACACCCCCCCACCGCACACCCACCTGCACACCCAGCGGGGGGGGGGATCCATGCAAAAACGACTTTAGTCTCAGATTCTCAAATAAACACCACATAGGACAGCTCACACACGGTATTCTATTTCTCACTGAGTTTTGAGACTGCTTGTGAGACTTACACTCTCAAGAATTCTCACTGACATTTGAGACTGCTAGTGTAAGCAAATGTGTAAGGACTGGGCACAGAAAGCCAACTGTTCTGTATCTGTATGCCAAAAACTACTAACACTTAGAAGTCTATCGTGCCATCATCCCACACATAACAGGAAGCCAACAGGATTCAAAAAAGCCTTGCAAGTATGTCAGTGGGAGAACACTGTATTCACAAAATGTACTGTAGATATGATAAAACATAGTCCTCTTTAATCCAACATTAACCTTGCAAGTGCTTATAGGCTATTTCAACAACACTAGGAAATGCTGTATTAATACAGAGGACAACGTATTTAACAATACACTAATTACTGAAGATTTGATTAACATTAACTTATTTATTATTCATTTATTTTTACAATTTATATGCCACCCCCTCCTGCCTCAGGCATCTCGGAGCGGCTCACAATATATTGAAACATTCCAGACATTAAAACATTAACATAAACCATAATAATAACAATTAAAACAAAATAAAACCCCATCCCCCCACCCTAACGAAGTAAAAACCTTCAAAAATTCATTTTTGAACGGTGGGGATTATTTTCGTAGTTACAGTTAATAGACCAAAATTTAACATTAACTGGATTGATTGACAAAATAGAGACCAGTATGAATAAAATTTTCTAAGAATATCTGCAATACAATGATTTGATTATTTATGTTACTACCATGTGCAGGAGTTAAACATTTGAAAAAACAATCATCAAAAAGAAATAAAATAGATAATTTCTAATGGGAAAAATTTTAAGATGTGAAGGTCTAAGTAGATGAACAAGTAAATCATGTAAAAACCCATAATACATTTAAACTATTCATAAAGGAATAACATTAAAATGGTATAAGTTTTAAGAACTTGTACAAAGCAAATTAATAGTAGTTTGACATATTCAAAATAAAACTATATCAAGTTAGAAATTAAGTTTCATACCCAGTGGAAGATTTACCTAAGATTATATATGTTATGGCAGACTTGGAAAACAATATTTATACCATTTTTGTACATGGACTGAATTAAATTAAATTTTTTGACTGTTTTACTAACAAAATGAACCCTTTTATATCCAAGGACAATCACCTCATCACTTTTTTATTAGAATTAACCCTATGGAATAATTAGTTTAATTCAGATTAAACTATTCAATCAAAATCATATGTCTGTGTTTAAAAATCACACATTTATTCTGATCAAAACCCCTTGTACAATTTTTTTGATGCTCTTGGTTATAATTCGTTAACTGCGCTATAATATCCCAGCTTACATGAACCCAAACATATTTTGTATTTATCTCATCTCTTACTTTTATGTTGAGTTTTTATTGAACCATATACAAAATTGAATCTTAAGTGACTCAGAAGTTATGTTAAACTCTTATAAGCGCTGCCTTTTGAGTCAGTATTTAACAGATTTTTGTCATAAACAAAAACTTTCTACAGTCTTCCAACTTGATGCAGGCAAACATGCTTTAACAGTTGCCACAAAAATCTTCAGTACCACCCACTATTCCATTTTGAAAAAATTATGTAAAACTGATCAAGGGACAAGCTGAAATAATTCAAATGTATCAGAAAGAAAAAAATACCAACTTTTCCACAGACAAAACAGTTCAAATAGATTACTTCAATCTAGACAAAGGAGAAAGGTATAAATACCACAGATTAGCTACTTATTAATAAAATTAACTTAGTTGACCAGTTTAGCAAAACCAATTGCTTAGAAAACAATTCAACACTTTAGAAGAATGCATATTCTGTAGTTAGACTATTTAAATATTATTCACTTTAAATATTTTTAGAAAAGTTTATATTTGAATAATTTGTTCAGTATACATACATTATCTACTTGTCTACAACTGTGCAAACACACCAGGGCAATAAGTTTCATTAAAAAAAAAAAACTAGCTAGATTTTGCTCAATCGTATGAATGATGAGGGTTTAGAAAAAGCAAACACCCATTAAAAAAAAAATTGAATGCTGTTAATGTATCTTTTTTTCTTACAACGTAACCTGTAGGATACTTTTTTGTTTCCCATCAGAAACACCTAAATTTTAGTAAATGAGACATTCATACACAAGGTAAAGCCCTGATTTTAACTGGCCAGAAGCCTATGTACACACTCATCCCCTGGAACGGGACTCTTTTTTGAAGAAGAAGAAAAAAAGATATCTTTATCTTCCTTTTAAACTTGGAGTGACGACAGCACTGACGTGGGTAAGGAGAGCAGGGCTGGAAGGCAGCTGTTAGACTGACAAAACCAAATCAATGAAAGCAGTTTATAAAGTCTCACAGCCCACTGCCATTTCCTTGAATGACGACAAAGGCATGAGAAGCCTGTTTTCATCTAGCAAGAGAATGGAATTTATGGACATGAAGTACCCTTAAAAAAACCCTGCTCTGCACTTGTGCTGGCCAGACTGCTTTCCTGCCAAGGATGTGACATTTGTACAGATGAAGCTGGGACCCAGGAGGAAATGGTTTTCTTATTTTGTTTTTTAAAAATTGTTATTTTTAACCTTTCTCGCTGCTACCCCACATTAAACTAGAAACTCATTTTCTTCAATTAGTCTTTTAGCTTGAAATTATTATTTCAAAATAGATGCAAAAGCCGATTGCCCTCTCACGCAGTCATTGAGGGAAACTAATGTTCTGCCTGAGTAAAGACTGTAATGTTGGATCCCTAGCAAGTTTTAACCTTTGTAGGCTTGAACTAATGCTTATTGACACATCAAAGTAATTCTTGTTGCCCATTATTCTTGGTTCTGTTACTCTTCACTTTTTAAATCATTTTTTCTTCTTAGTATTTCTTTCAGTGATCTTATAACAAGAAGTTAGACTTATAAAAGCCTATGGGGTGGGTTCCTGGCTGGGAGAACCCAGCGGGTGGTGATCGGGGATTGTCCATCTTCTTCCCAGGACTTCACGTGTGGAGTTCCGCAAGGCTCTATTCTGTCCCCTCTCTTGTTCAATGTGTATATGCAGCCGCTTGGTGAGGTTGTGAGACAGTAAGGTGTGTGGTTTCATCCGTACACTGATAACACCCAGTTCTACCTCTCCTTTTCATCCGACCCAGAACCAGCAGTCTTGGTGCTTACCCGATGTCTGGCAGCTGTGGGGGATTGGATGAGGGTGAGCCGTCTGAAACTAAATCCTGACAAGATGGAGGTGATGTTGGTGGAGAGGGTGGTGGGTGCAACGTCCCCCATCATTGATCGGGTTCATCTCCCACTGGTCTCTCAGGTTCGGAGTCTGGGGGTACTCCTCAATCTGCAGCTTCGCCTGGATCTCCAGGTTGAGGCTGTGGCGAGGAGTGGTTACTGCCAATTACATCTGGTGCGGTGACTTCGGCCATATGTCTCTGACTCTGACCTGGCCACTGTCATCCATGCCTTCATCACCTCAAGATTAGACTATTGCAACATGTTCTACTTGGGGCTACCTTTGGTGACGGTCCGGAGACTTCAGTTGGTGCAGAATGCGGTTGCCCACCTCCTTACGGGGATGGGTTGCTGTGAGCACATTATACCAGTGCTCCAAGCTCTGCACTGGCTGCCAATACTCTTCCGAGCCCGATTCAAAGTGTTGGTGCTTACCTATAAAGCCCTATATGGTCTGGTCCCCTCCTATCTGCGCGACCGCCTCACTCTTCGTGCCCTGCATCGACCCCTGCGGTCTGCTGGGAGCACACTTCTTGGTGTCCCCTGGGTGGTGCAGGGGGCTACGATGGAGAGAGCGTTCTCGGTGGCTGTGCCAAGTCTGTGGAACTCCCTTCTGGTGGAGGCTCGGGTGGCCCAGGACCTTGCCTCATTTCAGCGATAGTGCAAGACCTGGTTGTTCCGCCAAACCTTTGGTGAGGGAGGTGGGTGAGGGTGGGTGGGGATGATGGGTTTTTTATTTTCTTTTATGCCTCCCTTTTATGTATTTTATATATTTTATGTATATTTTAAAATATTTTAATTTTTGTAAGCCGCTTCGAGCTGCTTAGACAGGAGAGGCGGGATATAAATGGTGGAATTAAATAAATAAATATCATAATAAGAAACTTTTTATTAAATTTGTATGTTTTTATGAACATTTTGTAAAATTGTATTCCTCTAATTTATTTACCTATCTTAACTAAGAAAAAACTTCTTCCTCTATTACCATATTTGACCACTTCAAAATACCTTATAACTCATAACTTATTCTACTTATCCCCACAACTGCCCTGTGAGATAGGGAAGTACAGTGATCCCCACCAGGGATACTGCTAGCTACTGAAATTATCCAGGGTTTGGACGCAAGAAGTTGCTGCTCAAAACAAAATATAATAGCACTCTATATAGTTAACATAAGACTATGGACATTTTTAGACACACTTTAAAGTTCCAGATGTTTCAATCTTCTGGGTTTACAAGTCCACAGGTATGTTCCAGATTCATTTTTCACACACACACACTGCCCTGGGGCAGTTCCTGGATGCATTCTTCACACAAACACTGCCCCGAGGCAGCCTAAAGTAGCCACAGCTGTAAATGTGACAGGCTGCCATGGAAACCAAGTGATCACAGCTGCCTGGAGCAAAGCAGTTTACCAGGAGAACCTTTTTACACACAAAAGTTCCTGGAGAAGTTTCACACAGAAGTTCAAAGATCCGGATGTTTAAGATCTGGATGAGTGATTTAGACACACAAAATTCTGGATGTTACAGCAAATTAGGGATGTGCGAACACCGGGGGGGTTCAGGGTTTGGCCCATTCGGGGTTCAGCCAAACCTGAAACCGTTCAGTTCAGCCTGTTCAGCCCAAACGGGTTTGGGGGGGCTGAACCCATTCGGGCAGGGGGGGGCAGTTTTCCCTCCCCCCTCCAGGCTGTGTGGGTGGAAGGGGTGCCAGGGAGCACTTCCCCCCCCCAGCCCAGCCTCGTAAAAAACATTTTTAACCCCCACCCCCCACCCCAGGGATCACCCTACCTGGTGGTGTCGGGGCTCTGGCCCGGGTCCGGTGGCGGCGGGGCTCTGGAGCACTTCAGGCCACTACTAGGCCTTCCGGGTCAAACCAGAAGACCTAGTAGCAGCCTGAAGTGCTCCGGAGCACCGCCGCCAGACCTGCCTCCACTGGACCCGCCATCACCGGACCCGGGGCCAGAACCTCGGCACCACCAGGTAGGGTGATCCCTGGGGTGGGGGTTTATAAAAATAAATAAATTACGAGGCTGGGCAGGGTGGAGGGTAGGTGCTCCCCGGCACCCCTTCCACCCACGCAGCCTGGAGAGGGGAGGGAAAACCAGGTTCCTCCCTACAGCAAACATCCAGGAGAAATGTGTGTCTAAAAATACCCATTGTATAGTATATACAGTAAAGTGTGAATAGATTAGATACTATATATAGTAAAGTGTGAATCTGTGATCCTACTGATCCTATCAGTAGGAAAAATCAATAATTAAAAATTCAGCACTATACCTTAAAAATAAATTTAATTTATTTATTTAAATTTCTTACCCGCCCTTCCCGCTAAAGGTGGCTCAGGGCAGCTTACAATAGTAAAATACAAAAAATACACATAAAACATAAGTACAAAAAACAACACCCCACAACCCCACACCATCATCCACAACCCTTTTCCTCTGCAACCCCCCCTACCTCCTGACTCATTCTTTACCCCCACAAATCCTCCTTTATTGTAGCCCCAGCTGCCAAACCCCCTTGTGAATAAGGTAGTTTAACACTACCTCTTAAAGGTGCTCATGCCCTACGCCCTGGCAAAAATAAACCTCCTAGAGGAGGGAATTCCACAACTGTGGGGCCAAGTTTAAAAATGGTATCTCCAGATGGGCATCCCCAACCACTTAATAGTAAGTTTATTGCGGCACGGGCCTTCGCCCCAACCAACCACAGAGGCCGCGATGGGACATGGTAGACCAGGCAATCTGTCAGATAAGTGGGATCCAAGCCGTTTAGGGCTTTAAATGTCAAAACCAGCACCTTGAATTGTGCCCAGAAGACAATAGGCAACCAGCACAGATTTCGGAGCACCAGTGTTATGTTCTTCTGGTGAACCATCCCCATAAGGAGCCGGGTCACCGCATTCTGCACCAGCTACAGCTTCCAAACAAACTTTAAGGGCAGTCCCACGTAGAGCACATTGCAGTAGTCTAGCCTCAAGGTAATGAAGGCATGGATGATGGGTGCCAGATTCGAATCAGAAAGAATAGGCTGCAGCCTTCTCATCAGATGAAGTTAGTGAAAAGCACTCCTGGCCACCGCCGCCACTTGAGATTCCAGATGCAGCATCAGGTCTAGGAGCATTCCAAGGCTGCAAACTTGAGTGACCCAGGGGGGCCGGACCCCAGCAATATCCGGGGTCCAAATCCCACCCAAGTCACAAGGCCGACCAACCACCATCATCTCAGTCTTGTCAGGATTCAACTCAGTCAACTCAGCCTCATCCAGTCCCCCACAGCAGCCAGGCAACGGATAAGCACCGAGACTGCAGGTCCTGGCCCACGCATGAACTAGCCCACACAAAGAAAAGCAATGGATTTAGTAATCTCAGTTAGTTACACTGGATGCAGCACTCTCCCTTTGTCTTTCTGGGTTTTTTCCTGACATGCTTGTGCTAATCCTATTAGCGTAGAGGAAAAACACAAGTTATTATTCTCTTTAGTGATCTGACCTTGTTTACACTTCCTGTATGCTATTGCTTACCTTTTGATTTTCAGGTCATATGCAGCCATGACTTTTTCCTCCAGATGGTACAGTTTTCAATTGTGCTTACGTTATTACTTCTTTCAGAAATGGCCAGCCTTCCTGCACTTTTTTCTATTATTATTATTATTATTATTATTATTATTATTAAGCATTTATATAGTGCTAGCAGTATACCTGGCACTTTACAATGGTTATTAATGGAGACAGGTCCCTGCCCAGTGGGCTAACAATCTAAGATGGACAAAGGTGAGGGGAACACAGGGAGAGACAGACATACACACATTCCCATTTTTCAGATGAGGAACTGAGACTGAGAGGTTATGACTTACCCAAGGCTGCCCAGTGAGTTAATGGCTAGGACAGAATTCAAACTGTGGCTTCCTACGTCCAAGTCCAGTATTTTATTCACTGCTCCACATTGGCTTTCTCCCCTTCTAACCTTGTTCGTTTTTCTCCCCCTCTAACCTTACCTACTAACTCTCCAAGTTTGTTGAAGATTTTAAAAAAAAAAAAAAAAGCCATAGTTCACATTTTCATGTACTGTCTCCTTTGACATAGGATTACAAACTTGATGATTCCAATATATGTGAGGCAGCACAAACTGCACCTACTGAAGTAGCGTGGGGAAGTGCCTGGAATATTTTGTAGCGCTGAAACCCGATCCTAAGTTGACCCTGGAAAACCCCGAGTTTCACAGTACTCGAATCAATCTTCTGAGTTCCGATGTTTCGAAAAATGGTCCCCAAAACTTTGGAACTCGGAAAATCCTCAGCCAAGTACAGAAGACCAGCACTAGGTACCTGCTCTCCTTTTCCTGGCCCCCACTGGGCAGAGAGAGAATAGGCCAACAGGGTCCAGGGAAGTGGGGGGTCAGGGGCCTAGCAAGGGCTTAGAGGTGGGGTGTTAAGGGGGTGGGGGGACTAGCAGGGGCTGGGGGATAGAGTACTCAGTGACACATGGCTTCCTCTGGACTAGGTATAAGTTTGAAAAAGAAAAAAGTTGGGCATGCTCAGAAGGGCTAAATGGCCCCTTTTGAATATGCTCAGACCTTCCCAAGATGGCGCTGGCAGCAATACCACGCTGCAGGCACCATCTTGGAAAGGTCTGAGCATGTTCAGAAGTGGCCATTCAGCCCTTCTGAGCATGCCCAGCTTTTTTTCTTTTTTCAAACTTACCTGGTCTGGAGGAAGCCACGCGTTACCAGAGCTCCTGCAGAGGGTGAGTACTCTACCCCCTCAGTCCCTGATAGGCCCGCCTCCCTCTTCCCCTGCCCATTCTTGCCCCCCCGACTCCCTCTAGCCGCTGGCCCCCTCCTGGATGCCCGCCCTCAGAATTTCTGAGTATTCTCTGAGGGTCTGAGTTCCAATGTCCTCAAAAAAAAGTTCCAGGTGACATCCAAGGACTCGGTCACGGTACTTGGAACCTTGAAAATCCTCACGAGAACTCGAAGCACCTATTCAGTGCAGTCCTAGTATTTTGGTTTATGGGGATATTTCAAAAGGAAATGCACTCCCACGCACCGCTCACCCACTGCGTCACCCACCCATCACCCCCACGCACCTGCGCCCATTTGAAAAAGGTCTATGTCATAAGCTCAGCAAACGTAATCGCTGCTATGGTGCATTCAGTTTTGTTTCCACCAACCTCATATATTCTGACTGACCTTTCACGATTCAATATACAGCGATCTCAAACACTTACGATATTTTGCCTCAAGAGCAACCATGTCTCCAAAACTCAGTTTTGCCAGAAGTTGGCTGTCTTCCAGAAGTGCTGTAATCAAATACACTGATCGATCGAACACACTGATCAATGCCAAATGTTGAAACCCAATGTAGTTTGTCTGCTACAGCTTCTTGTCCACAAAAAAACCATAAATCTGCACCAATTGTATGTGTTCGCGAAGACCTTGATCATATAGATTTGGATGTTCCAGAGCTAGCTGCACTTTCTTCAACAAAAGTTTCACATACTCTTTTCTATGCTCGTTGAAGCATGTTCTTGTTAAACTTGTTTTATGCCATTTTGCCTTGTGTAAAATAAATGTAGCTTCAATTCCTTCACCTTCATCAAATCTATCAAGTTGCAATGTTGTTGACATTTCATTGATGGCAGAAAATTCTAGTAGGTTATCCGCAAAAGACTTGTAACCAGCACCAACAGTTGCCCCTTTGCCTGTTGTTGGGCATTGTAAATGTTCAGCTGTCACTTCCTGACACCACCACATATAATTCCCAGTTGGTTCTACTAGTATCTTGACTTCCAGGATCTTCGGAAGCATCTGTCAATTTCAACCTCTTAGCCATGGTGTGTTGTTACTGGTGTTTCCTGTAATAAACCTGTATCAAAATAAGATATATGTGGTTAACTGGTTGTGGCAAAACATAAACATCGACTATTTCAATATTAACTATCTCAGGTTTTATGAGGCCAATTTCAAAAATTCAAAAAATACCGTAAAGTTAATTCTATAGGTTACAATTTCTGTTAGAGGCTTCTATTAAAAACAAAACAAAAAACCTTACCCTTTTAAAGATAATTACAGGAAACCTTAACAAATTCTATTAAATTCTGTTAAAATAATGTTACACATTTCATTTCTAGGAAACCGATTGCAGATAGCTTAATTGTTAACAGAAGATAAATTATTGCCTGGTTGGTTAGTGCTCTTTACGCTGGTACAAAGAAAATACAAATCATACCCATAGGACCTGAGATACTGCATTATTTATAACTTCCCCCAACCAGTGACAAAATCTGCTGCCATTCTGAATTTTGAGACTATTAGGAATGCCTCCCTTCATTTGAGCTTCATAGGGTACCCTTTGTATATACCAAGTTTCACACCATTTTTTTGCTAAGCTGCTGTACTTTCCAATTGTTTACTGTCTTGACAGGAGGCCAGGAAAACATGGCAGAGCAGCAGGAAAATCCTCTGGATACAGCTCCAAACAATGGAAACAGTAGATGCAGGAAATGCTCGAGAAAGTACCATGACAGGCTGGGGTGGGGGGAGTGAAAACCAACATGGCAGCCGGGGGAAGGCCAAAAATGGCTGTGGCTGATTTCTGTATGTTCTTCACTTCTCTACTGTGATCGGAGGAGAACTACCTAGTGCTGGGATTCCACAGAAGTAACATTCCCAGCAGCAGCATAAGCCAGGTACTCACTCCCACTTCCCTTCTGGTGGGTGGGGGTCTGAAGTAATAGCTTTCCTTGTTGCCTTGCTACAGATCTGCCAGTGCAATGGGCATGAACAGATCCCCTGCCATAAGCATCCAGTGGAACCAGGACCTGAGGGTCTGAAACCGGCTGCACGGGGAGGATTTGACAAGGGAGCTAGTCAGGGAGGCCAGGTGGTGGATGGCCAAAATCCATAGACCATTAACGGCATGGCCCAGGATCATAAGCAGCTGGTGTGGCAGAGCACCGCAGAATATAAGGCCTTTCCTGCCAAGGCCCACCAAAGAAAGGCACTGAGCCTGCCTTGGCAGCATTTTGAGTGGTCAGACAGTGTAATCTCGAAGGCGAGCAAGGAGATGAGCAAGATGTAGGTACGATGCAAAGCAGCCAGCCTGTCCCAGTCCATTCATCTTCAGACCTCCCTGCTCAAACATGTTGCTGCCACAACAGCAAATGCTGTTCAGGGGCAGGCGCTGTTTTTTAACCCCCAACATCCATTCATGTCCCCCAACATGAAGCCCAACCACACGCCCTGGTTCCCCCTTCACTCCACCCCCCAGGGAATGCACCCGTGCCCTCTCGGCACTGCATTCCAGGGAACAGTTCCTGGGCCAGGCATGCCTCCCCACACCTCACCAATCATTCTCCCACACCTGTGAAAACTCCTCCACAGCTGGATCCACAGGAGAAGGATGAGGAAAATGTCCCCCCCACCAGTCCCGCCACCTAAGTGAGCACACTTAGCCAGCCCCAAAAGGAGCAGGCGCAAGAAGAAACAGTTTCAGGTTTTTTTTAAAAAATACTGTTCTTTAATTTTTCATAATCCATGGTTTCTGTGCTCCTTCTGGTAAAGGGGGAAAGTTTGGGGGAGAAAGGTACATGGAGAAAGTCTGTATGACATAACAATAAGCTACTTTGGGGGGGTGAGGTTGGAAGCAAAAAGAAGGGGAGGGAAAGGGGCAAGTGCACCAAAAACATGAGAGGGGGAGTCAAATGGCAATGCGCTTGCTCTTACGGGAAGGGGGTCATAGTAGCCCGTGAGAGAAAAGCCTGGGTGCAAAGGGAACTATCATGAGAAAGCCACAGGCAACGGTTGGGTGCTGGGCTGGCCAATCCAGAGTAGCTGGCTGTGCACCTGTGCCTCTGTACTTTCTATTGTCACTCCCATTGCTCCAGGCCTGCCTCCCAGCTTTATTTATTTTATTTTATTTATTTGTTTTGAAGTGTTTTAACCCGCTCCCTCCTGCACAATAGCAGCTCAGGGCGGCATACAGCAATTGCACAATAAAAACACCAAATGACTGACTGACTATCAGTCAATACTTAAGGTCTACAGAAAGTTGGGGGAATCAGGAAGCTGGGAAAGAGGGAGCCTGGAAACTGGGAAGGACACAGGGCCTGAAAGCTAAAAAGGGAACATCAAAGGTCAAGGCTGGGGAACACAACCAGAACAAGAAAAGGGAAGAGCACAAGGGGCTAGGAACAGAACTGGAACACATGCGACTGCAACACAGACCAAAATAAAGAATGGGGAGAAGAGCAATTACTCCACCCAAATTCCCATGGCCACCAGTAGGCCTTAGGGATTGACTGGTAGTCAGTCAGGAAGCTAACAGGTAGGAGTGGAGCAATGGGACACGGCTGAGAATGGGTGTGTTATGGCAAGGATTGGAAAAACACAGGAGGACACGTGGGTAGGAGGGAAGTGGGCTGAAATCTGACCTCAGTGATAGCACCAGCAGTTGGGGCAGCACTCCAAACCCCTGGGGTCAGAGGTCTGAAACCTAGGGCCTGGTGCAGACAGGGTAACCATTTTAGGAGAAAAGTTTCAGTGTCAGCAATGGCATCCCTAAATCTCCCCCCCCCCCGCCCCCCTTTGTAAAATCAGGAGAAGATTCCACTTCTTTATTATCCAGGACTGTATTGCAACTTTAAAAGGGGGTGACAAGCTATCCTGCCAGAATACACCACCAGTAACTAAAGTACTCATCAACAAAGTTAGATGTTGTTGTTTTAAATAAAAGTAATATTGTGCAGATATTTTCAATTTTCTCCTTCCTGCCCCCTTCATTATACAAAACCAAACTGATAATTCTTTACACAATTAAATACTTTCCCAATTGCTTAGCTAAGACTTTTACTTATGTAGCCTCCTCTGAAAGATCAGGGGTTTCAAACTGCTTCCTTTGGGGGAGTGGAACAGGCCATAAAACCTCTACAAGCAGTAACTGTGGACTACATCTCCAAGAATCCCATCTTTGGAGCCAAAGCTTGTCCCTTGCCTCTACAGGAAGGAGGGGAAGTGGAGGAGAGCAGACATCTTGATTGAGAGATCCTGTGGTGTGATTAAAGCGAGCTCCCAGAGTGAAGAAAGACAGAGTATTTTCAGACATGACAGTACCATGGGTAACCGCACTTTGACCCGTGGTGCCACCCGCATTGCCATCATGTCTGAACTGGCCCACCCGTTGTTTCCATGGGCCATGGAAGTTCTTAGCCTGGACTGTAACTCAGGTCCATCTATGAGTCACAGCCCAGGCTAAGCGCTACTGCGGCCTGGGGAAGTCATCTCCAGTCACATATAATGGCCTGCTCTACCTGACCCTGGTCTGGGGCCAGGACTGTTTCAGGTGGGTGTGGTGGCCTCATAGCAGCCGCCTCTCAGGGAATAGGGTGGGCTATGCTCAGAAGCGTGGGGGGCAGGATCGTGCAGACCACCGGTCAGCAGCTGGGTCAGATCCTGCCCGGGAGGAGCATCTTCACTCTGGGCAGGATCACAGGGCATTTTCAGACAAGACACTCTCCACCCACTACCCACTGATCAACTATACATGTTGCAGGGCTTCAGGGTTACCCTACAGGTGCCCTGTAACATGTATAGTGGGTGGGAGATGGGTGGGTAGGGAGTGTCTTGTCTGAAAATACCCAAAGTGTGATGGCACGGTACGCTGCCATATGTGAAAATACCCATAGAGGGTCTTGCTGGATTGTTCCAGGGTGCTGCAGAGCCTGATGGAAGTGACTAGATTTTCCACATCATTGTTTTGTCTGGCAGGGGGACCTGAACTAGAGTGCTGTCTGTTTGGAGGACTGCAGGAGAGTTCTCTGTGTCCTGCCTTTCTCCCATCCTGACTGTCTCCTGCCAGCTTCATGGTGCTTGAATTTATGAAGAAAAATTTGACCTAACTGTGGTGCTGTAAGTAGCAAGCTGTAGTCTTAGCACTACTGGCATATGTTCTAAGCCAGCCAATGCAAGCAAGATCTACCCAAAATCTACCAGACAGTGGGTCTGGGTTGTGCAACCCCAGGGAGGGATGGTTTGGTGTGGTTTCTCTTTTTTTCTCCTCATGAAAGACAACATTTTGTGTCTATTTAAATGTTATGTTTGTGGGTCTCATCGAGGTTTATTTTATCTACATGTAATTTAGGGAACTGTGGGGTTGGGTTTTTTTCCTGGGAGGTTGTAGAGGCTCTTCAATGAAGTTTACGTCACTCAGGTGACAGCACCATGCTAGAAGATCATCCGTTACAGATGGACCAAGAGACCTACCTGAGCTAACTACACCACATCATTGCCAGGTCCGACACAGGATATCCCTCTATAACATCGGGTGCCACACCCAGTGCTCCTTCAAGTAGACGCTAGGGTAGACACCTGGGCTAGCCGGATGGGGGTTACACTTAGAAATGTGGAATAGTAAAAAAATTCCGCTGATATAGTATTGTCTTTGCTTTTTCACTAACATTTACCACATAAGTAGTACTGTAATGTCATAGAAGATAGTTGTAATTTGGATATTAATTAAAAAAAATTAAATGCTGTCAAATTCCAAAATACACAGGCATAATTAAAGGTATCTAACACCACACTATTTCTGACATTTTTTACCCTTATGTTTGCTTTCATTTTATTAATAAATATGACGTGAAAGAAGTTTAATTGACTTGAACCTAGGTGTGTCCATTATGGATTCAGATCAATCCGTAAAAGCCCAAAACGGGCTGTTACGGATTGATCTGAACCAATACGAACTCCGTCCATGCAAGTCACAGATCGGGAGTTACAGGTCCCCACGCACACACCCTGAGGCCATGGCATGTACTTACCGGTCTCAGACAGCTTGATTGAAACGCTTCTGTGAGGAGGTCTCTCAGCAGACTACCTTGCCACGGCACACTGCTGAGCTCCCTGCTCCACAGCGCACATTTGCAAAATGGCCACCAGGCTCATTCTGTGCATATGAAAAATGGCCACCACCCATAGCCAAAAGGGTGTTGACCAAAATGACATTGCTACCAAAATGGCCCCCAGATGAACATGCGCAAAATGGCCACCGCCCTTAACTAAAATGGCACTGATGTCATTTTATCCCCCACCATCTTGGTTAAGGGCAGCAGCCATTTTGTGCATGCACAAAATGGGCCCTGTAGCCATTTTTCACATGCACTGAGCAAGAAGCTCGGTAGCGTGCCACAGCAAGGGAGTTTGGCAAGAAGCCCTCCCCCCCACCCCTAGCAGCGGCGAGCCAGTGGAGCTTCAATCAAGTCATCTGAAACCAGTAAGTACATGCCAGTATCCCAGAGGATGGCGGGATATTGGGTCTCAGGGGGTGTGGGTGGATCTACCGCCAGCCCACCATTGCTATGGGGTGACCCACTGCTGTGGAGGATGGGCCTGCTGCCAGTCTGCCACTGTTGGGGGTGAGCTTTCCAGCAGACCCCCATGCCGTGGGGCGCTACCGAGCTCCCTGCTCTGCAGCACACAAGTGAACAATGGCCACTGGGGTGTGGGAGGTCGGACTTGGACTGGCTTCCCATTGACTTCAATGGGAAAATTTTCCATTGTCTTCAATGGGATCTGAACCTGAACAGTAATGGATCTGAAAATTACAGATCCGAATCAGTAATTCAATCTGAATACTCATACCTACTTGATCCTTTATTTTACAAACTATAATGCCCTCCTTTATAAACTCAGGGACATGCTTTCCAAGCTGATCAGCTTTTCAGGAACCTTGACTAATCCACTGAAATCTGTTGAGCTGACCTCACATGCCGAAAAATTGACACCAACACGTATATTCCCTTTGACCTTCCTCTTACAAATCTGAGATTCAAGAAACAGGCTGAAAAGGAAAAACATTCTTTCCTATAAACATTAAGCTATACAATACTGATCCCTTTCTCAAATTAAACTGGAGCCCATATTTAAAATGTTATATTTTTAAATCGTCTGCAATAACAATGCCTTCTTATTTTTAAAAATGTAAAGAAGGTAAAATATAACCAGAATTGTACTGTTTGTTTTTGTTTTAGAAGGAAGATAATCCTGTCTGTGACATATTTGACTCACAAACGCTGTGCAATGGAATGAGAGCTAGCAGAAAGGACACAAGATGTCTTTGTTTTGAATTGTTTAAAAAGCAGAAAAAAAGATTTTTTTTACAACAAGTCTTTTGGAATGAAAGTAAGACGCAGGGTAAAATAACCTTTTCTCTCAGAGAAGAAACAGAGCCAATGTCCTTCCACAGGCTTCCTGTGTTAGGTTCCAAATGCGTTTCTTCCTATGCAATATCTGGTATGTCCAAATAGTTAGCCAATCTAAAAAGCAATTGAACACCTACAATCTGCATCAACTTACTTGTTGAGGCTCCCAGAACATTACAGAGGGTGCTTCTGGACACAGATCCAAAACTGCCTCCCTGGTTCCCAGTGTCCTGTAAGCTCTTTATAGTTCTTATTGATTTTAAAATCCTTCCCTTTTATGCAGATTTCTTCCATTCAATTTACAATTTCCAGCTTAATAATCCATTCCAAAACACACAATTTGATTCTTAAATTCTTCTTTTGATTATCCTTAACTTTTATTAACAGACGCTATTTCTTTTCATCTATTATTTATAAGACATTCAGTGTTCAAAGTCCTTATCTGTCTCATAGCTACTCTATTATTCTCAGTTTACAGATGGAAACTGAAGCTGTGAAAAGGTGACCTACAATGCTGATCAACAAGTTAATAACTAAACTGGGATTTGAACCCTGGTCTCCTAAGTCCAAGCCCAACACCTGATTCACCAGGCTACACCAGCTTTCTTATTTAAGCCTTGTAGAGATACTAAGGTTGGCACAATTGTCAATTACTTCACCGCAGTCAAATAGCATCAAAAATTCCATGAAGCTAAGGCCCATTTTAAACGGGCTGTGGTAGGGGGTGGATGGGAGTGCGCCCCAGTGTGGGGGCAGTGGGAGGGTGTCAGTACACGGGCACACACCCATCTCAATGCACGGAGCGATCGCCATTCTGGCCAATTGCTCCATGTGCAGGCGATGGGTGGAGGTGGGTGGAGATGGGTGTGTCATGGGAGTGCGCACACACCCCCACCCACCCATCACAGTCACACAGGCAGCACCCATGCAGCGGATCTGCATGGGCCCGTCTCATTTAAAAATGGCCTAAGAATGCTGCTGTGTAGGTAGCACCTTACCTTTTTTTATTTCATTATATTGTCATTTGTTAGAAAAGGTAGGAGTGAAGTTGCCCCCTAGCCCTGCAGTAGTCAGGTCACACACATACACCCTTCCCTACACTCACTCGCATACACACACTAGACTTTTCCCCCAACCCCCATACACATGGCTATAGACAGCCACCCATTACATTTAGGAGCAGGTACTCCCTGTACTGCTTATTCAGTCTCCTTTCCCTTCCCTCCTATTAAACCATGTGGGACTGCATGAGGTACTCTGTGCAAACAGATAGGCCAAACCTAGCAGTAGGGGTGGGACACCGGGAAGAATATCAGATACCGGATTTACCGCTATCGGATCTCCCCGGTACCAGATTTACTGGTATCGGCATACTGGATCTTTAACACTGGGCATTTTACTGGTTTTTTTACATTGTGGCCATTTATCTCAATGGCCGTAATGTAAAAAAAAACTGTAAAGCGCCCAATATTAAAGATCCAGTATGCTGGTACAGGTAAATATCGGATTTATCACATTAATCTGATACACCCAAATACCGGCAATATCGGTTCTCGGGAGAACCGGAATTCCCACCCCTACATAGCAGCACAGTAAAACGTCTCCTACTGGCCATCTGCTGTAACTGTAGGCATCTCCAAACAGAAACACAAGCAGTCATCACAGTGGCAAAGGTCAGAAGTGCATAGGACAATGGGTAAAAACAAACATGACTGTGCCACAGTAGCAACCCAGCCCAGGTTAAATCAGGAAGCCATCATGGACATGGCCCAGACTGGCTCGAGCCACAGAACAAATGTTCACATGGCCAAGGCCCTAGGCCTGCGCTGCACAGCGCCCTGCCATGACGGACAGCCAAAGAGTGACAAAGTGACAGAGAGTCCAAAAAGTAACAAAGTGGGCCAAAGTGGCCTGCCGTCACGTCTGTTAACACCATTGTGCTTGCTGCAGGAACTAAGGAGTATCCTCTCCATGTGGTCTGGCTTTTTATTCTATAAAGTTCCTGAGAGGGACTGGCCTCAAGTCTTCCAGAAAAACAGTAGCTGTTAGAAAGAGAACTGAAGGATACTGGCTGAATAAAGCACAAGAGATACTTGTGCTTAGATTGCGGAAAACCAAAATCATTTGTTTATATTTGTACATAGAGTCAGGGAAAGCCAAAATCATTGGTTTGGAAGCATTTTAGTAGAAAAGTACATGGAAAGTCTGTTAAAGCTCAATGCAAATTCTGTTCCTCTGGGTATGTGACACATGCAGATAGAATGAAGAAGCACTTGTTTAATTCTTGTGCTAGGTGTCCAACTGCTAAATTCACACTTTATTATGCTGGTCCTTGTGGAACTTTTCTCTTTGTTTTGCTGGTCAACTACTGTTAAAGACAGATTATTGGAGTCAAATAGTAAGAAAGGGCAACTGTTCTGAATCAAAAATTGTTTTTTAATTACATTCTCCTTCTACTTCATCTTCAGCAGTATCACAAAGCACAGTCTTGCAATGAAGATATAAGTGGTAGTGAAAGTGTTAATAGTTCTATTTCTACATAGTTTTCTAATATTTTTTCTACTTCGTGTGCTTCAGTATTAAGAACTCCTACTCCTGGAAAGTACTCAGAAGTTTAGCAAATTGGTATTTAAAGTTTTTTGGATCAAATGTCTGATGACCAGAAAAGGAAACTTGATCATATGTTTGCTAGAAGTATTTATGTCAGCAACACACCATTTCATATATCTAAAATCCTTATATGCTAGAATCTTTTCAAAAATTGCATCCAATTTACAAAGATTCAAGTAGGAAACAGCTTTCAGGAAGTCTTTTGAATGCTGACGTGGAAGATGTGAAAAAGAAAACTGGTTTTCTTATTGTACAAGCTCCTCCTGTGTCTCTAGTGTCTGATGAGTGGAGCAGTATTCACAATGGGGTTGAACCCATGCCCCGTGGATCCTGCACCCGCACAGGAACCTCTCACACCGCGGGCACACTATGCTGCGCAGAAACTGCACACATGCACGCATGGGCAGAGGTGTTCACAGAATCCACGGGCCATAGATGTATTTATTTATTTATTGGCACTAGCTCTCGCCATAGCCATCATAAAGTCATAACAGAAATAAAATTATACAAAACAACATATCAAGAAATAATAATCTGCTGCACCAACTAAAAATAAACTAATAACAAAGAAGATAAAAAATGCATACATACACAGCAATAATAAACAATTTTGTGAGTCAACCTGCTAGCCAGCTCCATCAGCCTACATAATTTATGGCAACTGTAGGCAGGGACCCGAGTTGACTGCACCAAAAAATCTTAAATTCTGCAACCAGTGAAGCCAAATTCTGCAAATTCACTGCGAGCATTATTATTTGCATAATTAACTTGATTTGCATAACTATGCATGCTGGGAAGCAAATTTGCAATAGGTTTGACATAGAATCACAACTTTGCTAATCAAACACAACTCAAATCCTCTGGAATTTCAGCACCTCCTCACGCAAACATAGGGCCTTCATACCCCACCCACCCACAATTCATCTCCCAGGGGCCTATTTACCCTTGGGTCATGGTCAGGATTGGCTAATTCTGTGAGGATTGGCTGATTCTGCGAAAATAACTGCAAATTGCAGCAACGCAGTCAACTCGGGTCCCTCCCTGACTGTAGGATAGCGCTTCCTTATTGCAACTGCTTTTTTCATATAGGCTACCAGATTAGTAATTATGTGCAATTACTCCTGTTGGCATAGCCATATCAGTTTTTCCCACTTTGTAAAATGAAGCATCTCCCTCAAGGCAGGCAGAAGGTGTTTCTCCCTAATATCAATGAAATAACAACATTCCAGAGTATAATGAATCACATCCTCCATCACCTCCATTCCACATGTACATTTCCTATGTTCTTTAGACCAACGCAGACGCAGACCAATGTTAGTGCTGATTCCATCAATGACATTCACAATCATGTCAGATGGACCCAGCAACAATTATCCAGTTCTGCTGTAAGATATTTGGCCGTGCCACAGGTTGGCATCCAATGTACATAAAGAGGAGAGATTTTACTACACCGTATAGCCGCAATATCATCTTGTCGAGCTATGTCAACTAATCTCTGCAAGAGGTCCATCTTTTCTCTTCCCGAGAAAAAAAACGCTCATCCTTGTTCATAGCACAATTAAATCCAGATCTATTCAGGATCTGAAAAAGGAATAACAACCATGGTGACTGACGAGAAGTAGGTATCATGATATCCTCAAGATAGCACATTTTTAATAGTCTCCCGGGTGGTAATGTTAACAGCATAAAACAAAATTTGACAACTCTTTGCGTAACCAGAGAATTAACTGACTCCATACAAGTTTCAACCCTCAGCAGAGCTGCAGGGTAGAAGGTGGCAAATCCAGAGCAGCCCTTAAAAATTATGTTGAACCACTTCTATCATTTCATCAGCAGAGTACCCCCCATACGTCAGCCCCATAGAATATCTGTGGCAATACCTCGCTCTAAATGCTTTACAGGCGGCCTGAAACGAAATAGACCCATAAAGGGCCAGACCACCTGTGATGACTGACATGCTCTTTGTTTTGCTGCCTCTAAATGTACCTTCCAACCCCAATTGCAAGAAAAGGTTAGTCCCCAATATTTAAAGGACTTAACCACCTCTATAAAATAACCCGCCATGTGCCAACAGAATTCTCTGAGTTGTCTATCCTATCTAACAATTTTTGTTTTCTGAAAATTAACCTTCAGCCCATTTATTTCACAGAGCTCATGAAAGGTAATCAAGACAAGCTGAAGACATACTGGTATTCGAGAAAATATGGCAGCAACATCAGCATATAGCAGGATATTAACATGCACAGCCAAAATCTTTGGTGGGTGATAATGCACATTTCTCATAATTCCAATTAGATCATTCACATACAGATTGAATAGAAGGGGAGCAAGGATGCAACCTTGTCACACCCCCTTTTGAATAACAAAACTATCTGATAGTATCTCTATACCACAACAGCTGACCCTTGCCCACGTTCCTTCATAATATAATCTCAGGAGATTTAACAAACATGGGTTGATATTAAGAGCATACAATTTCTGCCATAGCCTCTCCCAATTAATAGTATCAAATGCTGAGGTCAAATCGACAAATGCAACATACAGCTTATCCTTCAATAATTTTGTATACTTATATACAATATATTGCAAGGTAAATGCATGAAGGACAGTTGAAAATCCAGCTCTGAAGCCAGTTTGCTCTTCTTCCAATATAATTTCATCATTGACTCATATAATCAACTTCCACAATAAATATCTGGCAAATAACTTTGCTACAACATTAATTAAAGGTATAGGTCTATAGGAAGCTGAGTCATCCTGAGAACCTTTTTTATAAATAGAGATAATTAAATTCCCTTTCCATGTCTCTGGGATATTTCCAGTTGCCAAAATAGAATTAAGCCATACAGTCAGTATAGGGCCACACCAATCCATATGGTGGTAAAAGAATTCAAGAAGTAAACCATCCATACCAGGTGCTTTTCCCATTTTCTGGGCTTTAATAAGCTTCTCAACCGCTATCTCAGTAACCATGTGATGGTTAACGAGATTAGGGTCTATCCAATTTGATCCTCTGAGGGCAGATGTTCCCCCAATTTCATCAGCTGAATAATGAGTAGCATAATATTGTACCCAACTATCAGGAGGGATACTAGAATCAAGGCCACCTTTGTACTGTGACACTCCCCTAGACACCATATTCCAGAATGTTTTGCTATCCCCAGTTTGAATTGCTAATTGTAACTTTTCCCGATTGTCTGATGCCAAGAATGAGTTCCTGAACATTAAGGAACACATTTGTGAGAATACTGTACAAAGTTCACTTACAGAAGCTGAAAAGAAAAAAATAATAGACAAAATAATATCACGGGAAAATCAAGTGATCACTCCCATATATAATGCTGCTTATCTTCTTGATCTACGTTTCCAGGGCCATGACATTTCTGATGATGAATTTTATTCAGCTTGCAACATTATAGTGGCTGTTGCAAATTTTAAATGATATAAAGATGAACAAACAATTCTAGTGGAGATAGCAAACTATAAAGCAAGAAGCAAACACCCATTCAGTCATAAAACAATGTGGAATGCAATTGCAGCAACTGAATCAAAACAGATTGCTCCATCATCATTGTGGAAAGGGTTGTATCCTCCTTGCAGACCTCTTGTATCTGGGAGGGAGCTGGGAGCCACTGCAGGTTCGCCCATTGCCCCTTGTGCTGGTTTGGGGGTGTTTTTTCCACCTGCCCGCCCACCCACTCTGCTGGAGNATCTGGGAGGGAGCTGGGAGCCACTGCAGGTTCGCCCATTGCCCCTTGTGCTGGTTTGGGGGTGTTTTTTCCACCTGCCCGCCCACCCACCCTGCTGGAGGATATAAACTGCTCTGGTTTTCCTCACCCCACCCCACTTTGTGGAGGAGGAGAGAGGGTGGGGCAAGATCCAGTGCTGTTGGGACTCCCTCAAGCCAGGTAATAAGCGTTTGGGACTCTGGCAGCACCGCAGGCTGCGTCTATCTGGGAGGGGGATGGGAGCCATTGCAGGTTCACCCCTGTTGCCCCTTGTACTGGTTTTTGGGGTGTTTTTTCCACCTGCCTGCCCACCCACTCTGCTGGAGAATATCACCTGTTCTGTTTTCCTCCCCACCCCTTTGTGGAGGAGGAGAGGGAACAATTGGGTTACTCCCCAGGGAATTGTTCTTCTTTGGTTTATATGGGAGGATGGTCGGAATAACAGGTGAAATTCTGCCGCACCACCACTAGGAGGTGTTAACAAGCTTCTGAAGCGCCTGCGTGGGGGAATTTGTGCCGAAACTCCTCAGTTGTAAGAAGCCGAAACACCGGGAACCTAAATAAACATATACTAACAAAAACAACAACAGTGGAACAACAAAGAAACATTCCTCCCTATGTTAGGCCCTAGGTCAGCCCCTAGTGGGACTACAAAAACTAAAAGACCATAGGAAAAAGGGTGATAACCTAAGGGTCCTCCCTATGCCTGAGTTAGGCTCTAGCTGGGAGGGCTGACCATCCTCCCGTATAGACCAAAGAAGAACAATTCCCCGGTGAGTAACCCAATTGTTCCTTCTGTGGTTTATGTTTCGGATGGTCAGAACAACGGGAGGCTTATAGCAGTATAAGCCTATATGGAAAGGGAGGGAAAGGAGCGAAGGCATGAGCTAAGTCCCTCAAACCGTCAAGGGGCATTAAGGAGAGGATCCCCTGAAGGGTTCTGTGGCCAAAGGCCACCTCCACTGAATCAAAAAGGTCAATTTTATAGTGTTGTGTGAAGGTGTGCACAGACCTCCATGTAGCTGCCCTACGTATCTCAGAATAGGGGACCCTAGCCTTGAATGCCCAGGAAGAGACCATCCCTCTGGTAGAATGAGCTGCCACCCCAGAAAGGGCAGGGGGGAGGCAAATTGGAAGCTTTATAAGCTTCCCTGACACACCCTGCAATCCAGCTGGAAATGATGGACTTAGATGCCTTCCTTCCCCTATATCTATGGTGATAATAGACCAGAAGAGCTGAGGACTGCCTAAAGGCGGCTGTTCTGTGGAGATAAGTCTTCAGGGCTCTGCGTACGTCTAGGGTATGCTACCTCCTCTCTAAGGGATGGCAAGGATTAGGGCAAAAAGAGGGGAGAACCACCTCTTGGGAGAGATGAAAAAGAGTTAATTTTAGGGATGAAGGAAAGGTCAAGCTGTAGGCTCACAGATTCCTTCCTGAAGATGCAGAGAGCGGGATCCATAGAGAGTGCCCCAATTTCTGAAATCTGTCTTGCTGACATGATTGCTATGAGAAAGGTGACTTTTAAGAACAAAAAATATAAGGAGATCTCAGACAGAGGCTCGAAGGGGGGCTGTGTCAGGGCGTTGAGCACGATATTTAAGTTCCATGTAGGAAACCTATGAATCACTGGGGGGGGCCAACTGGCATGCCCCCCTCAGAAATCTGTGAACATGAGGGTGAGATGAAAGTCTTTCCCTTCCCAGGGAAGAAAGCGTAGAGTCAATGGCCGCGAGCTGACGGGATAATGAAAGGGGCTTCAGCCCTTTATCAAGGCCGTCTTGGAGAAACTGCAGAACTTGTAAAAGGGTTGGAGAGTTTGGAGGGCACCTTTGCACCTTACACCTCTTGACAAAAATATTCCAGGAGAATTGGTAAATCCACTTGGTAGAGTCCCTCTTGTCCGTTGTGAGAGTGTGAATAATAGTTTCCGGGTAACCGCGATCCATTAGGGCCCTAGATTCAAGGGCCAGGCAGTCAGATTCAGGAAGTCCGGGTTGTCGTGTACTAAGGGGCCCTGATGAAGAAGGTTTGGGGCCTGCGGAAGTCTCCAGAATTGGCTGCCTGAGAGCTCCATGAGATCCGAGAACCAAGGCCTGCAAGGCCAGAATGGTGCTATCAGGATTACTCTGTGTTTGCCCTGTCTGCATTTGGCTAATGTTCAACTCAGGAGGGGAAGCAGAGGAAAGGCGTGAAGAAGATCTGGATGCCAAGGGAAGGATAACGCATCCATCCCTAGGGCTGCCCTGCAGTAGTGTCTGGACAGGAAGCGGGGGAGTTTGGCATTGAACTGGGACGCAAAGAGATCCAGATGAGGCTGGCCGAATCTGAGGACAATCTGGCTGAAGATGCTCTGGTCGAGACTCCACTCCCCTGGATCCGCTGTTCTGTGGCTTAGACAGTCTGCTTCCACATTGTCCTTTCCTTTGATATGGTGGGCTACCGGACACTGGGTTGTCTTCTGCTCACCGGAAGAGACGCTTAGCCTCCTGGTGCAGGGCCGGTGAACGGGATCCTCCCTGGTTGTTGATGTAAGCGACTGCCGATGTCTGAGAGCACCAGGAGGTGTTGGTTCCTGAACGCCCTAGGAGCACACTGGAGGGCTAGTTGGACCACCTGCAGCTCGAGCCAATTGATACTGTGATGGAGATCTGACTCTAACCACCGGCCTTGAGCTGTCTAACCGTTTGAGTGGGCTCCCCAGCCTCTGAGGCTGGCATCTGTTGTCAGGGTCTGTCTGGGTGGATCCTGCAGGGGGCCTCCTGCTGAGAAGTGGTTCGGAGCTTCCCACCACCGTAGAGACGCTGCCATGAAACTGTCAAGACGCAGAAACTTTGTGGTTCGAGACATAGTGATGTGTTGCCACGGACAAAGGAAAAGCTGCAACGGTCTGGCATGAAATCTTGCCCACTGAAGATGGGGAAAGCACAAAATCATCAGACCTAGCAACGAAGCTAGGTGACTCAAATGAATCCTGTGCAGCTGTCTGAACTTCTGGCACTTCTGACAGATCTTGAGCTGCCTCTCCTCTGGAATGAAAACTCTGTATCTCACCGTGTCGATGATTATCCCCAGGTGATGAATTCTCTGTGACGGGACCAGCTGACTCTTCTTCCAACTGATCACGAAGCCATGGTACTGCAGATAAGAGAGAGTGGCCTGAACATGGGCTATAGCCTCTGCTTCTGAATGGGCCCTTACTAGCTGATCATCTAGATAAGGAAAGACAGCAATCTTCTGCATCCTCAGGTTGGCCACCAGGGGAACCAAGACCTTGGTGAAGGTGCGAGGAGAGGTGGCCAGCTCAAATGGCAGGACTCTGTACTGCCAGTGGCTGCCGTGGTAGTAAAAACGCAGCCACTTCCTGTGGGCTGAGAGGACGGGCACGGGCAGGGAAGCGTCCTTTAGATCTAAGGATGCTAACCAGTGGTTGTGGCTGATGGACATACAAATGGAAGCAACTGTTTCCATCTTGAATCTCTGATGTTTCAGGGACCTGTTCAGTTTCTTCAAGTCCAGAATCCCTCTCCGGCCTCCAGTCTTTTTCTGTACCAAAAAGAAGATTGAATAAAATCCCATAAACTTTTCTGATGGAGGGACAGGATCTATGGCTCACAGAGTCAGAAGCCTTTGAATTTCTACCAGCATGGCTGAATGCTTTGTGGGATTCTTTGACTGGAGAGAAGGAAGAAAAGAGTCTTTGGGATATTGAGAGAATCCTAGGGAGTAGCCCTTTGCCACTGTGTCTCTTACCCATCTGTCGGAAGTTGCCTCCCGCCATCTGGCAGCAAAGAGCTGTAGTCTTCCCCCCACCCCCACCCCGAGCGGTGGCGTCATGAACTATAGGGGAAAGAGCATCAGGAGTCATGCTTTTTGGGTGGTAAAGAGCCCCTTCTGACCCTGGAGGATTGCTGATAGACCCTTGACCTGAAGCCCCTGCCTCTGGCCCCTCTAGAGCGAGAGGAGAAAATCCAAGTTCGGGGGGCACTGTAGTCCCTGCGCTGGCCCACAAAGAATTTGTTGAATGGATGAAAAAAAGACTTGGCAAACTGAACCTGGCTGAGAGAGGTCTTTTTCTCCTTACTAGAGGCCTCTAGGAGCACCTGATCCAAAAAGCTTTCCTCCTTTGAACTGATTGTTCACTAAGAGGTTTCTGGCATGTGTGTCGGCTCTCCAGGAGTGGAGCCAGAGGCGCCTTCTTGCCGCCACATTAGCTGCCATGCCTCTAGCAGCCCAGACTACAGAGTCCATAGAGGCATCTACTAGGAAGGATTGGGCCATAGTGATAGTCTCTGCCAGCTTATCCGCTTCCTTCTCCGTGATTTCCTTGTCTTTACTGATATGAAACCACTTCAGGATAGCCCTTGACGCATAGGAGGTTGTAACTGCCATCCTCAGGAGATTGGAGAGGCACTCAAAGCTTCTCCTAAGGCCAGTTTCAATACCCTTGTCCATTGGGTCCTTTGGCAAAATGTCCCCTTCAGAGGGGAAAACAGTTTGCCTTGCTAGAGATCCAGCGGCTGCATCTACCCTAGGGATGGCAAAAATAGAGGAGCAGGTCTTATGAAAATCATACAGGCCTATTAGGGGCCTGGACAACTTGACTGATTTTGTGGGATGCCTCCATTGTTCCCTAATAAGCTTTTCGAACTTATGGTCCAATTTTGACAGCCTGGAGGAGGAACTCAGCCTGGGTAAGTATTCCCTGTCAGACTCAGAAGATTCTGAGGAAGAGAGTCTGACTCCCTTTTTTTGTGCTGCTTTGCTTTTGCTTGATACAGAGAGAGCACTCTCTCAGCTCTGCTTAAAATCTTGTGGGCCTGGGGAAAGGGAAGCTCCCTGTCTAGGTCCTTACTCCAATGGGGAAAACCCTCTTTGGCTGTAAGGGGCTCCCTTTCCTCACTTGAGGGCTGTAGCTCCAGCTCCATCTTCGAGTCAGAGACTTTGAGGAGCGGTCTAGCAGCTTTTGTGCTCGAGTGCGTCCTTCTGCGCTTAGACGGGCGAGGCGGGATAGAGGACGAGCTCTGAGAGTCCTCACCTGAGGACTGGGCATTGCGCCAACCCTCCCCCTCCTCCTCCAAAGAGGAGCCCAGCAAGGCGTGGATAGAGGGAATTCTGGGAGCAGACTGAGGGGCCCGGTGTTTGCCCTTGCTGGCCGTTTTAGATCTTCCCTTAAACCCCCGGTGGGGGGAGCTGCCCTGAGAGGAATGTGAGCTCCTCCTCCTTTTCCCCTTTGATGAGGCAGACTTGCCCTGCAGATCAGACAGCGCCAGCAGCATTTGCTACATCATTTCAAGCTGGAGCTGCTGAAAGTCTGCTGCCAAAGGGGGCCCCCGTGCCTGTACCTCCTCTGTGGAGGAGGAAGCAGGAGAGGAGTCCTCTCGGGCTGTGGCTGCCTCGTCCTGTCTGGCGGCCTCAGGCTCCCGCTGCTGGATAGACGCTGTCTGAGCGCGGGCGGCATTCCGCCTGGTCTTTGCCATCTCCACCATAGGCAAGGGGCCCCACCACAAGCTTACATGGGTCCGTTCTTAGTCAGCCCAGCAGCAGGGAAAAAGGGAACACTGGGTTGTGCCCAGGCAGGTAACGCAAACCTCGGTGAGGGCAGGCGTCGCCTAGCTCAAGCGACTATTCCTGCTTGTATTCTTCCATTTTGTTTTCCTTATATTTTTTATTATTATTATTATTTTTCTCCCGGAGAGAGAAAAGCCTCCTGCCGCAAGTGAGGCAGAAAGTAAACTGGGCAGTTTCTGCGCGAATTCCCCCGTGCAGGCGCTTCCGAAACTTGTTAACGCCACCTGGTGGTGGTGCGGCAGAATTGCACCCGTTGTTCCAACCATCCAAAACATAAACCATAGAAAGGGCGGGGTGAGATCCAGTGCTGTTGGGACTCCCTCAAGCCAGGAAATAAAAAGCTGGGACTCTGGCACTGCCACAGGTACATGCTGCAGGCCGCATGCCAAAGAGCCACTCCCAAAGGGCCTTTGGCAGGGTCCTTGGGGGTTGGAGGGGGACTTGTGGAAGTTGTGAGGGCATGTGATGAGTGGGGGATGCTGTTTTTTGTGCAGGAGGTAAGAGTGTAAGGTGTTTAGTCAATGACGTTAGGGGAGTCGTCTAGTAGAGTGCATTTGTGGGTTTTGTTTAGAGATTGGTTAGACTATTAGAGGTGTGCACCAGGGAGGGGCCCATGTTGTTTTTTGGTTTTGTTTTTGTTTTTTCATTTTTGTTATAATAAGAAGAATAAGAATAAGAATAAGAATAATAAATTTTTATTGTACTGGCCTTACGGCCTTGACAAAACAAAACAAAACATACAAGTACAAATACACAGCAAGCGATAAACAATACCAACATACATTTTTGTTATTTAAATATTTCGTTTTCAAAAAGATAAACATTTTGTTTTTGCTTTCATTTTCAATTTCCATTTGGTTTCAATAGAAAACACATTTTCAGCTGTAACCTTTTTGTTTTTCATTATATTTGATGAAACCTGGAATTATTGTACCTCCAATGGAAGGCATTAAGTGTACCAAATTTCAGAAAGATTTGATAAAGGAATCCTATTTTATAAGCAGTTGAATTGTGTTATTTTGTTGTGTTATCACCTTTGTCATGGTCAAACCATTACCTCCTACAGGCTCTCGTTACAGCGCGCTTTGGCCTTGGTGGGGTGTGGAACCTATTAGAATGGTCCACCCCCATAGACTTATGGAACTAAGTGGGTTCTGGAATGATCTGGTGGGGTTCCCCTTGGACCTCAACAGACACTCGGTTGATACCTTCATTGCCATATGGGATGACCAATTGGTGGAGGTAATTGATCGAGTGCCTCCTAGGCATCCACTCCCCGCATTTCAGCATCGCAGGTCCCTGTGGTTTACGGAGGACCTGGGATGGCAGAAGCATAAAGGGAGGCAGCTAGAGCACTGGTGGTGTTGAACTCACACTGAAGTGACTGTTCGCGGCATAGAGCATTTTTGAGAGCCTATGCTGTAGCTGTGTGGGCAGTAGGGATGACAAATTTGGTTTCAGATCAATCCATAATTGCCCAAAAATGGCAAGTATGGGTTGATCCGTAATTATCCGTAACAGCCCCCTCACCCATAATGCCTGCAATTTACAGACACTGCTGGGGCTGACCCCCGCTGACCAGCAGGAGTGGTGGGAGTGCTGAGGAAGGGAATGGGCACTGAGGGGAGCAGTCTGGAGGGCTGTGGGGCAGCGCTGGTACTTACCCCGTAGGTTCCCTGTTGCTCCAGCCCGTGCTCGCCTCCTGCAGCGCTCAGGTCACCTGCCACCTGTTGTGCACCACACTTTTTTCCCAGGAAAGACCTACACCTGCGCAGAATGGCCAAAATGGCCATTCTGCGCACGTGCAGCCCTCTACTAAGATGGCATGAATTAGATCAGGGTCGATTGACCTTTCTGATTCTGTTAGATCTGTCGGCTGCTTTCGGTACCATTGACCATGCGATGTTGGTCACTCGCTTGGGTTGGGTGGGACTGTTCTGGAATGGTTCCATTTTTTCCTGGCTGGGAGTACTCAGCAAGTGGTGCTGTGGGATTGTTCATCGTCTTCCCAGGACCTCTCATGTGAAGTTTATTTTATTTATTTATTTATTTATTTATAATTTTTAGCCACCCCCTCTCATGCCTACAGCATCTCAGGGCGGCTTACAAAGTTAAAAAAATATATAACAATAAAATCCAATAAAAATCCAAGACTACAAAACATTTTTAAAAAATCTTTAAAAAACCCAGATTTATCCCCAACTACCCCACCCTACCACCGTCCCCTCCGAAGGCCTGGGTGAATAGCCAGGTCTTGCAGGCTCAGCGAAAAGCCAGCAGACCTGGGGCCAGGCGGGCTTCCTCCAGGAGGAAGCTCCAAAGTTGCGGTCCGGCCACCGAGAATGCCCTCTCCATAGTGGCCCCCCGTTTTACACGGGAGACCTCCAAAAAGGTGCCCCCAGTAGACCAAAGGGATCGCTCTGAGGCGCAGAGGGCAAGGCGGTCCCTGAGGTATGAGGGGCCCAGACCGTGCAGGGCTTTATAGGCCAACACCAACACCTTGAATCTGGCTCAGTACGCTATAGGCAGCCAGTGCAGAGTATGGAGCACAGGTGTTATGTGCTCCCATCAACCCATCCCGTGAGGAGATGGGCTGCCGCATTCTGCGGCAGCCTCCGAACCAGTATCAAGGGAAGCCCCACAGAGAGCGCGTTACAGTAGTCTAGCCTCAAGGTGATGAAGGCGTGGGTGAGGGTGGCCAGGTTGGGCTTGGTAATGTACGGACGCAGCCTCCCCAGTAGATACAACTGGTGAAAGGTGGCTTTAGCCACCGCCTCCACCTGTCGATCCAGACGGAGGTCTGCATCCAGAATCACTCCCAGACTCCGAACCTGCTGGGCTACAGGAGGGCGGACCCCACCTACGAGGGGAACCGACACCTCCCTCACCCTACCCACCACCATCACCTCCATCTTGTTGGGATTGAGCTTCAATCTGCTCTGCCATCCAATCCGCCATGGCCTCCAAACATTGGGAAAGTAACGAGACAGTAGGACCTGGGTCAGTTGAAAACGAGAGGTACAGCTGAGTATCATCAGCATATTGGTGACATCGCACCCCGAACCCTCTCACGATCTCCCCCAGGGGCTGCATATACACATTAAATAATAACAGACAGGATCTAACCCTGTGGAATGCCATAGGTCAAGGCCCAGGGACTTGATGTTTCAGCCCCCAGCACCACCCACTGGCTTCTCCCAGAGAGGAATGAGCGGAACCACCCAAGGACAGTCCCATCCAGAACCCCCAGGTCTCTCAGCCATCTCAGCAGCCCATGGTCCACTGTGTCAAAAGCAGCTGAGAGATCTAGCAAGATCAGAAATGTTGAACATCCTGCATCCATCTCCTGGCGGAGATCATCCACCAAAGCCACCAACACCTTCTCAGTACCATAACTGGGTTGGAACCCAGACTGAAAAGGGTCAAGGAAACCGATGCTATCCAGATGCGCCTGGAGCTGTAGTGCCAACGCCCGTTCAATAATCTTCCCTAAAAAGGGAAGATTAGAGATGGGTCAGTAGCTGGCGAGTGCGTCCACATCCAAAGATGGTTTCTTCCGCAGGGCGGCACACCACAGCCTCCTTGAGACTAGGCAACAATCTCCCCTGCCAAAGGGACGCATTGACTACCCTCTCCAATACTGTCCCCAAAGTCTCCCTGGAGGCTTTCACCAACCAGGACAGGCATGGGTCTAATTCGCAACTGGTGGTTCTAACAGACCCCAGGACATCCACCGCATCAGCTGGCGTCACTTCCTGAAACTCATCCCAAGAAAGTAAACCAGACAGTGCCTCCATAACCTTGTGCTTCTCACCCACTGCTTCCAATCCGGTGTCAAAGTTCCGTAACGTTCCATTCTGTCCCCCTCTTGTTCAACGTATATATGCAGCCACTCGGTGAGGTTGTTAGAAGGTTTGATGTTCAGCTGATGACACCCAACTCTACCTCTTTTTTTCATCCAACCCAGACCTGGAAGTCTCGGTGCTTACTCGGTGTTTGGTGGCTGTGGGGGACTGGATGAGGGTGAGCTGTCTGAAGCTGAATCCCCAAAAGACAGAGGTGATGCTAGTGGGAAGGGTGGTGGGGTTGGTGTCCCCAGTCATTGACGGGGTCTGTCCCCCACTGGTCCCTCAGGTTCATAGTCTGGAAGTGCTCCTCAACTCCCCGCTCTGCCTGGATGCCCAGGTGGGGGCTGTGGCGAGGAGCACTTTCAGCCAATTACATCTGGTGCAGCGGCTTCAGCCATACATTTCAGACTCCAAACTGGCCACTGTCATCCATGCTTTCATCACCTTAAGACTGGACTATTGTAACGAACTCTACACGGGGCTACCCATGGTGACGGTTCGGAGGCTGCAGCTGGTTCAGAATGTGGCGGCCCGCCTCCTTAGGGGGATGGGTGGCCATGAGCACATTATACCAGTGCTTTGCACTCTGCACTGGCTGCCTATAGTCTTCCGGGCCGATTCAAGGTGTTGGTACTTACCTATAAAGTCCTATATGGCCTGGGCCCTGCTTACCTGTGGGACTGCCTCACTCTCCGGGCTCTGGATTAGCCTCTGCGGTCGACTGGGAGCTCCTTTTTCAAGGTTCTCCGAGTATCTCTGGGGGCGATTATGGAGAGGGTGTTCTTGGTAGCCACACCTCGACTGTGGAACTTCGTCCCAGCAGAGGTCCGTGTGGCCCTGGATCTCTCCTCCTTTAGATGGCAATGTAAGACCTGGCTGTTCTGCCAGGCTTTTGGTGCGGGAGATGGGTATGGGGTGTGGGGGGAGGGATAGGAGGGGTTGTTTAGTGCCCCATTGTATGGTTTTTATAATGATGTTTTATATTTATGATATATTTATATTTCATTTATTTTTATATTTTATGTGCTCAATTTTATGTTGTTAGCCGCCCTGAGCTGCTGTTGGCAGGAGGGGCGGGATAGAAATATGTAAAATAAATTAAATAAATAAATATTTTTTAAAATAAAATTGTAAGATGTGGTGTTTAATACACATTTTTGCAATGCGCACCTAGTGTCATGTATATTAAAACCCTAAATCACCAAGTGTTTGCAAGCTACTTACTGTTCTCCACACTATGGGCTTAAATGGTCATTCAGGCCAGTCATATGGGGCAAACGGTAGCTCATAGCCCCCACACCCACTGTCCTACAGATAAAAGTCCCTTATATCCAGTTTTCCTTTTTTAATTAAAAATCAAAACTTCTAAATTAAGATTATTTTAATCCCCTTTATCCTTCCTGTGTAGTGTGTGTGTGTGTGTTTTGTTTGTGGCAAAGTAACATAAATGCAAAGAAAAATAGAGGTGCTCGCTGCTCAAACCCATTTTGGGGGCACACATTTTGAATGAAATCAAAAGTGCCTTAACAATTCCTTGTGACGTTGGTAAGAATGGTTATTATTTGTTCGCATAGTCCCCTGCTGTTTTCTGGTCAGTGTTCTGATGTAGGGAGCAAGCTATCATCACCAGGCCTCAGAGTCTCTGCCATGAATAATTTTGGCCTTGTAATCAAGCGGGACTGCATCCTCTGCAGTGAAAAGAACGAGCCAAACAATTCAATTAGTTCCTCCACAATTGCCTTGTCATTCCTGAGGACCCCTTTCACCGCAAGACGGCACCAAGGCAGCAAACATTACACTACATCTATCTGTGTCCCCCGAAATCCTTATCCACCCCTAGGGGATCTGGTGCAAACCTCCCATTTAAACCTGGGGACATGGGAGCGCAGGGCACAATAGCGTGAGGGAACAGAGACCTGCCGAGCCCTGACATAAAGAAGGCAAGCTTCCTCCTCATTACCTTTACAGAAAACACCCATCTTCCTTTAACCAATAGAGCAATTTCTCTCTGTCCTTCCCACCTGCTTTAAACACTGTTCAGTGTTTAACCGAGATCTGCACTTTGAAATGGGCTGGAAAATAAAATGTATCAGTGTCTTCCCAATGCTTCAGCCTTGTTGACCGGACAATCTTTTCATCAAGCAGCTTACTTCTAATTAACACAGGGATCCAGTCACTGCTAGCAACAACCTCCATTTACTAGCTACCTCGTCTTCTCCATCCCTCACTCACTAAGGAGGACACCATTTAGGGAAAGCTGCTACAGACTCACTTTGCTGTGGATACAGATATTTAGATCCCACAGATGTCATTTGCTGCTGGTTTGTTGTTTTTTAACCAGTACACAGTGGCTGTTTCCCCAGGTGTATTGGAATTTTAAATGGGGGAGGGAGGCTTTTCCTAAGCAGCCTCCCTGGGAAGAGGAGTAGGGAACTCCCCCAGCAGGGCAGCAGATAGGGGGCAACCTCCCCCTCCTCCATTTCAACTCCCATGCAAGGAGGAGACAGCAGAGGGGCTTTAAAATAAAGGGAGTGATAGGGGGCTTTTCCATAGCAGGACAGCTTTTGAGCTGGAGGGGAAAGCAGCGGCGGCTGGAGCTCCTGAATGTCAAGCCTATCTGTCCCTTAAAGAGACAGTGACGGCATTTGGTGAGTGCATTATAGCGGAGGACTTAACCAGGGACGGGAGGCATACTGTTTACGGAGAAAAGCCCAGTCAGCCATGGTTGGGATTATTGACTGAAGGATGGCAAGGGGAGGAAATGGGGGGGGGGGGCGTGACTAAAGCGAAAAAGCGGAAGAGAGGCCAAAATGGGGGGAGCAAGAAGGGAGCTACAAGGGACCCCTCTCCACCTCCTACAAGAGGCAAGTTGGCCCAGTGTGTACAAGCTTGCGAAGCCCTGGCGCGGAGCATTAGAGGAATGGACCCCCCTCGTCAGGCTGGTTTGGGTTCCCGAGGGGTAGGGATGGGCGAACGCGGTTCGGAAGTTCGGAGTTCGGAGCGAACTCGGTCTGTTCGGTTGACTGAACCGAACTTCCAAACTGAACTCGAATTTCAAACCGAACCGAATTTCCAAACTCCGTTCTGTTCGCCCATTCCTAGTGGCAACACACACCAAAAAACCTGGTTTTGAATGGCCGAACTTGGTTCGGAAGTTCAGAATTTGACCGAACTCAGTCTGTTCGGTCAACCGAACTGAACTTCCGAACCGAACTCGAATTTCAAACCGAACTGAACCGAACCGAATTTCCAAACTCGAATTTCAAACTGAACCGAACTGAACCAAATTTCTGAACTCCGTTCTGTTCGCCCATCCCTACCGACGGGTGGGAAGAGAGGATGACCAGGGGGAAAGGGGTGAGTGGGTTCTGCCCACCCACGATGGTACAGGACACTTGGGGGGGGGGATGATGCTAGTTATCGTCCCACATCCGTATCTGATCCTGAGCCTCCCCTTGCGGGACCAAGTCCCGAGGAAGGTGTTTCATCCCCCCCCCCCGTTGCCCCACAGAAGTGACTGAAATATTACCACCACCACCCCCAGCCTGGTATGCTCAGGAGGGTGGTAATTTAGGGGGCAGGATCCCGGGTCCCCGTGATAATCATGGTAGCGGGGGCTTAATCTCAGGGCAGGGAGGTCCCCTGCAGTCGGGAGTTGGGGTCCTAACACTTGGTTCAGCTATGGGGATGTTGCCTCGAGGTACCCTTTCTCCAGTGGGTGAGGTTCCTGTGATGGAAGAGAGCCTGGTGGGACCTGCATCTTGTTCAGCCGCACCTCAGGCAGGGGCAGGATTGCTGGTTTCCCAGGAAGGCACAGTGTCCCCTGCTGGCTAGGTCTGTCGTGTTTCTTTTGCTAGGTCTCCTTCACCGCCAACTCAGAGAGCAAGAAGGGGTGAAGGGGTAAGCAACCAAGAGCTCGTGGACCCTGAGATGTGGCAGCGGGTCTGGACCTTAGAAGCTGAGTTGAGGGAGTTGGTCGATCATCAACAACAGGACCAGGAACATCCAGGGTCAAGGCACGACGGGGATGTTGACCCATGGTATTACGGTGAGTATGATCATCAAGTTGGTCACCCATGGCAGCAGGCGATGCGGGGAGGTCACAGCCCCACTCTTCCCGGGTCGATACCCCCTCCACAGAGGGAGTCGGCTTTTTCGGTGAGTAGCCAGGGAGGGGGTAGTGCACACCAGCCCTGGGGTACAAGTGTTTGGGGGTATAGTGGTAATAGGGCAGTCAGGTGCCCCCCTAGTGGAAGTGATACCGTGAGGCCCCCTTCCCATTCACCTTGGGTGGTGTGGTGGGACGGAGAATGTATGCAGATGCCCCCACCTACTCCAGCCTGATGCCACCACCATGGCCCCCTTTTCCCAGCCCAGTATTGCCCTTCCCTTGGGAGGGGTTGCTTCTTTTGAGAGGGGTGAACAGGATGCTTGCAGGGTCTGGGGGCAGCAGGAAACAGTGTACCAGGCGGGTGAACAGCCTACGCAGCATCCTCTTCCCCCGAGTGGCGGTGGATGCTCAGAGGTAACCGCACCGCTAGGGGAGCATCTGCTCCCTGCCACCAAGGAAAAGATTCTGAGGGGCGAATACGTGGACATATTCGCCCTTTTGTTTTATGATCCAATACTGGATCCTGCAGAGGCAGTAGAGGGTAAAGATAAGGAGCGTTTAAAGAGGCCCAAGGCTAATCATAATTGAGCCAATTGGAACGCGGCATATGCCATATATATGGGGGTAATCATGTCATCTTATCCTGAAAGAGGGGGGGACCTACTCAAATATGTGGATATTATTCCCCGGGTGTATGGGACAGGGCCTAGGGGTGCATGGCTCTGTTACAACGAGGCTTTTCGCCACCAGGCGACTTTCACCCCGGACCTCCGCTAGGATGTTCATGCCCAGGATTTATGGCTTGACTTTATGGTGGATATGTCCAATGCTCCACGAGTTGACAGTGGCCACCCCCTTGTACGGGGGGGAGTGGCGAGCGGTAACAAGAATTTTAGAGGTGATGCGAGAAGAAGTTCTGGTTGGGGGAATGGTGCATGTTGGGAATTTAACAAGGTAGGTAGATGCAGTAGGCAAAATTGCAACTTTAGACAGGCGCGTACCAACTGTAGTGGAGAACATGGTGCCAATTCCTGTTACAGAACCTGGGCGAGAAACAGCAGGGGAAAGAACGGCCCTGGGGAAGGAGGTGGAAAACCTCAGCACACGGGATTGTCTAGGGGTAACCTTAAGGGGGCCAACCCCAATCAAAATTAGACAGTTAGAGAAGGCATTGGTGGCACACCTGAACAGAGAGGAGGTTTTTTATGTGTTGAGGGGTTTCATTTGGGTTTTACTATACTGGCCAGTCCAGTAAGAACAAACAATGTGGTTCTCAACCTTAAGTCAGTGTTAGGCATGGAGGGTGTAGTCAGAGACAAAATTATGAAAGAGGTTAGGGAAGGAAGGGTGGCTGGCCACTTTCTATCCCCTCCCATCCCAGGTATGGTAATATCACCGTTGGGGGTTGTCCCAAAGAAAGTTCCTGGGGAATTTAGGTTAATACACCACCTATCTTACCCGACAGGGAAATTGGTGAATGACGCCATCCCCAAGGAATTGACGACGATCAAGTATACCCCTTTTCACAAGGCAATAGAAAGGATCAAAGCAAAAGGAAAGGGGTCGCTGTTGGCAAAATGTGACGTTAAGTCAGCCTTTCGCTTACTGCTGGTCCACCCAGAGAGTTTCCAACTATTGGGATTTCAATTCGAGGGTAAATTTTACGTACATCGAGCCATGCCAATGGGCTGCGCTATATCTTGCTCAGTATTCGAGCATTTTAGCTCCTTAATCGAGTGGATTTTCAGGCAACACATTGGGGGGGGGCGAGGTAACAAAATATCTTGACGATTTCTTGCTGATTGGCACCCCGGACACGCATGAATGTGAGTGGCTGATGTCAAAGTTTCAGGAGATGACAGATGAGCTAGGTATCCCTCTAGCCCCAGAAAAAACGGAAGACCCCTCTACTTGCTTGACTTATTTGGGTATTGAAGCCGACACAGTACGCAGGCTGTCGCGCCTCCCCCCAAACAAGCTTGAAGGTCTTAGAAACAAGTTGTCACACTGCATGGCTGCTAAGAAAGTTACTGTTAAGTTTTTGCAGTCATTCTTGGGTAGCCTTAACTTCGCTTGTAGGGTGATAGCCCCCAGGCGAGCATTTCTGTCCCGCTTGTATGCCAGATTAACAGGTTCCCCCCACCCCAACACCATCACATTAGAGTAACGGCAGACATGAGGGCTGATATGAAGGTATGGATGGAATTTTTGTCCAAATTTAGTGGGGTTAGTTTCTGATGGGTGAACAGACTTTTGCGAACAGAGCTTCAGGTGCACTCTGACGCAGCAGGAGGTTTTGGGTTTGGTGTCTATTTTAAAGGGAGGTGGTGTGCTGCCCTGTGGCCTGCTGACTGGAGTGAGAGAGGGATCACCAGGGATTTGACATTTTTGGAGCTATTCCCAATTGTACTCATGGTGGTCTTGTGGCCTGAGGAGTTTTCCAACCAGGCTGTGACTTTCTGATGTGACAACATGGCAGTTGTGCATGTGGTTAACTCTCTGACCTCATGGTCCTCACGAGTGATGGGGTTGGTAAGAGCATTTGTATTGCAGTGCCTTAAAGTAAACATGCTCTTTACAGCTAGACATGTTCCCAGTGTGGATAACGGTATTGAGGACGATTTATCTCGGTTTCAGATGGACCATTTTTGAGCTCTAGCACCGAAAGCCAGACCCGAACCGGACCCCTTACCCCAAGATGTGTGGCACCTTGGATTATAGAACTTCGCACCACCGTGCAGGGTGCGCTGGCTCCCAGAACTCGTTGGGCTTATCGCAGGGCATTCCAGGAGTTCCAGGAGTTTAGAGTGACTCACGGGTGGCAAACAGGTTTTCCTATCAATGAGCCGGAGGTACTCTGCTATGCCATGGCACTGAGAAGGCGGGGTTTAGTGCCGGGGACTATTAGTGGTCGGGTATCAGCATTGCATTTTACTAATAGGTTAATGGGTTTTACTTCTCCAGATGGCGGGTTTTACATGCGGCGTTTGTTAGAGAGTTGGGAACGGGAAAATGGGCGTACAATAGATGACAGGCAGCCAATAACAGTACCATTATTGTCTAGAATTTGTCAATCCCTCTTTTCGGAGTGCTATAATGGGGTAGAAGCGCAGTTATTCCAAGAGGTTTTTGTGATTACCTTTTGGGGGACATTCAGGGTCAGTGAGGTGGTGCCAGAGTCTGGGAGGGATTGCTCTAATAGGGCGCTTGCGCTAAATGATGTGGATGTGGGGACCTCTCAGGTGAATATACGGCTTCGAAAATTGAAGATCGATCAGCGAGGGAGGGGGTTACGAATCACGTTGTATAGCTCAACTGATCCTGACATTTGTCCAGTGCTGCAGTTGAGGGAATATCTAAGGATTCGCCCTCCCCTTCCAGGCCCACTCTTCAAGCACAGTGGTGCTTGATATCTTACTAGATATCAGTTTACACAGGTGCTCTGGGCAACCCTAGCCCATCTGGGTTTACCCGCTGGAAGCTTTGGATCCCACTCTTTCCTCATAGGTGTCAGGCAGCCAGGGGAACAACAAAGGGAGCGACATTAAGGGGTGGAGCTACCCTACGCTTCAGCGTACACGGAGCCCCGGCCATCCCTCTTAGCAGGTGGCAACGGAGGTTATGGGAAGCACATGTTGGGGTCAGGGCTGGGAGGCAGGGCTACTCCACGCTGCGGCGTTGCTCTATCCTCCGCTCCTCCCTTTCCCTCAGCGCAGAGAGATTGACACAGGGCTTCATGGTGGATTGGCGCCCCACCTGGAGCACATCAGTTGATTGCAGGCCTGCTATAAATAGTACCGGAAAGGGCCCAGAGCCTCCATCGGTAATCACTTGTGAGAGACTGGCCCCCTGCTGCCTTGGAGATTTCTGTATCTGTGTTTGGTTTTGGAGTTTGACTGGAGACTGCGAGCGATCCCTGTGTTCCCCCCCCCTTGGTGAGAATCGGTGAGTGAGTGAGTATATCCTGTCTGTCTTATGATTCCCAGAGTGAAAGAAAGTAAAACCCGGTACTGGTACTTTCTCTCCCTTGTTTCCCTTAGCTCCTAGTTCCTCCCTGTTCTTCCTTGTCATGGATTGTCCTTGGGTGAGTGAAACCTATCCCCCACTTCTTCCCTGTTTCCCTTCCCCCTCCTGATAAACCCGCCATCCTGGGATTCCCCTTCCCTTCTCCTCACAGGCCCCCCCACAGTGCCCTGGGCCCTGAGTATTTCCCCGAACATCTGGATCCCCTTCCTGGTGTTATTGGTGTCTTTGGGGCAAGTGGCTTCCTCTCCCTTAGTCCCAATGATGATAAGGGTTGCTCTTTAAACCAGAGAGAAAGTCCACCTTCTATCCTGAGGGACATTGTATACCCCCGAGGGACCCTAATCCTGAGAGGAAGTCACCACTTGTTGTCGTGGCTGTTAGTTCTCCCTGCCCCTTCCTACCTCCTCTCCCCCGATAACCCCTTCCCGGGTGACAATAGGAGCTGCCACAATGGCGGCTTCGGCGGGACTGCCTGAGCATGGGATAAGGGCAATAGGTAGGTGGCGATCAAGGGCTTATCGGTCTTATGTCAGGAATCAGTTATGAGAGTAAAATGTTTTCTTATTTGTTCAGGACCCCCTTTGGTGGTGATGGATGAAGCGGAGGTGTGGATTGTTGGGCACAGCTTTGTACACCGTGCGGCACAAGCAGCACAGAGATTCTGCGGGGGGCCACAGCTCAGGCTTTATGGTAGAGCCACCATTAAATGGATTGGCCAGGGTGGGATGCAATGGGGGCAACTTTTGCCCACCTTGCTGCGCCAAGCCAGAAATCCTTCACCACAAATAATCCTCATTCACCTCGGGAAGAATGACATACCTGGGAAAAAAGGGGTGCAATTAGTGATAGAAATGAAGCAAGATTTGTTGAAATTGCAGCTGCAATTCCTTGGGGCGCTAATATGCTGGACAAAGCTAATATGCAGAATTAGGTGGGATAGGGCTCAGCATCCAGGAAAGGCTGACAGGGTGCGGAAGCAAATAAATAGGGAGATCGGGAGGTGGTAGTTAGGGCTAGGAGGCATGTGCATAGAATACTAGGGAATTACGCATACTTGTCCGGAGCTGTATTTGGAGGATGGTGTACATTTGTCACCTGCCGGCATGGCCATGTACCTGACTGTAGTGAGAAATTTTTTAATGGGCTGATAATCGGTCTAGGCGGTGGGGGCCGGGGGGGTTGGAGACCCAACTCCCCCTGGGTGGCAGGGGTCCAGTATGCTGTTTTGACAGGCAGGGTGTTGAATATGTGTAAATAGGAGTCATCTCCTTATGAAATGGAGAGGCCAGGCATGGTGTAATGTAGGGGCGGTATGCACCTGGCCTGCCAGCCCTGGGATTGGGTGGATGCTGTTGTGGTAAGGACACATACTGCCCTACACCTCAAGCACACCTGATCCTTACTCCCGCCCGCAGGGGGCATGTCCCCTTCGGCCTTTGCCAGAGTGCTGATCGAAGGGAGACGTGGTTTTGTGACTGTTAGGGCAGTAACCGGAGGGTACATCCGGGACAGTGCCTGGTCAACAGGTTGGCAAGCAAGTGGCTTGTTTTGCATACTGAATCCAAATTGCCTAGTGCAATTCCCACCAGCCTAGATTAATTTTCATTAAAGAGTGTGGCCAGTTTTTTTCAAACTACTGTCTCCATGTCTCATTCCGGGGTGCACCGACAATTCCCCCAGGGCAGCTGCTCAGGACGGAACCCCCACCCCTCCCCCTCACTCCCTGCAATTTAAAGCGCTTCTGTCCATTGGGTTCTCCCAGTCACAGTCCGTGTCGTCACTGACTGGGAGAAATGGCAAAGCCAGCTCTGCTTCCCTTCCTGGCAAAGCCAGCTCTGCTCCCTTCCTCCTCCAACCCACCTAGACTTGTCTGCCCCTTTCCCACCTGCTCTTGATCTGCCTCCTTCCATGAGTGAAAGGGACCTTGTGACAGTTTCATTTTATTCTTTTCTTTGCTCAAGCTCCGCATGGATCCATGTGGACCAAGAGGAGTGCACTAGTGGCGATGGACAGGGAGCCCCCCCCTCCTCCCCCTGGGTGGGATCAGAAGCAGGGGGGGCTAGTCCCCTCTGGCATTGCTGCCTCTTTCCCAGCTGCCAGTAGAGTTGCTCCCTTCTCCTCCCCCTGCCCCCCCCGTCCTGATCTGCACCCCCTGCTTCCTTCTTTCCCCCTCCCACCTGGTCCCAATCTGCACCCCCTGCTCCCTTCTTCCCCCCTCGCCCCTCCCACCTGGTCTCAATCTGCAAACACACACCTTCTCTCTTCTTTCCCCC
>QEPC01002120.1:3344761-3358262 GCA_003113815.1 Sphenodon punctatus | reverse complement strand
TGATAGAGGTCTATAAAATCATGAGTGGTGTTGAACTAATAAACAAGGAGCAGTTATTTACCCTCTCAGCTAGTACTAGAAGTAGGGGACACTCCATGAAACTCGTGGGTGCCAAGTTGAAAACAAATAAAAGAAAATATTTTTTCACTCAGCGTATAATTGGGTTGTGGAATCTACTGCCAGAGGTTGTGGTAAGGGCCAGTACTATAGCTGAGTTTAAAAGAAGTTTGGACAAGTTTCTGGAAGATAGATCCATTAGCAGCTATTAGCCAGACAGGAGCGGGGAACATGCTGGGAACTGGGGGGAAAAAAACAGGAAATGGATCCCCCATTGTGACCTGTTGGGTGCTTCTCCCAAGCCACCGTGATTGGCCACTGTCGGAAGCAGGATGCTGGGCTAGATGGACCATTGGTCTGACCCAGTATGGCACTTCTTATGTTCTTATGTTCAAAGAGTGATTGAGAGTTGGTGACACAGCGGAGTAGCATGAGAGCAGAGCTCACGACCCCATTAGTGAGAATTATGGAGCCACTCGAAGGAGAACTGCCCATTTGTTTTGCTCCCCACACAGTCCACATGCATGGATGCCCCATGGCAGAGCCACACAGAAGCCATGGAGACACACACACACACGTCAACTTGCTCATCTGAAAACACCCCTTGTTGGCCAGAGTCAGATCTTAAGTAGCTGACCCCCTGGTTGCTTCCTCAACCTTCTAGAAGAGAAAATGATCCCCTATGCACAAAAAGAACTTTTCAGATTTTCCAAGATTAGCTGTATTATTCTCCCAGCAGATGTCAAGACAGTTGAACTCCCTTGTTATTACCACCATGTGGTTTTTGGGAGTTTTAGTTACATGCTCAAAAACTGCCTCACCCATGTCTTTTCCCTAGTTAGGAGATCTACAACTCCATAACAACCTCTTTTGGTTTTTTTGGTTTTTTCCCCTCTTATCTTCATGCAGAAAACTTCTACAGATCTACCAATGCCTTCTTCCTGGACTTCTGTGCAATTATATTCCTTCTTGATATAGAGTACTATATCCCCTTCCTTTTCCCCTTGCCTATCTTTCCAGAACAAGGGATACTCCTCAGTGCTAAAATTCCAGCCATTACATGCGAGTTGTCCTACCATGTCTCAGTAATGCCAACTAAACTAGTTTCCCTCCTGCATTGACTTCCAGCTCATCCTGATAGTGGCTCATACTTCTTAATTATTTTGTTGGGTAATGATCTCCCAGAAGTGCCCATCATACTGGCTGGAGATTTCAATGCACGAATTGGAAATTCTGTTCAAGACAAGCAGCTATTTTAGGTGTCGATGAGCGCGATGACTTTTTTTGGGACACGGAGGTTAATGCCCAGGGAGCTCAGTTTCTTAGGTTTTTATACCTAGGACGCTGGAAGTTGTTAAATGGCGGGTCTCTTATGGACCCCTTGGGCCAACATACTTTCTTGTCCCAGGCAGGATGTAGTGTGTTAGATTACTTTTGTGTGCAAGAGCCTCACTTGAGCGAGTGTGGGAATTTTGAAGTATTGCTGGAAGGCCTCGGGGATCATTTGCCTATTTCTTTTGGTTTATTCAGTAATGTCCCCCACTTAGAGGGGCTACCTCCAGCTTCCCACCTCGCATCAGAGGGTGATAACTTGCCTGCCGTGGTGCGTCAGGTTCGTTGGACAGAGACAGCGGGTGAGCATAACTTATCCCTTTATACCAGAGAAGATTTGCTAGGCATTAGGCAGAGCATCTTGGATACTCAATTGAATGACCCTTCCATGATTGTAGCTCATTATGCCACCTTGACAGAGCATTTCAAGAATGCCCTTATATCAGAAAAATCTTTTAGTCAACAAGCTCGGCCCATGAGATCCCTTCCACAGTGTGCTGAGTACAGGGGCTGCCTTATGTTCTGGCATAGGAGGGTCAAGTTAAGTTCCAGTCAGTTCCATATTGCCCAATTAATATCAGCAAAACACAGATACAAGAAACTAATTAAGGAAAAGAAAAGGATTTTTCAGTACAAGGCATGGACAGAGTTGGCCATTGTCTTTAGCCAACATGACCATGCTATGGTTTTGGGCTATGGTTCATCCAGGGGTTCAGAACACCTTCCCCTCAGGCAAGTATAGCTGCCACCGTATGGTTATCCAATTTTGGGGGAATTTTTTCACGCATTCCTGATATGTATGTTGTCCCCCAGGAGACTTTGAGAGAGGCTGCTCTTTGGCCACCTGCGGACTGTGAGGAACTGAGGTCGTTACTTAGCGCAGTGCGCAAGCGGAAAGCGCCCGGGATAGACGGTATACCCGCGGAGATGTTTTTGCATAATCTTGATTGGTGGTTGCCGATTCTCTTTCATTTGTTTAACACAATCACTAATTCTGGAATTATCCCGGCGGGATGGAACATCAGTATCGTAATACCTATTTATAAAAAGTGGGATAATAAACTCCCCCAGAATTTTCAGCCAATCAGTTTGATCAATGTGGTCGCCAAGCTTTACGCTAGATATTTGCTTGGTAAGTTGGAAGATTGGGCTAGTTTGGCTAATTATTTTCCTGAAGAACAGGCGGGCTTCCGGGCGGGACACAATAGATCATTGTTTCATAGTTAACCACCTTATGGAGAAATATGTGGGTGTTAGGAAAGGCAGTTTTTTCCTAGCCTTCCTGAACCTGCGCTCGGCCTTTGATCTTCTTGATCACAATATTCTTTGAGATAAACTATTTAGTACCAATATGGACTGGAGATTAGTATGCCTGGTGCATTTATTGTACTCAAATTCTGCTCTGAGGGTCCGTGTGGGCAACACTGGCCAACTTACACATCAGGTCCCTGTTTCCAACGGGGTAAAGCAAGGTTGCGTTTTAGCTCCCTTTTTATTCAACTTTTATGTTAATGGGATAGTAGCTGCAGTCACCCGGGATCACTGCCTTCCTTCAAGCATCTCGGGACGGCCTCTCGCAATTTTGTTATACGTCGATGACATGGCTTTTTTTTCACCTTCTAGCTTGGGACTAAGGAGAATGCTGACTGTAGTTGAGCAATTCTGTGTGAGCATGCGCCTCTCTATTAATTACCAAAAAACCAAAGTTATGATAGTAGGGAGGTGCTTTAGAAGGTTTAGGCAGTACAAGTGGGTTCTCAATGGGACTGCTCTTGAGCAGGTCTCCATTTATTCCTATCTGGGACTACGATTCGCTGATAATCTCAGCTGGCGGAGGCATATCCAGTTGTCCAAGCTTAAACTCCATCAGGTAGTTCTGGGCCTGTTGAGATTTTGGAGGTCCCAGGGGGGCAGGTTGGTTGTACCAGCATTGAAGCTTTTCAATGCAAAGTCTAGACCAAGTGCTTTGTATGGCACTGAAATTTGGGGCTTGGCCCCAGTTGAGGCCCTCAAACTCCCTCAAAATCTGGTTTTGAGATCTCTCCTCGCAGTCCCCAAGTGCGTTCCAGCCTGTCTATTGCATCTTGAAACTGGCACTCTTTCCATTAAAGTAAACATTTTCATGGCAGTTGTGAACTATTGGAACAAATTGGAAGGCATGTCAGAGGACAGACTCCCCTGGTGTTGTTATGCTGAGGCCAGGACTTGGCCCTCTTTGTATTCCTGGTGTAACAGGGTGAGGAGTCTATTACATAACTTGGGCCATTCGATGGAGATGCTGAATACCATTCCCCTTCGTAGTGGAAAGAGACTTGCTCATAAACAGCTTATAGATCAAGCAGTCCAGTTGGATATAGGGAAAATACAAGCTCTTAAGTGCGCCCCTTTATATAGGGAGTTTAAGCGCACCACTGGGACAGAATTGTACTTAGATATATTAGATAACCCTGGCCTACATAGGGCCCTAACTCTCCTGAGATTTGATTTACTATCTACTAAAGTCCTGATAGGGAGGTGCTCTGGAATTCCTTCTGAAAAGAGACTATGCTCTTGTAACTTAGGATGTGTTGGGGGACCTGCTTCATATGTTATTTGTCTGCCCCCTCACACAGTATGCGAGGGAGCAGCATCTCACTTCTGGGCTTGCCGCAAGGCCGCATTCCTCTCCTACTCAGTTGCTGGTGTATTTTGCAATGGCTAAAGCTCCTGACCTTATAGTCAGCTTTGCCCTGATGGCCCATGAACTCTGTAGGCATCTTTCTTGAGTTTTCCTTGCCCACTTCGGTTTGATTATGTTTTGGTATTTTGATCCTTGGTCTAATTTTTTTGCTTTTTAGTCTGTCTTGGTGGCTTATATTATATTTCATTTTATTTGATTATGTTATCTGATTGTTATATATGTATAAATTGCCCCTTTTGAGGGGTATTTGTATGAATGGTTTTATTCAAATTTATTGTCTGTTTGTTTGTACTGGGGCATGGCGAAAGCTAGCTCCCCCAATAAAAGTAAGTAAGACTTAAGACTACTTCTTAATTACTGCATAGACACTTGATATTATTGGTAGTGGGTCCCATACAACACCCTCTTGTTGCTTTCCCTTGGCCTCTACTGTCGTTCCCTACAGTACTCCTCATTTTCAAACTGTTGTATAAGCTTCCATTCTTTATATTACCTTCTTAAGGTGAAGCACCCAAGACTGGATGCAGTACTTAAATGAGGCCTGACCAGAACTGAGTAAGAAATACCATACTGGGTCAGACCAATGGTCCATCAAACTCCACATTCTGTCTGTAGTGAAAGATTGCGGAAGACCATTGTACACCAGCGGAGCCAGTGAGTGGGCACTTATAGTTTTATTCGGCCTGCATATGCTGTAGAATCCATCTTGTCTAACATGTGTGTCACAAGGAGATACTGGACTATAGGTCTAACAAATATGTAAAAGTAAAGGTTAAACATGTATGTAATGTAAAAGTTGACAACTGGAAACTCACTTCATGCAATGGATGTGTCCTATGTATGCCTCTTTGGCAACTTTTCTGTATTCCATGGTAACTGTTGTGCAGAATGTCAAGACCAGTTAGAACTGAAATGTTATGGGAAGCTCTTATCAGCAGTGAGCTTGATAATGAAAGAAGGTTCCTTAATTGAGCTGAGAATGACTCAGGCTAAGGAAAGATACAGCTGCACTAGCTAGAATTGGTCACACATGTGCAGGATTTGCAGAGTGAGTGTGTAACCTCAGAATACTATAAGACACAGCAGACAGGGTCCCATCTTGGAACTTCATTACTGACTACTTTGCAGACGTGCCGAAGGGTGCAGCAGAACCTGGGGCCCACCTGGGAATCATCTTGAAGCCATTGTTGGAGTTTCCCAGCATGCATAAAGGGATATGTGAAAAGTCTCTTTTACTTTCTGTATTCATTGGGGTTATTGTTATCGTTATGCTTTATCTTTATATTTAATGAAACAGCTTTTTGGCACCCATCGTCTTGAGTCATCACTGAACTGATCCAAAAGAACCCACAATCTCAAGACACTGTCCCTGACAGGGACTGTTTTCAGTCGCTTCAGAGAAGTACTCAACAGGTCATAATGGAATGATCCATTCCCTGCTGTACACTCTCAGCTCCCAACAGTCAGAGGTTATGTCCCCCACCAACTTGACTAATAGCCATTAAAGGACCTATTCTCCAAGAACTTATCCAATTCTATAAGAACGTAAGATGTGCCATACTGGGTCCGACCAATGGTCCGATGGGTAGAGAAAAACAATCACTTTTCTTGTCTTCCAGACCATACTTCTATTAACGTAATGAATTATTTTACCTGTTCATACCCTGTTCAGAACCCCCTTCCGGGCTGCTCCCCATAACACCAGGGCCGGCTGCGGGGACCATTGCAGGCATCTGTCGGAAGGTCCCAGAGGCAGCGCTGAGATCATCCCAGCAAGCAAGATCTTTCTCCCCCCCATGACAAAGAACAGTGGCTGGTACTGGGGGCGGGGTGTGGCAGTTGGCCAGCCGGAGGCCATGGAACATTGCTCCCTCTCCCCCTCCCCTTGCGGGGGTGGGGCCTGGCGAGGACTTCTTCCAGGACGCTCCCCATAACACTGGGGGTGGCCGTGGGGAGCATTGCAGGCATCTGTCGGAGGGTTCCAGAGGCGGCGCTGAGATCATCCCAGCAAGCAAGATCTTTCTCCCTCCCACCCCCCATGACAAAGAACAGTGGCTGGTACTGGGGGCGGGGTGTGGCAGTTGGTCAGTATGGGGCCATGGAACATCACTCCCTCTCCCCCCCCCTTGTGGGGGTGGGGCCTGGGGAGGGCTCCTTCCGGGCTGCTCCCCATAACACCTGGGGTGACTGCCAACCATGCTGGAGGCGTGTGTCAGGGGCACGGCTTGAAGGGGTACGATCAAAGGGGCCTGCCCTTCGGTCAGGCCTGGAGGTTGGGATGGAGGGGTCACTACTGGTGGGGTTGCCCAATGTGAGGTTTCTACTGGTGAAAGTTGTGAGGAGGCCTTCCTCTGCCCCCGGTGAGAGAGGGATGGAGACGGATGACTATCCCTGGTAGCATCAGGGGATGGAGGGAAGGATGGTTTGATACTGGTAGAGTGGGTATTGGGATGGGTTAGTAAGGCATATTGTTAGATATTATTATTGAAATGTTAAATGGGAGGGTAGGGTTTTCTTGTGTATTATGATGTATTTGGTGTTGGGTTTCCCCTGCATGGGATAAAAACCCTAATATTTTATTTATTATTGATGTGAGCTGCCTCGAGCTGACTTTGGTTGGGAAAGTGCGGGGTATTAATTAAAGATGAAATGAAAAAATGAAAAAAATATAGTATCTTCCTTTTTACCTCACCACAGTACCTAGTCCCCTCAGCAGATTTCCTCACCTCCCTGCTGTGCTGTCAGTTGGTTTCCATGGCAGCAGCAACAGCTCTTGACCATGACAAAATCTTACCAGAATCCAGAGTTCAGATCTGCTCCTACGTGCAACCTCCCGCCTCCTCTCTCCTGACTTAATTCCACCAAAACTCACTCAACTGCTCTATTCCCTACAGCAGCAGTTCCCGAACTGGGTGACTGCTGCTGAGCATGTGCATCCCTTGGGACAGTGATGGGCATGCTAATTGCTAATGGGGATCGGGGGGCGGGTAATTTCCCTTCATTCTCCAGTATAAGGGACGAACTGTAAAATAGCAGGTGAGTTGAAGGCTCGTTTCTCCAATATTTGTATTTTAATTTAAAATTCCAGGTGACAGTTTCCTCCTCAGTTGTCTAGGTGGAAAAAGAAGCCTCCAGAAATATACAGCCATCTATTCTTATTATTAAATATGCCTAAGAAAGGAACCACAGTTTCATCTCTAGTTGTTCTGGCTGCAGAAGTGTTCCCTCAGCTGCTTTGAATTTTCAAATGATCTTAGGCCAATTGAGAAGATATAAAATGATGCAAGGACTGTAAACTGTTTTATGGAGAAATAAATTGAAACTCATTTATTTTTGTCAGCTAAAAAAACAAACAAATATTTGGGCACTTGTTTTATACTGAATAAATAAATGAGATGCAGTATAACCAACCTTACAAGATTTAAAATATGTCTTTATATGGTGAAAGTGGTACATTGTAAAATGACTTTCCTTTGCTAAAATTCCAAAGTAGGGATTTTATGTGGCTTGTTATTAAAAATGTTTAGTCTGAATAGGACTAAGGAAGAACTGACTCCTTCATGGTCTAAACTGTAGCCTTAAAATTGCTGAATCGGGTTTTCCCCTTTTTTATTCATACGTGTGTCTTGACCAGATCAAACAGTACAGAAGGAAAAGAAAAGGAAAAGAAGCTACGAAAACAATGTTGTAACAAGCTTCAGCAAATTACCCAATGAAAATAACATTTCTTTCTTTAAATCTTATCGCTTGTAAATTCCTAAAGACCAGCTCCACACCTCTCTTTTCACAGAACACTGTCAGCTATCCTTTATAAAATCCTAAATGGCTTTAAATCAGATTAATTTAAACAAGACTGCCTCTCTCCATCATTTCAGTGGGTTCACATGAAATGCTTTTGTGGTCCACCAGAGCCCAAATCTGGCAACTTTCAGACATACTGTTAGACAAATCTGTTTAATCTGGCTTTTTGCAGATTTGTGTCAATAGCTGGGTGGGCATTTGTCAGTGGGCGAGGTTGGTAATAGCAATAGATGATATACAGTTGGTTATTTGTTGGCAATATTTAAAAGTTAAATATAGAGATCATGATGGGTGTTTTAAAAAAAAAAATTAAATTACAAAATGTAATAATAAAATGTAATACAAAATGTAACAAACAAAACAACCAGCTGTTTACAAAACCAGTAAAATATTATCCAGATCAAGAAAAAAAATTGTTGTTGGCCACCTCTACATATGAGGTAAAGGTGCATTTTTAACACATAATAAATAGTGGGATTTAAACACTTATTACTTAACATCTATTAGAATCCATGACCACAGTCCTGACATCACTTACATGTAAGTGAAATCAATAAAACTACTTGAAGTCAATAAGACTACTTGAAAATAAAGATTTCAGCCCTTGTACAGGCACACTAATTGTGCAAGGTACAAAGTTTATCTAAATCGACTAACCTGCTGAAATGCATGTTAACCTTTTCCTCTTGTGGGGACACATACAAGAGTGCTGGTACAATAATTATCACAAATGTAAGTAGCAAAGTACGTATAGTGCCATGGACTTATCTCAGTCAAGAAGACGTGGGACTACGTACAGATTCTGACCTATATGAACTAAAGCCATATTACATGTACCTCCTCATTCAAGATTTGTTCTGTTTAGTATTAACTGATTTTAAAATGAATGTTATAGGACTTGTCCCATTTCCTCAAAATCACAAATTCGTTTATTAATGAACAAGTTCTGAACAAGCTTTGAATATTATTCTTTTTTCAGATGCTTGTGTAAGAAGGGATGTAAGCATAACCTAGGAAATCAACAGCTTCACTTCAGATAAAACCATGAGATTATTTATTATTATTATTGAGTTATACCCCGCTTTTCTCCCCAAGGACACAGACACATAAGATAACCAACTAAACGACTTGGAAAATTGACATGTTTGGCAATGCCAGCTTATGATCATACATTCACTCCTTAATCTGACCACTTTCAGACTCAGTGGTTAAAAAATTTTATTTGAAATTTTGCTTGTTATTAGGTCAGGTGTTCCACAGCTGCTTCATCAAGTTACTCATAACACTGCATCTGTGCTTGACTTCTTAACTTAAAGTATACCCCTGTTGATGTGACTCCAATGGTGGACTGCTAAGCGTAGATACATTGGCAGAACCGTAGCCTTGCTTAGACAGTTATTTAAGTACTATCTATACTAGCATTTCCAGTTTTCCACGATTACTTCCAATTCTGGTCAAACTGCACTCCTAGTAAAAGTGGCATGAAATTTTAAGAAAAGGGTCTAATATGCAGGTGGCTGAACTGTAAGGTAGCTGTAATGTTTTATACATATATATATATATATATATATATAAAATAGTCTTCATGTTTGACTATAAAGATAAGTGTTGCAGATTCTGACCTAGTTTCAATCAGCAGTGCAAATAAAGCCTTATGGGGATCTTCATCCATAAAAATTATACTTAATCACATTGTATCTCCGTGGTGCCATAGTCCAGATGAGATAGTGTGACAAGAGACAGTTCATCAGTCTTTCGCAGTCAGTCCTAGTTTCTTCTACTCTTGCTTCTGTAACTGATCTGCTGGATGCCTTTGGCCAAGTTATGACTTCTCATCAACACAACATTTTCAAAAGAGTCTTCTAATTTTGGGTGCCTCAGCTTCAAACACAATGGATCTGACTGTCACAAGTTCTGAGAACACACATCTCCAACTGAAGTCTATCAATCAATCAATGATTTATTACAGTCCAAGACCATATAATATCCAAAGTGCAAAACAATAGTAAAATTGGAAGGCAAAACATGAGGACAACCCCAATAATAAACAAAATAAAAGTAACAGCAGTGAGGCCCTATTATAACCTAAATTCCCTCAGTCACTTGCTAACAACAGGAAACAAATAAGCTCCCAAAAGTGGGAGACTGAACAAAATTAGAAACCGCCCATCCCCTCACAGTGGCTACATATCAGTAGGAGTAACACAAGCTTAAGGGCAATTTAATGTTAACATGTATCAAAGGCCAGGTCCATAGAGGAAGGGAGAGAGCACAAATTTAAGGGGAAGATGGCACCCAGTGTTTGTATTCCACGAATGACTGCCTACAATGGGCCACCTTGACTAAAAAAACTGCCAGGTTTTTGATGTCCTGAGGGTCAGGGGAGTTAAACAGCAGATGTAACAAAGCCGTGTCCAACCTCCCAGGAAAGAGGCTCAAATGGACTCCCAAAAATTCGTCCCTCAAAACATCATAGAGATGGCAACGTAAAATAATGTGACTGACGGTTTACAGATTCGTTGTCAAAAGGATACAGCCTCTCAAGGAATGGAACTCTATTGGAACTGTAACCACTCCATATACTTTAGAAAATCTGGCCCAGAGTATCACACAATAAGCAGCCAAAAAAAAGAGAAGCACCTTTAATTAGTATAATTACTGAACAATCAGACACTAGACTCTCTGTGCCTTATTTCCCCATACATAAAATGGAGATATTGATAATACTTACCCTAGTAGTGAGCTTTGCAATCTTTGAAAGAAAAACTCTCTCTATATGTACTATGTATTGGTTGTAGTAGTACTTAGGAGAAAGAAGAAGATCAATAGCATGGGTCCATTTCCAGTACCAGAAACGAAAGTGTAAGACCAGAAATTCCTCTCCTTGGTCTCCTGACAGATTTCCCTCATTTTGTTGTCAGTGGATGACTGATGTTTCCACAGTATCGGTGGATTAATATACCAATATTATATGGTGAAATTACACTAAGAGTTAGATGCATTTTCTTCAGCCAAGGAGTGAGAACTCTTACAGTAATAAATAATCTTGTTTCAACTAGGAAGTTATTAATTGTAGAAACAACCCATACATTGAGCCTTTTGATGGCTTAGATTAAATGGAACCTACATATGACCCACAGACTTTTTTTAAGAGGCTATGGCCATTTTTAAATGAACGCTGTTGGGGGTGGAGGAGTGGGTCTGTGTGTGCTCAGTGAAGTGCACACACACTTCCAGTGGGGGGATACGGTTTCGACGGCGGCGGATGGGTGCATGCTAGGTGCGCACCCACATCCACCCACCGACCACCCATGCCCCCACACAGAGCTACTCAGGTTTTTTCCGGTTGCTCCATATGGAGAGAGGGGTGGAGATGGGTGGAGGTGTGTGGGCTATAGAGTGCACGCCCACCCACCACCACTTTTACACAGGCGGTACTACAAGCGTCCACTGTGTGACCATCTCATCTAAAAACGGCCTATGCTGTGGCAGCAGTGAGTTCTCCACTGCCATAGCATCTGTGAAGTACCCTCCAGCAGAGTTGTTCCAAGTGGTGAGATCTTGGTTGCCTCTTCCCAGAGAGAGAGATAAGCTCTGCTTGCTATGATGAGTTTGCTGCCTACTTTGCAGACAAAATCACTTGTATTCAGTGTAATTTGGGAGCTACTGGTTTGGGAACAGAATCTGAATTTTCAGTGTGGGAGGCTCAATCTTGTCAAGTTTATATGACTAAGTTCCAGTTGATATCACCCACTGACGCAGAGGATGTTCTTTGGGGAATGCGGGCAACCAGTTGCAAGTTGGGCCTATGCCCATCCTGGATAAGCTGGGTCCAAGCTGGCTGTGGTTGTCAATGCTTCACTTCAGGAGGACAGGTTTCCAAGCAGCCTTAAATCAGCAGTTGGCCAGCAGTTGGCCAGCAAACAATGCTGGACATTGACTCCCTGTCCAGCTACCACCCCATCTGCAACCTTCTCTTTTTGGTGCTGGGTGATCACCCGCCAGCTTCAGGTGCACCTGGACACTATTGGTTTCCTGGATCCCTGACCATCTGGTTTCCAACCTGGGTATGTCATGGAGACTTCACATGTGGCCTTTGGTGAGGATCTAACCTGAAAGATCAATCAAAGGAATTGTTCTCTGTTCATCCTGTTGGATCTGTCAGCCACCTTTGATACTGTTAATCATGAGTTATTTGTGATGTGATGGCAGGACCTGGTAGGTGTTAGTGGGACAACTTGAATGGTTCATTCCATTCATTCTTGCCAGGTAAGGTCCAGAGTGGGGGTGATAGTGATTGTTTGTTATCACGTGGGGCTCTCTGTGGGGTCCTACAGAATTCAATCTTGCCCCCGCCCCCCTCTACTCTTGTTCAATGTGTCTATGAGGCCACTGGGTGAAACCATATGAGTTTTTTGAGTAAGGAGCCATGAGTATGCTGATGGCGCTATCTCTCCTTATCATCTGAAGCAGACACTTTGCACAGTGTGTGGCTGTGGTAGTGGACTGGATGCAGGTAAGTCAATTGAGGTAGAATCCAGATAAGACTAAGGTAACGATGGTCAGCAGGCTATGACTGGGGCCAGGGGGAATACCTGTAATTGATGGGTTCTGGCTTCTCCTAGTCACTCGGGTTCACAGCCTTGGAGTGCTCCTGTGGTTGGATTAGATTACCCTCAGGATCCTTTCCAGCTCTAAAATTCCAACTCTATGATTCTAGGTTTATTCTGCAAAACCAGAATATGGCCTCCTCAACCTACATCTATTAAGTTTCAAGCAGTGTTCCTTGACTCAAAAGAACAAAATATGTACTTAACTATACACACTAGTTATTGGGCTAGTCGACAGACTACCATCTTAAGTCTGATGTCCATTCCCATCGAACATTTGACCTCGCTCATGTAATTTTTAACATTCATTAAGATTCCATTTACATTTTTCTATTCCTTGATTAAATCCCTGGACAATCATTACAGTTTCTGGCTACTCAAACAGAAAGTGTCGATTTACACAAAGTTTCCCATACATTCCATCATGAGGCCATTGTTGGCTAGCAACTCAACAACCCAGAGAAGGACTATTAGCATATTTTCTCCAAAGTATGTTTTCCTTATAATACAGTGCATGAAGTTTCTGATTCTTGTTTCAAAGCAAAACATTCTGTACAGTGCTAGAAATTCTGCAACATTTTAAATTATTTATTTATTTTATTTATTTATTTATTTTCTAAATTTATACCCCGCCCCCTCCTGCAACGCAGCTCGGGGCGGCTTCCAACAATCAACAATAAAACATTAAAATTCATTTTAAAATATTAAATATAAAATATACCATATAAAACAGGGCTAGAAAAATAATAAATAAATGGGTGAGGGACTAAAATCATCCCTCCCCACCCTCCCTCCCAAAGGCCTGGGCAAATAGCCAGGTCTTACAGTTCCGCCAAAATGTTAAAAGGCTTGGGGCCAGGCGAGCTTCCTCTGGAAGGGAGTTCCACAGCCGCGGTCCTACCACCGAGAATGCTCGCTCCATCGTGGCCCCCCGCTTAACACGGGGGACCTCCAGGAGGGCACCCCCGGCAGACCGCAGGAGCCGCTCTGGGGCGCGAAGGGCGAGGCGGTCCCTAAGGTA
>QEPC01002120.1:3320056-3334657 GCA_003113815.1 Sphenodon punctatus | reverse complement strand
AATTGTATTTCATTGATTTCAATGGGGACACAGTGCCCCATTGAAATCAATGAAATAAAACCGGTACCGGATACCGGATTTAATCCGAGAATCCGGTTCTTTGAGAACCGGAAACCGGTAAATCCGGTATCCGGTAATTGCCCCGGGGTCCCACCCCTACTTTTGAGCAATGATCAAAGAAAAAATACAGTTAAACTCGGTGTAAGAAGTTCTGACTCTTTACACTATCATATTACAAACTGAGCATCTAAAAAGAACTGCAGGGCAAAGCTGTTACCTGCACCAACTTTTTACCCTTATGGGACTAGATTGGGACTGAGCCTATGATCAAGGGCCAGGATGGTGGGGGGACATTTGAAAGGTAGCCTATTTTTCTCTTTGGGGGAGACCAGATTTGTGGGGAAGGAGCTGGGCGGAGAGAATGGCAGAACCGGACCCTGACGACGTAAAAAGGGCTCTTCTGGACTCTTTTCATTCTCTTCCTGCAGGCTTTCACCACAAACTTGAGACTCTGGGAAGAGCTGAAAGGGTTATTGATATTGTAATGTTCAGGCAAGGGATGAAAGACTTTTGTTTGATCTGGACTATACTTTCTATGTTATAAATCTGCAGAAAGGGCAGCTTGTGTCTGAATGCCAAGCTTTGTGCTTGGGTGACTAATAGGAGGGAAAACCTGAAGCTCAGTAGTAAAACTAGATCAGGAGTGTACGGTGAATATGCAACAGCTTTGACAAAAAATTTACATTAGTTGAAGTCTCAGCTTTTAGAAGAAAAGCATGTAAATTGTTAAGGTGCCTTAAAGCATGTTAATAAATCAGTACAAGAATAGAGCACCATGTTCCCAACATTATCAGTTAAAGGCAAAACACCAAATGGAAAAATCTTTCAGAACAGAGTCACAGACCTTATCATGATTGCTTCCTGATAGGAAGCATGGTTAAACAAACTGAGTCCAAGGCCAATCAAAGCCAATGTCAGAAACCTTGGTTCTTGTTGCTGTAGGTATCAAAATAGGAAGTAAACAGCTTAGAAACAGTGCTGAGAATTGTTTTAAGGAAGTACTGCTTCCTCTTAGTGCATTTCCTATATTTGCTTATGCTTCATACCTTCAGCGCCACCTCTCTGGCTCACTGAAGTCAATATGTGCTTTTACTCTCTTTCATAAATGTGATGTTTTCCAACCTGTGTCCTAATGCCACCTCTGATACCTTGAGTTTCAGAAAATAATTTTGCCTATGAGATCAGGAAAGAGTGAATGAAACACACTGATTAATGTAATGGGCCTTCTAAACAGAAGAAAGCTGCAACGTTATTACTGCATCCTTAAGAAGAGCCACCTTAGCCGTATTGGGTTACGTATGTAAGCCATGAAGTTGCTGAGTTTGACTGTATTTGTTCTTCAATCATTGCTCAAAAGCATCCAGTAAACAGGTTTGTCGTTCATTAACTACAATGTCTCATGGCTGTTCAGATGATAATACATTCGTGTATGCAATAGAATGAATAGTGCTGCGGCAAACATGCACCATAATATTATGCAGTACCCTCATTTTAATTTTGTCACAGTGCTCATCATTCCACAATTTAGTCTTTTTCTTTAGTCACTTTAACATCTCCCCCTCCCACCATTATTCTCTCCCTCCCTTTACGTCTATTTTCTCTTTTCCTTTTCATAATATTCTCTTCAGCATTTCCTCCTCTTCCCATTGATCTGTTTCATTCTCCTTCTTGGCACCTTCTCTCCCACTTTTTTGGTCCCTTTTCACTCTCAGCTTTTTTTTCTCATTGCTTTTCATCTCTGATACTGTTTGGCTACCCTATCATTAAGGCTGGCCTTATAATTTGTGGAGCCCAGAGCAAAAACAAAATGCAGCGTCCCCTAGCCACACCCCCTTCCAATGGCCCTGTCCCCTTTAGTAGCTGGTGACCAACAGCAACTGTTGCTGGTCCTGTATACGGCAAGCAGCAGCATGACCATGTGGTGGTAGCCCCACCCCCAACTACTAACACTTTGGGAGGGCCCTTGACCTCAACTCCAGAAAGGGGGCAGAGCCAGCATTAAGGAAGTGGCCACAGATCAGACCCTAAAGAACACTGTGTTTGGGGGCCCACTATGAAGGAACCCTTCCCCACATGGGAGAGTCTGTGACCCCACAGTGGAGGGCATTCCATGGGCCCCCCCAAAAGTTCAGGAAAGAGTGGGGCACAGGCCCATGGCCCCAGCCTAAAGCCGACCCTACTCTCATTTCCTCATTTCTTGGCTGTCAGGATTCCCCTCAAGAGCTCTTCCCCCCCCTTAAGGCTGTATACATTAGAGACTTAAAATAAACTCAATAATAGGGATGGGCGAACGCGGTTCGGAAGTTCGCAGTTTGGACCGAACTCGACCAGTTCGGTCGACCGAACTGAACTTCCGAACCGAACTTGATTTTCAAACCGAACCGAATTTCCGAACTCGGCTCTGTTCGCCCATCCCTAAAAGATAATATTCCATTTAGTTCAATGGGGTTTGAATTTCCGAACTTTGTTCGGAAGTTCAGACCAAACTCGAATCGTTCGGTCGACCAAACCGAACTTCCGAACCGAATTTCCAAACTCGGTTCTGTTCACCCATCCCTACTCAATAATACTTGTTTTGTCACATTAGGTGCCTGCTGACCATCTTAGTTCAATCACCACCTTATTTTGCACCCAAACTCAATCTTCCAAAATCATCCCTAGTCTGAGGGCCTGAGCTCAGTTAGCACCATCTAAAGTTGTGAGCAAAAGTTAGTTAGGCAGTTAGTTAGAACTGTGACAGTTCATCCATGTTTTTGGTTAGTCATATTGGAGATGAATCCATTCTATATAATCCATTCTATATAATGCCTGACTATTGTGGTTTGACCAGAAGAAAGTGATATCCCAATGCTAGTTTGTACTGTTTATATAGGAGTATTCCCAAACTTACTCCACAATGCTCAGCATTGTTTCTGTTCTGATCTGTCTCTTCTATAGGACTTTATTTATTCAGTGCAAGGGTGGACAAGCAAGTTCTTGTACACTTCTTCTGCAAGTGGCAGGACAATGAACCACAGGATATGCCCCCAGCTAAAGCCAAGTATGGATACAGGGCAATTTTACAAGCAGCACTGAGGCCAAGCTAGGGTTCAATGTTTGAATGTACCAATTCACCAACAGTACAAGCCAAAAATGATCTAAGCAAAAATAAACCAAGCTTTCCCTGTGATGTAAACACAACCTAAGGCAGCCACATCTCGCCCTTTACTGGACCTTTCCAAGAGACTCAATCATCTTCCTCTTTGTAAAAACCTGTAAACTCTAGAGCCAAGATTTACAATTCCTTCCAGCACATCTAGTATAGGAATATTTTTGCTAATTTTTGGTGAAGCAGCAAAACACAATATGCAGTCTAACTCCCATTTTGCATACATGCATTAGTAGAACTAGAAAATATGCTATAGCGTAAGAACTAGGAAATAATATAGTTACCAACATTTTTTTAAAAAATTCTTCATTCTCCCTGCTCCTACTGTATGAATGTAAAAATCTGAGAGCCCTCTAGTGGCCATAATATTAGTAACAATAAATGTTATATCCCTAGAATGATAGATTAACTTTATGGAGACTACTGAACAAAGCATCTGCCTTACTGCATGTTTCAAAGGTGCTGACTCTGGGCCAAAGTCTGTATACTCTTAGTAACAGAAATAGACCTTGGCTACATGAGTAGTTCCTTCTCAAGACACACTTCTGAAACAGTACATTAAAGAAACCATACAGTAATGACTGCTAGGTTAATCTGCAGATTGTTATTAAATTCTATTAAAAACCTAGTTATTATCTTGAACCATTGATTTGTGTAATAGTAACTAATGTAACAGAATGACCTATTTATCGTTACCCTTGATGCTTCTCCCCACTACTACTACTGTTACTACTACTAATCATTTCTACAGTGCTACTAGGCATATGCAGCACTTTACAGTCACAGATTTTGGAGACAGGTCCCTGCCCAGTGGACTTACAAACTAAGCTGGACAAGGGTGAGGGGAACACACAGGGAAAGAAAGGCACACACATATTCCCATTTTACAGATGGGGAACTGCAAAATCCCAGTTTACTTTATGTTGTTTTTGATGCTCACTTATCACATATTGTACCAAATTAGATTTTAACCCATTTGGGCCAAGAACTGTGTCCTCCTAAAAGTTTGTACAGAGCGTAGCCCAATGAGACCCCAATATGAGGCTATTGAACAAATAATAATAAGTGGAGGTTTGTGGGATTTGGACCTAGAGCTGCTAACACTTTATCAGTTAGGCTTTAAATGTTTCACTATTAGAATATAGAGACTATTTTGGTCACTAAAGGACTATTCAGTTAGGGTGCTTTTCGACGGACTGCAGCTCCATTTCTGTCTACACCAGCCCACTTCACCCCCAGGCTGGCTGGTCCATTTAAAAGCACCTCACCAGATGTGGATGTGGGGCAGCCCCATGCTCCAGAACATCCCAGAGCATCACTTGCTAAGCGGGCAGGCCAAACCTGGAGCACCGGTCTGAAGCAGAGGTGACGTCCATCTGCTCAGCGGATCCACGCCGCAGCTCCACTTTCAGCTGGCCGTTGCCCCAGTCACCACCATAGCATTGCAGGTGCCAGCCTAGAGCATCGAGCAATCTTCCCGCAACTCTATGGAGCGGAGGGGGGTGATATGTGGGCAGAACGCAGGCTGGGAAAACCACCGGGTCCATCTAAAATGGACCCAGGTGGGGCTGCAAGTGGGCAAACACAGCGGTGCACCCCTGGAGCAGCTCCCGGGGCAGGCAGCCTCCATGTCCATCTGTTTACACCCTTTGTGCAGTAAAACCTATATTGGCCCCCAAAAATGCTATAAATATGTAAGAATTGCCATATTGAGGCAGAACCAGTCCATCTAGCCCAGCATCCTGTCTCCAACAGTAGCCCAATAAGCTCCTTCAGAGAAGAATGCAAGCAGGTGGAAATGGAGTGATCCATTCCCTGCTGTTCACTCCCAGCAGTTAGAGGTCTCATCCCCATACCAACTTAGCCAATAGCTATTTATGGACATATCCCCTAAAAACTTACCTTTTTTAGAGCACAGTTAATTTTAAATAGGGATGGGCGAACAGAACGGAGTTCGGAAATTCAGTTCAGTTCAGTTTGAAATTTGAGTTCAGAAATTCGGTTCGGTTTGAAATTCGAGTTCGGTTCGGAAGTTCAGTTTGGTCGACCCGAACACACCGAGTTCGGTCGAATTCCGAACTTCCAAACCAAGTTCGGCCATTCAAAACCAGGTTTTTTGGTGTGTCTTGCCACTAGGGATGGGCGAACAGAACGGAGTTCAGAAATTCGGTTTGGTTCGGTTTGAAATTCGAGTTCGGTTCAGAAGTTCAGTTCGGTCGACCGAACAGACCGAGTTCAGTTCGAACTTCGAACTTCCGAACCGTGTTCACCTATCCCTAATTTTAAAATATAATAGGGCTTAGATCATGAACTAAGGTCCATTAATTAAGAATAATTATTAATATTTATTATTTATTAAATTTCTACCCCGCCTCTCTCGCCTCTGGCATCCCGGGGCAGCTTACAATAAAAAGTAATAGAAGTACAAATATAAAACATTAACAATTATAAACATTCAATTTAAAAAATCAACTCTTCAATACAATAATCTGTGACAAAACAAAACCCAGCCTATCCCACCCACCCCCAGCCTCCCATCCCCCCTGCAAAATGCCTGGTGGAAGAGTCAGGTTTTACAATTCCGTCGAAAGGCCAGGAGATCCAGGCTGAGACAAATCTCCACCAGGAGGGCATTCCATAGTGACGGTGCAGCCACCAAGAACGCCCTCCTGTCCATACAGACCCGCCAATAGCACGGGACCTCCAGGAGGCCGACCGCAGAGATTGACCCAGGACAGGACACAGGAGGTGAGGCTGTCCTTCAGGTAAGCAGGAGCTAGGCCATGTAGGGCTTTTAAGGTTAAAACAAGCAACTTGAATTGGGCCTGGAAGATAATAGGCAGCCAGTTCAGAACATGGAGCACCAATTGAATAGGCTTGCTACAGCCCATACCTGTAAGCAGCCGGGCCACTGCATTCTGCACCAGTTGCAACTTCCAGACTGTCACCATGGGCAGCCCCATGTAGAGCGCATTACAATAGTCCAACCTCGAGGTGACCAACGCATGGATAACGGTTGTGAGATCAGAGTCCTAGACATATGGGCGAAGCCATCTCACCAGATGCAATTGGTGAAAGGCGCTCCTGACCACAGTTGACACCTGAAGATCCAGGCATAGCTGTGAATCCAGGAGCACCCCCAGGCGCCACACAGATGGAACCAAAGGAGGACGAACACCCCCAATAATGGGGGCGAACCCCTCACCCAGCTGACCAATCCCACCAATCACCATCACCTCCAACTTGTCCAGATTGAGTATCAACTGACTCGCCCTCATCCAGACTCCCACCACCACCAAACACCAGGACAGCAAAGAGACCGCAGGGCCTGGGTCTGATGAAAAATACAAATACAGCTGGGTCTCATCTGAATATTGATGAAAGTGGACCCCCCAACTGCAAACCACCTCTCCCAGCAGCTTCATATACATGTTGAACAACAGAGGGGACAAGATGGAGCCCTGCAGGACCCCACACAGGAGGTTCCCTGGCAAAGATGTACAGACATTGAGCACCACCCACTGGGATCTGTCCACAAGGTAAGAGCAGAACCAATGCAAAACAGACCCGTCTACCCCGACCAAGTCCCGCAGGCATGTCACCAACATCTCATGCTTCACAGTATCAAAAGCCATGGATAGATCTAACAGAACCAGAAGGGTCATACAACCACTAGTATCTAGCTCTACTAGGAGGTCGTCAACCAAGGCCACAAGAGTAGTCTCAGTACTGTAACCCGGACAAAAGTTGGACTGCACAGGATCCAGAAAACCAGTGCAGTCTAGATGTGCCTGCAGCTGATGGGCCACTTCCCACTCCAATAACCTTCCCTAAAAAGGGAAGGTTAGAGACAGGCAGATAACTCGCAAGGGTGTCGATATCAAGAGATGGTTTCTGGAGGAGAGGCTGAACCACCACCTCCTTCAGACTGGCTGACACTCTCCACTCCCGAAGGGAAGCGTTAACCTCCCCCACCAGCACTGGGCCTAACGTCTCCCTGGCAGATTTTATCAGCCAGGATGGGCAAGGAGCTAGTTCACAAGGGGTGGCCCGAACAGACCCCAGCACATCAGCCATCTTGGCTGGTGTCACCAGTTGAAACTCCTCCCCCAAATACCTGACCAGACAGGGCGTTCCTCACCTCTGGCTCTGCCACTGCATCCAAAATAGCGGAGTTGAAGTCATGCTCAATACAAGTGATTTTATCTGCAAAGTATGCCAAAAACAAGTCATATCCAGGCAGAGAGAAACTGGACTAACCAGACCTCTTACCACCCAGAACAGCTCTGCCAGACACGGCCGAGAGGATGCTATGAGAGACACAAAGAACCTTTTCTTTGCAGCCCGTAGAGCCACAGTATAGGTATTCAACCACGCTCTATACTGCAATCGATTGACTTGAAAAAGAGTACAGCACCACCGGCATTCCAACCGTCGACTCTCATGCTTCAGCCTCCGCAGATCCTTCATGAACCACTTGGCCCTATGTGCAGAGATGCAGGGAGCGGACGCCTAGGAGACACTTGATCAATGACCCCTGTCAACCAATTATTCCAGAAGGCTACACGGTCATCAATGGAGCAACCGTCAAAATCTCCAGGTATCTCTCCCAGATCATCCAGGAATCCTTCTGGATCCATAAGTCTCCAGGGGCGGACCATCCTAACTGGTTCCTCTGCACCTCCATGCTCAGGTGGGCATGCCAGGATGGAGATGCGTAGGAGATGGTGGTCCGATCACGGCAAGGGTTGAACACCCCACACCCCGAAACATCGGACCCCCCGCCTCAGGGTCAGTGCAAAACATTACGTCCAGTGTATGCCCTGCGTCATGTGTCAGGCCAACCACTACCTGGGACAGCCCCATGGTTGCCATGGTAGCCATGAATTCCTGCTCTGCCCCATGCACTTTATTTACGGCTAGTAGGCCAAAACAATCATTTGCTTACTAAAAGGTAACCAGCACCTTTACAGATCATAAAAAAACAAAGATATGACAACGAACTTCCACCTTAACTTCTGTGCCATATAAGCAGGGACTCGAGTTCACTGCACCAAAAAACTTAAATTCTGCAACCAGTAAAGCCAAACTCTGCAGATTCACCACGAGTATTAACATTTGCACAATTAACTTTATTTGCATAATTATGCAACAATTTATACATGCAAATTTGCTTACCAGCATGCTTTTTCAACAGGTTTGACACAGAATCACAACTTTGTTAATCAAACACCACTCAAATCCTCTGGAATTTCAGCACCCCAGAACTCCCACCTCATGTTAAAGTCCTAGAGCTCCGTCACCAAAACATAGGGCCCTAGGACCCCACACCCACAATTCATCTCCCAGGGGCCTATTCACCCTCAGGGGGCATGGTCACACCTCCCTGACAGACGGCAGCTGCAGCAGCAGTTTCAGTTTGGGGTCAGGCGACATGTTTATGCCTGATTCAGGATTGAAAGATCCTATATACATCTCCCACTGCAGTTTCACTCAATTTCAGCCTGGCACTGCGAGCACAGACTGATTCTGTAAAAATCACTGCAAATTGCAGCAACGCAGTCAACTCGGGTCCCTGCATATAAGCAGTAAAGACGTTCTACAGTCTCAATATTATGCTCGCTTACAACTTAGGCTCCATGCACCCACACTTTGCCTGGGTCTTTCAGCTCCAATCCTCTTCCTCTGCAGGTTGGGGGCAACATTGAAGCTGCGGACAGTGCTATATAAATGTTTAATAGAAATTTAAAGTTGGGAACATATTGAAATTAATAAAATGGAATGCCCATTGGAAGGAATGAGGGTGTTGAATAATGAGGAAGGCACCTGGGAGAGCAAGTGGAATGGTTGGAATGACAAGGAACAAGGATAGGGTGCTTCATCAAGAAACAAGGTGGAATGACAGGAAGAATGCCATGATAGATTGGTGGAATGATACGTTTCTAAGTTAAATAAGTGATTCCTAAGAGTGGAAGGATACCATGGGGAACACTCCAATCATTTCACCCAGTTCCCATAGCTGTCTCACTGTCGTTCCACTCCCTAAGGTCTCCTCCCTGTTATTCCATCCTCTCCTTTTTTTCTCATTCCACACACACACACACACACACACACACACACCCTTACTCTTGTTCCCTGTCAGAGATACAGTTCATGGTATTTTCAAAATATCTTTGATTCTCTATGAACGGATTGGGGGCTAGTAGGCTAGATGGGGGTCTGAATATATGTCTCTCTAAACACTTATCTGCCCTTTCCTTATACCATACACTTCCCCTTATTCTTGCCTGCTTTTCAGCCTTGTCTATCGATAAACATCACCCATTTCTCTGTATTGTCCTCCATAAATACTCCCCCAACACTCAGCTTCCCTCTCTCTATGAAAACACTTCTCCAACTGCCACCACTTTTGTCTGTGTGCACAGATCCCACATTCATCAACCTTGTTTTCCCTGTATACAGCCTCCAAGTTCTCAGCTGTCCCGTTCTCCCAAACCCAAATGAAAGGATTTAGGGAAAAGAAGGGGTGAGGGGGCAGATTACTGCTCTCCCAATAAGCTGCCCCCTCACCATCTCCTGTCTGCAGCTTCAGTGTTGCCTCCAACCTGCAGAGGAAGAGGATTGGAGCTGAAAGACCGTAAGCGAGCACAATATGTGAGACTGTAGGATGTCTTTACTGCTTACATGGCACAGAAGTTAAGGTGGGAGATTTAACTTATAATTTCCATTCTTTTTAGTATGTGATTGAATTTGTAAGAGTTTTAACAACTTTCCTAAACCTTAGGTTTTTGAATATTGAATTTACCGGGTTTTTTATTAAGATGATGCAGTGGAGAAAATACCTGCAGCTGGCGCACTACAATGTGGAGCAGCATAACAATGATATTTCGTAGGGGAAGGGGAAGGCTGGGGAAACTAGGGAGACTAGGACAGGGTGAGGTTCTTAGGAAACGCATGAGTCTTCAATAGAACTTATGCTGCTACCTGCCAATACATCACTGTGAGCTGTGGATGTGAGAAATCGGGTGGTGACAACATTCAAAGACTGATTGCTTTCCATTTCAATTTTTACTTTCGCTTTCCATTTTCACTATATGCACTCAGTAAAGTGTACTGTACAATTTGTTCAATAAACTCAGCATTATGTGCATAGCTAAAGGTTGCTTCCAGATGTCAAGTGGTGGCAAGTATGGACCCAGATTTTCACCTCTGTTGGTGGGTGGGAATAGCAGGCACTGAACTGCCTTCCGTAGTCATAACAGCTCAGAAGAAATAAACAGCTGGCACAGCTTCTTCCCATGGTTCACTGTGGCTGTGAGTCATGACAAGGGGCAGGATACGGAGAAGGTGGGTTGGTAGGCGGAACACAGTGGGGAAGAACACCTGCCCATGTTTTAGGTTTGTCACACTAAATCTGTGAATGGGGACTGCCCAAACACAAGAAAACACCAAAAGGAAGAAAAGAAAAAAATGAAAAACAAAAAAAATGTGTACATTTAAATATGGAAAATAATTCATTTAGTTCATCATATTTGAGATTTCCTATCTATATTGAATCTAGTTTTTCTTATCAGAGTAGTGGGGTGATTTGTGTTATGCAATGCCCATGTGGATTGAACTATGTGGGTAAATACTAGACAAATACGAACTAAAATAATTGAACATTGATCCAATATTCACTGCCAGAAGGATACAGAGCCCCTCGTTGCGCATTTTTCACTATTGGATCATTCCCCTGGTGATATAAGATTTTGCTGTATTGATTTGCACCCCCTTGAGCAAGAACTTTTGCGGTTGGAAGCTAGATGGATTTTGAGACTTAAGACCTGCATGCCTCTAGGTTTAAATGATTGTATTGAGTGGAACAACTTTATTGTGTAATTGTATTCTGATAGATTTAATTCGTGTAAATGAGCTTTTCTATATTAATAGGTTTTTATGTTGCACTACCAAATAGGATGTTACTCCCTTTTGTATTTACCATTATGGGACTGCCTTGATATCCATTGTAAGAATACATCGGAGATGAGGTTTGTGGAGATTACCTATGTGTGATAAAACAGCTATAAAGATTGGAGCTTCTTCATTAAAATGTGGAAGACTCCTATCAACTTTGACATCTGGTGTACAGAGGGACTTTTGAATATAATTTTTTTTTTTTCATATAAGCTCTTTGTCACTATGTTTTCATTTGTTCCTTTGGGATGGTGATTTTACCTGCTTATAATAGGGTTTGGTTGCTACTTTTGTATTTACCACCATGGGATTGTTTTGATATTTGTTGAAAGAATAAATCTGAGATGGAGTGGAGACTATGTGGAGACTTTTGATGTGTGACACAAACCGTCATCAAGACTGAAGTTTCTTCATCAAAGAGTGGAAGATTTTCATCAAACTTTGATATTTGTTCTACAGAGGGACTTTTGGACTTTTTATTCTTGTATAAGCTTTCTTGTTGTTATGTATTTGTTTCTTTTTGGATGGTGGTTTCACTTGTTTCAATAGGGTTTGGTTGCAACTGAAGCATATTAACAATTAGCTACTAGTATAATTAGGGGGAAGTGAGTGGTGATACAGCCAGCTGCGGTGTCTGCTGACTCCTATTACCCTGTGGATTTGGCCACTTTGATTTGGGAGCAGTTTTCTTCATTGCAGGGAGCTTCCCTATTTGGTTGGTGTTTTTCAGTAAGGTATGAACTTTTAACATTTGGAATAGCAAGTTTAAAGGATATACCCTTTTAAAATTAAATAAAATGTAATATAAATTATTATTTTGCAGACTTGATTATCTGCAGGTTACTGGGGTGCATCCCACCATTGAGAACATGATTTACAGTATTTTGATTTTGGAGCTGGTGTATCAACAAGTAGAATCACCTCCTCTGGCAGCGGGTGAGACCCTATTAGATGATATGGTTATTTATTTATCTGTATTTGGATTTTTATGATGATAAATTGAATGTGTGTTAGAGCCTATAGAAATATGGATTGCTGATGAGGACCTATATGTTGGGCCTAGAAACACAGCTGTGTCCATTCCTTGTATTATTCATTGTATTTACTTTTGGCATCATTGCATTTTGGACTTTTTTAGCCTAATTATACTTTAATCTATTTTTTGTATTAATTATTGTATTTTGGTTTATTTATTTTTGTTATCATTGTATATTGGGCTTTTGTAGCCTAGTTATATTTGTAGTACTTTCTGCTATGGGAATACATTTTTAACTTCACTTGTTGTATACTGGATTCTTTAAAATATTTTTTTGTTTTTCATATTTTTCTTTTTTCTTTTCTTCCCTTTGGTGTTTTCCTTTGTTATTGCTTTGGGGAGAGAGTGATTTTTTTGTCTTGTGTGTTGCCGACTGCCCAAACACACCAGGAATACACGCAGGGGGCTACCTGTTTAATAGGCTCTACATCCTAAACATTTGAGTGGGGAATGCACAGACAGAACCCAGATACTAGGGGGTTATTGTCTTGTTTGTTAACACCAGCAGTTCTGTGTATCCACTCATACAAATGGAACCTACAGAGCACCTGGGTAGTTAACAAGTTTGGGCTATTTCAGGCCAATAAGGTGGAAAGGAATGAAGTCTAAAACAAAAATGTCCTCACAAAGAATGCCCTTCTGGTAACTCAGATATTTTCATGTAACTGTAGCAGTAATGTACAAGAAGAGAGGTGGTCTCTCAGATAGGTAAGTCCCAGGATGTTAAGGAAGTATTTACATCTCCAGCAGCCATTTACAATCCTATTTTAAGCATAACGAAGGCAACAAACCATTTTGGTGTTACCATTTAAAATTTTAATAGCTTTGAGATTACAGAACAGAATGGAAATTGTCCTGGAGCTAAGTTACCTTATGTAAAGTGTGCTGTCATGTGAGAAAACATTAACTTAAATTTTTTTTATTTTATTTTTAAATCATTTTTAGCTTGGAATTTTGTATTATGTGCCAGTTGACTGAGAGGGGAGAGTTTAATTTGAACACCTGAACCAATAATTAAAATCCACAGACACATACCGCCTTACTTTTGCTTATACATCCAGATAATAATGGTGGCAAGATTTTAAGTACCATGTTAAATCATCAGCCAATCTTTCCACTCAATATATTTGTTAAAATAATGTCCTAAAGTAGCAGGAATTTATTATTAGAGTTTTTCACAAAAGACACACCTTGAATTTTTCAGTCCTAAATCTTTTAACAGATGCATAAAACAGTGAAGTGCAGTAAAGCAAAATCTTCATACACACTTCCAGTTCCAAGGAGTACTAAGGTAAAAAAAGAGATGAAACATCAGCTGCCTAAATAGTTCTTAATTAGGTTCAGATTTTCACTGAACATTCTCAGGTGTTTTTGAAGTCAACAATTCACTGCAAAAGGAAAGACGCTTAGCAGGAAAGTAAGCTATTATTTAATTAGGATACTATTAAAAGAGTAGTCTAAGAAGGTTGGAATGGCAGGGGTTTCCGAATCTTGGCATTCTATGGCTACTTGATGGCTTTTATGAAAGGAGCTGGTAGTTTAAATTAAGCTTTCAATAAACAAGTGTAAACATTATTAGAGTGCGGGAGTGCTCTAATAGTTAAGGTGTGTTGTACACTACATTATAAAACCCCAACATTCTATTTGTTCTAAACCTGACATGATCAAAGTTAAGACTGTGACATTTGTTGTGGCGTATCACTGGGGTAAACGGTTCATGCTGTGACAATTCCAGCTGAATCCACTGGATAAACACGTAGATATTGCAGTTTGAAAACTGCACTTTCAAACCTGATTTTTCATTTAGTCAGACCATCTCGATCTAGGCAGGGTAGAGGGGTTGAGTGTTGGTGGGGGGAGGAACTAACCTTTTAGAAAATTAAAGAAGGCTGCCAGGGGGTGCCTCTGGGTTTTTATTTGTAAATCTGATTAGTAGTTTTAAAGTTATGGGATTGTGAAAAACCCCATGTTAGCCTACGGAGAGGGGTGGGGCTGCTTTGAAGTATTCATTTTGAGTAGCATTAGACTGAGTTAGGTTTCATTTCAGTTTTGTACCCTCTCTGTGTTCTTTCTGTTTCCCCCCATCATAGATAGATAGATAGATAGATAGATAGATAGATAGATGTTGGAGTTAGCTGAGATAGAGAGTTTTTGTAGGAGTAGGCCTTTGTACTTATTAGATAATCCATTTAGTTGATAGCATTTAGAATAGTTATAGCAGTTAGATTTTGTGTAGATAGTAGTGGTGGGACCCCGGGCCCATTACCGGTTACCGGATTTACCGGTTACCGGTTCTACGAAAACCGGATTCCCGGTTTAAATCCGGTATACCGGTACCGGATTTATTTCATTGGTTTCAATGGGGCGCTGTGTCCCCATTGAAACCAATGAAATAAATTAA
>QEPC01002120.1:3298803-3318033 GCA_003113815.1 Sphenodon punctatus | reverse complement strand
GCTAGGGCTGGAGTTGGGCCTCCTTAAAGCTAAAGGACTTAATGCTACTATAGGTTTGATAAACCAGAGAATTAGGGACCAGACAAAGCAGCTGGAGAACGCCAGGTTAGTCTCTCAGAGGGTGGCCCCAATGCATAAATATTTAGGGATCCCCGTCGGCCGATCCAGTTATCTGGCCTCCTGGACCAGTTTGGCGTTTGCCCGGTTTCGACTCAATTTTTTTCCCTTGGCAGTTCAGGAGGGGCATTTTTTGGGACAGCCTAGAGAGGAAAGGCTTTGCCCACTTTGTCCCTGCAAGGAGGTGGAATCATGTGAACATGTCTTTTTCTCGTGTCCAGCTTACGAGTCTCTTAGGAGTAGATATTTACAAGTTTATACGGATAATGTTAGCTGCCAAATATTAAGTTATACAATGATGGATCTTCTGAATCCCCTTCTGAAGCCTTCTGTTTAAGGGCAATGCATATTCGACAATGTTTTCTAGATGGCAAATGATCTAACCAGAGTGATGTGTCATTTTTGAATAATTTTCCAAAAACTGATACCCTAACTTGGATTTCTGAGTGCTAAGCTGGGTTGTAAGACAGTCTATTAATAATTGCAGTAATATGGTGCTTATGAACTGTGGAGTAATAGGCTTTTATATATGTAGTTTGTGTATGTTGTATTTTGTTAAATTGTGAAAACCCTTGGGTTATACAATAAAGAGTATATATATATCTGAGTGCCCTGCTGTCAATGTCCCAACCTGCCTGCCCTACTGCCTCTCATGCCACGCTGCCTGTCTGCCTGCCCAGCTTGCCACTAAGCTAGAAGTATGCCTCAGTCCACCTTCCTGCCTCCCATGCCAAGGTGCCTGTCTGCCCACCCAGGTTGCCTAGCTCAAAGCCTACGCAAGCCCGCCTGCCCTACTGCCTCTCATGCCATGATGCCTGCCTGCCCACCCACCCAGGTTGCAAAGCTCAAACCCTGCCTTAGTCTGCCTGACTGCCACTCATGCCATGCCACCTGACTGCCTGCCCCAGCAACCAATGTCTACTGCTGCTAGTGCCAATGACCCCCAGGCCTATATGCTGTCTGTACCAAAGGTTCTGTACCCTGGAAACCCAATGTCTGCTGGTGCCAATGGCCCCCAGCCCTATATGCTGTCTGTCCCAAGGGTTCTGTACCCTGGCAACCAATGTCTGCTGGTACCAATGGTCCCCAGGTCTATATGCCATCTGTGCCATGGCATCAAGAAACAGCCGCTACAGCCCCAGGACCCGCCATCAGGGTTCTGGGGTCTATGTTTCTGGCAGGGAGGCTGTGTCCAATATCTAGAAGCTGCCACTCTAGCCCCAGTCCAGGACTCACCGTCAGGGTTCCTGTGCCCTGTCATTCTGCTTACGGGGCACTGTCATTCCACCTTTTCTTTATGCAGCCTGCTGTTCATGGAGAGTGAGAGAGACAGAGAGAGTCTCCCCACTACTAGAAGGAGAGACAGACACAATTCCACCCATGCTGTCACCGGCACTATATGGCCAGAGAGAGAGAGAGAGAGGCTCCCCGTTAGAACGAGAGAGATGGGGGGTGGAGGGGGAGAGGTAGGTGTATCCAGCTCAAGCTGCCACCTGCCAGAACCAGGAAGAACTCCCATCTGTGCTCATGCGCCCAATCGATGTGCATTGGCCATTGCCCACATCCAGCAGCAAACCTACCAGAATCAGATGGAATATATCAATATAACACAACGTATTATATGTGCCTGCCTGCCTGTGTGCATTCCTGTACCTGCTGCTACCACCTATCACTTGATTGAATGAAGTGTGCCCAACCATGCACTAATTCTAGGGATATAATTATCATTAAACTCACATAGGCTGTCATTCCATTGTACCTGAATCAGTCATGCCTGCCCATCCCAGGAACCATCAATGAGATTCTGGGACCATCATTCCAGTCACTGGGGGATGCATTCCATTCCACTGCATCCAGAAGCCCGGTGCCTGCACTCCACCCTGTCCCACCCCCAATAGTCTATTAGCCTACTCCTACACACCCACTCGTGGATGCCCACTGAAGCTGCTGGAAGTGAAAATCCCTCCGACCACCGGCTCCTGCTGTCTTCTGCCTGCTGCCAAGGAGCCTGACTTTCTTTCTCTCTGGCACACCCACACAGACACAAGCCCTGACCCTTCTGGGGGGCTGTCTGCAAGTTGAGACCCTGCTGCTGCCTGGCACATTTTAAAGCTGTATGAGATTCTGCCACCTGCCAGTCTGAACTTCAGCACATAGGAATAAAAGATTGNATGAGATTCTGCCACCTGCCAGTCTGAACTTCAGCACAGAGGGATAAAAGAAAGATTGGACAGTTCAGACAAAGCTCGTAACAATAACAAATATAACATTTATTAACAACAACATTATAAAAAAACCGTGTGTGTGTATATATATATATATATATATATATATATATATATATATATATATATATATATATATAAAGGAAACTTAATTTAGCTCTATGTGGGCCTGTCCCCCAGAACATGGGGGAAAGACAAAATAGGTTCATCGGCCCTGGGAGCGGGCAGATCCTGTGGCATTTGGTAGCCATTGTCCTTTGCAAATTCAGTGGCCCCTGACACAGCCTCCTGCCACTTTGTGACTGACTGCTGGTGGAGCTCCACGCTTTTGATCACTGTCTGGAGGTACTGGAAGTACGTCTTGACCTGGCGTTCCCATACCTCCAGCTTCTTAAAGTATTCCACCAGTTGGTCCTGCATATTTTTCATGCTGTCCATGCAGTCCCTGGTGGGCCTCTCCACTTGGGCCCTAAAAGCCCTTACTGCGGCTGACTCCTCCATGATGGACTCCTCAGCAGAGCTGGAGGAGGGGGAAGGGGAAGGCCTTTGATGCTGCCTCATCTGGCGCGGTGGTTACTGTTCCACCCAAGCAACGCCAGTCAGGCTGCCGCCTCATGACAGGAGTGTCATGCCACTTTTCCACATGGGCAATGAGTCCTGATGTGGTCCCCTCATGCTGCAGCCTGAAATGTTTGTGGCAGATATAAAGAACATAAAAAGATAGGAACATAAGAAGTGCCATACTCTGTCAGACCAATGGTCTGTCAAGCCCTGCCTGCATTCTGTCTCCACAAGTTCAGTTCAGTTTAATTTATTAAGCGTGACCAAGTTCATTGCATAATAACAAACAAAACAATGACAATACAATGCAATCAAAGCAATATACATTAAAAACTATCATTAACTAAGTATAAAAAATAAATATAAATTGAAATAAGTCTAGATACAAATAAGATACAAATCAGTATCGGTGTCATGATCCTTCACCCATGGGTAATCTGTAATTGAGAAAAGCCTGCCTAAGAGTCATAGCCTGTATAAGAAATCAAATAACATTCAAGGTATCATCATTAGCCTGATCAGACAAAGCTAACTGAAGTAAAAAGGTATCCGACCTGCCCGGAAATGTCCCCAAAAAAGAGTTAAGGAATTTAGCCCTTATGTCATCATAGAGATGACATCTTAACAAAACATGAGAAGTGGTTTCCACTTCCACACAGTCAAATGGACATAAGCACTGAGAAAATGACAGCCCTCTGTACCGACCCTTCAATAGCATCGTGGGAAGTGCATTAAATCTCGCCGCCAGATAAAGCCTTTTCCCTCTTGAAGAACAAGAAAGAGAAAAATAGTTTGCAATACACAGTCCCTTGGGATGCATGACAGATAATCACCCATATGTGGGGAAGTTCTAATTCTAGCCACTTCCTCCTGTAAGTTTATATCTGACCATCCCTTTTGGAATTCGGCCCTGGCAGCTTGAGGTCCTTTCCCTATTAAATAATCTTTTGGAAGACCTAGCCCATTTAGGTGGGCTTCTACCTTATAAAACCATTGGCTCTTATGTTTATCTGCTGCCAAAAAAATAAACAGTCCAACACCGGGTAGTCTGGTAATACTTTTCCAAAATTTGAGTGTGCGCACCCAAGCCACATAGTACCAACTCCATTGCCCAAGTTCCATCCAGACTGCAGCACTTGGGGTACCTTTGGGGGCACAAACCAGGGCACGAAGGAACTGGGATTGAGTAGTGTCTATATCAAAGTTTGGGGGGGGGGGGCAAAGCTCAACACCAAACAAAAATTTTGACAAAACTTTGCTGTTGAAAACATCTAGAGCTAATCCATACTCTGATCTTCCTGATCCGGCAAAAAATCTGAGTATGGCAGAAGCGGAGCCCCTTACCGCTGCAGCAGCTCTCCTATGATTTCCTTCCAAGAACCAGTATGGTGAAAATATAAACCTAAATATTTAAATGATTTAACCTGTTCAAGGAGGTGGCCATCTAGGTCCCATCTATGTAACTTTTGGGGCCAAGACATAGTAAAGACCATAACTTTGGACTTAGAATAATTGATCTTAAGACAATTGGCAACGCAGTAAGATGAAAACTCCACCAATTGTCTTTTCAGGCCAATACGAGTTTGGGAAAGCAAAACTAAATCATCGGCATATAAGAGACAGCCAATATGATGTAGAGCCAACTTTGGGGGGGGGAAACTGAGGCTGAGCCATAAGAGGGATAATATCATTAATGAATGAATTGAAAAGGGCGGGAGCAAGCACACAACCCTGTCTCACCCCAGAAGGGGCGTCAACCTCCTCAGACACTGCACCACCCTGGTCTAATTTAATTACCAGCTTGGAATCCAAGTATAAAGTCTTAATCAATGCAAGCAGTCTCCTGTCCATTGAAGTCTTCCCTAGCTTAACCCAAAGTAATTCCCCATTGACGGAGTCAAAGGCTGATTTTAAATCTAAGAAGGCTGCAAAGAAATGGCCATTAATGGCCATATGCTTGTCAATTAAATGAGAGAGTATTAAGCAATGTTCCGTAATTGATCTGCCCTTTTGGAAGCCTGCCTGCTCGGGGTGAATAATATTACGTTCTTCTATCCAAGAAATAAGCTTTCCCAGTAAAAATTTAGCATAAATCTTACTGACCGAGCTAAGTAGGCTAATAGGTCTATAATTGGAGGGAAGCAAACAAGATCCGTTCTTATGAATTGGAATAACCACAGCGAGTTTCCATGAGGTGGGAATACAACCAGAACTATTGATCATGGTGGAAAGAGCAAAAAACAATGGAACCCGCCACCAAGTGCTAAATGATTTCAGAAAGTCAATAGGGATAAGATCCCAACCTGGAGCCTTCCTGTTCTTAAATGAATTCAAAAGCTCCAATACCTCTGTTGTATCCACTGGAGGCCAATAGGGTAGTAACTCCCACTCTATCAATGAACTATCAGCCACTTCTCGCATTAGCTGGTCAGCATAAAGATCCCCAAAGAAATCCACCCAGATCTGGGCATCAATAATTGGGGGCATCCTAACTGGAATACTCCCAAGCCCTAATCTAACAAGCCTCCAAAATTCCTTAGAGTCGTTACTGCGAGCAGCCTCCAACAATATATGCCAGCGACAATCTTAAAAAAGAGCGCTTTTTTTCCCTAAAATGGACTTTATAGTCCTTGCGCACCTGAAAATAAACATCGGGGAGTACGGGTAACCTATTCAGGCGATAAGCTCTATAAATCGCCCTGACACGTCCCTTTGCCCTTTTACAGTCCTTATTGAACCAAGCCTGGTTCCAGGGGTTGCTACAGGGAGAAAATCCCAACTGGGGAGCCTAAGATTAAAAAAAAGATCCGAATTAGCTGACTCAGCTGATCAAACGCCCCTACCATTTCAGAAGGCGAATCCACTATCACGGCTGTAACATGAGTAATACCATCCTTAAAGCCACTGTTACAGCTAGGGGGATTTTGCGTTTGGCCTGCAGAATGAAGGATATCCCTGTCTCATATGTTTTGAAGGTTTACACTGCCAAAGTTCAAAGTTTACTTACGTACGGGGCGGAGCTGCTAGGAGGGGAACACTGTAGCAAACTCAAGATTGTTCAGAACAAATTTCTTCAGAGCATGTCAGGTGTTCTGCAGGCAGTACATGGAGTGGCAGTCAGGGCAGAAACTGGGATAAGCTCAATTCAGAGGCTTATGGTTCAAAAGAGCCTGTTGGGCTAAATTGGGTACATGCAGTGAGTCTCACCTAACATCACTGTGCCTGAGGGAAGAGTTAGAGCAACAGTCATGTCCTACATATCCCTGGATTAAGGGTATTGTGTATCAGCTGGGGAAAGCAGGTTTTTCTCCAGATTTTCTTCTGGGTAAGGACTTTAGACACCAGAAAGAAATGATTAACCTCAGGCTGGGTGATATTATGTGTCAGGATGACTTGGCTAAGGTTGCCAAGTGGAAAGTAGCTTACCACTTTCGGAGCCTGAAATTGGCCCACGCTTTCGAAAAATATTTTGATATTTTAGTAGATAGTAAGCTCCGAAGGTTGTATACTTTGCTCCAGATGCAATTGCTTAAGTTAAACATTGTTACGGGCAGGTATGCTAATGTTCCCCATGCACAATGGGATTGTCCTTGCGATGGCAAGGCTGTGGAGGATGTGGAGCATATGCTTTTTTTTTTGCCCAAGTTATGTTGATTTGAGGCAAGTTTGGTTAGTGCCACTATGGGGGGATGATTTATTCCTAACTACGGAGGCTAAACATCAATGGGGTTTAGCCGCAATGGATTAATCTGTTCTAAAAAGTGTAACGATGTTTGCGCGTCTTGCTCTTAAAAAGAGAGCGGATACTTGGAGCTAAAGAATGTATGCTTAATAGCTAGCTATGTATCTACTATCGATGGGCTAGAATATATGGGGTTGGGAGACTAACAGCCTGGTAGATGATTGATGGATTTTATAGAGATGGTGACCCTGGCTGGCACGTGCAAATCCTGCCCTCTTTGGGGCAGTAGGGATGGCAATGGAAAGACCCTGATTGGCACATGCAAATCCTGCCCTCTTTGGGGCGCTAGGGATGGCAACTGGAAAGACCCTGGCTGGCACGTGCAAATCCTGCCCTTATTTGGGGGTGCGTAGGGATGGCAGCTGGAGAGTGGAGGTCCTTGCTAGCCTGGCACATGTTTGGGTGGGGGTGCTACTCAGGCTCGTGCCTGAATGCTGGACAAGCCCCACACACTACAGTACCCTCTCTCTCTGTGGCAGACATCCGCTGCTACCCACTGATGCCCACTGTTTGTGCCTGACTGATGCCCACCACCCACGCACCCACCAGCACACCAGTGAGCTCACTCTAACGGATAGAGCCTTTCTTGTCCTCAAACTAAAAAAAAAGTTTACAAACCTGGCAGCACCTCCTGTGCCCACCACTTGCTCCTCATTAGAGGAGCCGGCCACCACCACCGAAGGTCCAGGGGCTGGGGCAGCGACCTCTTCCTCCTCCTCCTCCTCCTCCTCCTCATCCTCAGAGCACCACGTTGGCCCCCCAGCCATGGAATTAACACAGCACTCTTCTTCATTTAAAAAAAATAAAAATTAAACAAGCAGCCAAACCAAAACACAGTCACCCACCACACACCAACACTCACCAACCAGCCAAAACAACACAGCCAAACCAAACACAAACAGCCAAAACACACGAACCGAACAGCCAGCCAGCCAGCCAGCCAGCCAAACATACATTCTTTTGCCACACATCTCCGCACGCATTCGAATTTCCGGTTTCCGACACCATCACGGGATCTTGTGATACCTTTTTCCGAATGCCTGAAGCAAACCAAACACGCCTGAATCGAATGACTGAACCCAAACTCAGCGAACAACCCGAACGCCTGAACCGAACGCACTAACCAAACCGAGCCGAACCGAACGGCCGAACCCGAACCACAACCTGTTCACACATCCACACCCACACTTTGCCTTTATCTTTCAGCCCCAACCCTCTTCCTCTGCAGGTTGGGGGCAACACTGAAGCTGGGGACAGAAGGGCATGAGCTGGCCCCTCACCCCTTCCCTTCCCTCTATTCTTTCATGTTGGTTGGGGAAAATGGGACAGTTGAGTAATGTCTCACAACCCTCCCTCTTACCCACTAGTCCCCACTGCCCTCCCAGAGAACAGTGAAGCTGGGTAGAGTCATATACAATGTTTAATTTAAATTTTAAGTTGGGTATGCATTGAAATGAATTAAATGGAATGGCCATTGGAAGGAATGGAGGCAACAGCAATGTCAATTTCTAAATAAATACTATTGTCATTTCAACATCCAGTTAAGTGACTGTGAAATAATACAGCAGCTGCATCTTTGGAAGTACATGACAAGAGGGTGTGAAAGTCTGAGGAAGGCACCAGATGCAGTAAGTGGAATGGTTGGAATTATAGGGAAAAATACAAAGAGTGTGCAGGCTCAAGTAAGTAGGTGGAATGACATGAGTAATTAGAAATAGTTACAATAACAAGTTGTAACAATAACAGGTTCTGAGTGAAATAACTGATTCAAAAGACTGATGGGATACCAGGGGAAGCAGTCCTATCGATTAACCAATTTACCATAGCTGACTCCCTATCCTTTGAGTCCAATTAGCCTCCCTCCATGTTATTCCACTTCCTCTCCTAGTGTGTTTTCTTTTTGTGGTGGCTTTTTTTTTTCTCATTCCACAAACACCCTTACTTCTGTTCCATATGACACACACAGATAAGCATTGTATTTCTCCCAGAGCTTTTGAGTTCTCTGTGAGGGGAGTGGGGACTAGAGGGTTAGAAGGGCGACTTGGACCTAGGATTTCTGGGTTGTCTGTTACAAGTTTGAGAGCTGAGCAGGGGAGAGTAGAACAAGTTACTAGAACCAGGATGTTTCAGCCCCCAGCCCCACCCCCTGGCTTCTACCCGGGAGGAATGAGCGGAACCATCCAAGGACAGTCCCGTTCAGACCTCCCAAGTCTCGCAGCTGTCTCAACAGCAGCCCATGGTCCACGGTCTCAAAAGCGGCCAAGAGATCTAGCAGGATCACAAAGGTCGAACATCCTACGTCCATCTCCCTGCGGAGATCATCCACCAAGGCCACCAACGCCTCTCAGTACCATAGCCGCAGTGGAACCCAGATTGAAAAGGGTCAAGGAAACCGATGCTGTCCAAATGCACCTGGAGTTGCAGTGCCACTGCCCGTTCAATAACCTTCCCTAAAAAGGGAAGGTTAGAGACGGGTCGGTAGCTGCCGAGTGCGTCCACATCCAAACATTTTAAATGTTTGTATGGATTGTAAGCTGCCCTGAGCCTCAGGGAAGGGAGGCATATAAATTCAAATAAATAAATAATGAAGTTGTTATATTTTTCACAATCCATGGTTTCCGTGCTTATTCCATGCTTATTCCATGCTTACGCTGCTTTGAGGGACTGGGGGCTGGAAGGGAAGGGGGGGTGGCAAGTGCACCAAAAATAGAGATTGGGGAGTCGTCTGGCCATGCACTTGCATGAGAGGATAGGGGAGCACATGGGGGCTGTGGAGAATGGCATTATGGTATAGTGATAAGCCACTTTGGGGCTGGAGGCTGGATGGAAAGTGAAGAGAGGGGTGGCAGGTGCACCGAAAACAGAGGGTGGGGAGTCCTCTGGCCATGTACTTGCATGTGAGAGTGGGGAGCACATGGGAGACAGTAGAGAATGGCGGTATGATGTAGCAATAAGATGCTTTGGGGGTTGAAAGCACTTGCACTTAAGGTTGAGGCATAATAGCCATCAGCGCACCTGTGCTTCTGCACTTGCTATTTCCATTCCCAGACCCAGCTAGCCTGCAAATACCAATCAGAAAATGAAGAGCTTCAGAGCTGCATCCAGCTCACCTGCAGATGTCAATAGGGAATGCACAGGAAAAGGAAAGGTCAAGAAACAGCACAGAAGTTGGGGGGGCACTGGATGGGCTAGAAGAAAGCACACTGACTGGGGACTTTTATGTAAACCTGGGAGGGATTTTCAACCCCACGGTGGGTGAAAACCCAATAAAACTGTGTGCTGCTACATCTGCCATATATCAGTGTGAGCCATGGATGTGAGAAACTGGGCTGAAACTGCTTGTGGGGATAAAGAATGCAAAGACTGATTGCCTTCACTTTCAATTTTCATTATAGGTGCTGAATAAAGTATGCAATTTACTCACTAAAAATCAGCTTTCTGTGCATAACAAAAGGTTATTTCAGGTTGCCAAGTGCTGTCAGGTATAAACCCAGGTATGAATCTCTGTGGGTGGGTAGGAATAGCAAGGATTGGAATGCCTCCTGGAGTGATATCCCAAAATGCCCCCTTCCCGCCCTGCTCTGACGAGCAGAGTAGAGGCGACGGGCACTTTGTCGCACCTCCCGCCCCCCTCCTTTAGATAATGAGCAAGGAGTAGGAGGGGAGGCAGGAAGCCACAGCAACCCTCACCATGCCTGGAAGGGAGGGAATACACCCCCATTGATTCTGCCGAGCAACTGGGCCTGAGGGCGCAAAACTGGCTCTCACAAGAGGTGAGAGCCAGGAGAGGAGCAAACAATGCCAGCTGCCAACCTAGTCAGTCAGGTGTTGTTCACCGAGCAGCACAGGTGGGCGGCTGCCTCCTCCCTGCAGCAGTTGCAGTCTGCCAGCACCTCGTACAACTGAGAAGCGGTTTCCACAGCAGCAAGGATGATGAGGCTGATTGGTGGGGAGTCGGTAGCCTGCCCCTTCTCTTCTGAATTTGGTGCATTTGCTGCAGCATGGTGAAAAGGGCCCCCAAAGGGAAGTCCGACAAAAAGTCCTGGGCCCGGCTTCCTCGGAAGCAACCAGTTGAAGAGTGTGGTTTGGGTGCCCCCCCCCCCCCGACCTCCTGCTACAGCTGGCACAGAGGCCATCCTTTTATTATTACAGGAGAGGCTTGGGGGTATGAGGGGCTGATGAGGCAAATTGCATCTGCACAAGTTAGTAGGGATGTCCCTCCCGCTCAGCAGGAGCTTGCCTCACAAGAGCCAATACTTGACCCCCTTGGGGCCACTTTCTTCTGTGGTTGGAGAGGCGGTGGTACATGTCCCACCAGCCCAATTGGCTGGGTTACTGGCAGGCCCTACAGGCACTCCTGTTGCCCCCCTCTGCATATGGGGGAAGACTCGGTGGGAGGTCATGGTTCAGGGCCCACTCCAGATTCCAGCATAGGAGCCCCTCTGCCCCCTGTGGTACCTGTAGCATTGCCTATAGGGCTTGGGCCACCCACCCCCTTGACAGGGACATAGGCACCCCCTCCCCCCAAGTCATTACAGGGACGATGAAGCAGCACCGATGAGGCTTACGGTGGAGCCTGAGGAGCCCACAGACCTGAGAGTCCAGGCCTTGCTGCATAGGGTAGAAGCCTTGGAGGCCAAACTGAGGGAAGTAGAAGCAGCACATCCTCAACTACCGATAATATCGCCACCTGGCTCGACAGTCTTGGTTCCTCTGCTCCCTCTGATGCAGCAAACCCACGTAGCACCACCAGTGGCACCAGGTGAGGTGTATGCCCTCTTCTCTGGAGAAGTAAGTGGTCCTCAGATGGCACAAGGGGTGGGGGCGGTCTCTGATGGAAGCAATTAGGGCCAGGCGAGCCACATGGCACATCCAATCTGTTATTGCTGTGAAGCACGGTGTAGGGCAGCAGGAGGGGAGTCATACTCGGGCTGGTGTGGGCACAACGGAAACGCAGTGCCTGTGGTGGAATGGGGCTTGGTACCCCACGCCACCTCAAACTCCAGTGACCACTCCTCCTCCACATTCATGGCCCCAGGCATTCCCTTTTAGTAGCAGCACAGTCCCTTAACAAGATGGGGTCGCTCAGGTGTGGGTGGGACCCCCTCACCACAGGTAGTTCCCCTTTTGGAGCAGCTAGGGGATATTTTTTTAATTTATTTATGCAATAAATTTAACACACACCCTCCTGCCACATGGCAACTCTGGGTGGCAAACAAACAAAAAATACAAAGTAATAATTAAAATTCATTAAAATTCAGTTACAGGGACCAAACTAAAACCCCACCAGCCCCACAAAGAAAACAAAACACAAAACCTCCCCCCACCCCATCTCCCTCGCCAAATGCCTGATGGAACAGCCAGGTCTTATAGGATTTACGAAAGGAGGGAAGATCTAGGGAAAGGTGGATCTCCAGTGGGAGGGAGTTCCACAGCCGGGGAGCAGCCACTGAAAATGCCCTCTTAGAGGTTGCCACCCGGAAGACTTAAGGAACCTCCAATATGGTACCCCCGCATGACCGCAGGGGCAGATCCAGGACATGGAGGTTGAGGCGGTCCCGCAGATAAGCAGGGCCCAGACCATATAGGCCCTTAAAGGTCAGCACCAACACCTTGAATCAGGCCCGGTAGACTGTAGGCAGCCAGTGCAGAGAAGGGAGCACTGGTGTTACATGCTCTTAACAGCCTGTCCCCATCAGGAGGCGGGGCGCCGTATTCTGCACCAGCTGCAGTTTCCAGAACATTATCAAGGATAGCCCCATGTAGAGCGCATTGCAGTAGTCTAATCTTGAGGTGATAAATGTATGGGTGACAGTGGCCAGGTCAGAGCTGGAAATATATGGCCGAAGACGGACCAGGTGTAATTTACACAAAGTGCTCCTCACCACAGCTGTCACCTGGGCATCCAGACAGAGCTGTGCAACGAGGAGCACTCCAAGGCTCCGGACCTGGGGGACCAAGGAGGGACACACTCCATCGACGATGGGGGCCTCCACTCCTTCACCCTTCCCCACCAGCATCAACTCCATCTTATCGGGATTCAACTTCAGACGGCTTAACCTCATCCAATCCCCCAGCACAGCCAGGCACCAGGTGAACACTGAGACAGCCAGGCCTTGGTCAGATGAAAATGAGAGGCAAAACTGGGTGTCATCATGATGGCACCCAACCTCAAACCTTCTCACGATCTGGCCCAGAGGCTGCATATACACATTGAACAAGAGACAGGACAGACTAGAACCCTGTGGCACTCCACACATGAGGTCCCAGGGGGATGATGTAGACTCCCCCAGCATCACACACTGAGTTCTACCGGCTAGGAAAGAGCAGAACCATTCAAAAACAGTTCCGCCCACCCCAGCATGGTCCCGCAGGTGAGTCACCAACATCTCATGTTCAACTGTGTCAAAAGCTGCTGACAGATCTAATAAAATCAGAAGAGTGGACCGGCATCTATCCAACTCCCAGAGCAGATTGTCGACCAAAGCCACAACTGCTGTCTCAGTGCCATGACCCGTACAGAAGCCTGACTGTGAAAGGCCAAGGAAACCAATGCAGTTCAGATGCCCCATGCGTTGCATGGCCACCGCCCGTTCAATAACCTTTCCTAGGAAGGGAAGGTTAGAGATTGACCAATAGCTGGCCAGGGAGTCAATGTCAAGAGATGCTTTCTTGAACTAGGGTCACACCACAGCCTCCTTCAGGCATCCTGGGACCCTGCCCTCCACAAGGAAGGCATTGACCACCCCCACCAGCAATGACTCCAACGTCTCTCGGCTGGCTTTCACTAGCCAGGACAAGCATGGGTCCAGTTCACAAGTTGTGGCCCTCATAGCCCCCAGTATCTCCACCACATCAGAAGGTGACACCTGCTGAAATTGATCCCACAAAATTGGACCAGAAGGAGCATTCATAACCTTGGGTACAATCATGGCATTAAGTGCAGCATTGAAGGCATGATGGATACGAGCAATTTTATCTGCAAAATAATCAATAAACATGTCACAGCGAGCACTGGATGAATCTAGTTCCAGGCATAGAGAGGCCGGACTGACCAGCCCCTTCACCACCCGGGAAAGCTCAGCTGGGCGAGATTTAGCAGATGCTACAACGGTAGCAAAGAACCTCCTCTTTGCTGCCTGAATAGCCATAGCATAAGCTTTTAACACAGCTTTATGCTGCAATCTGTTGGCTTCAGTATGGGTGTGGCACCACCTTTGCTCTAACCACCTCCCTTCCTGCTTCAGCTGACGCAGGTCTTCCATAAACCATGGGGCCCTGGGTCACCTAAGCAGATGTCTGAGAGCCGTCTGGTAGATGACCTCACCTAGCAAGGTGTTCCAAAAAGCGATGAAGGCATTGAGTGAGTGGCCGTCGAGGTTGGAAGGTATATTCCCCCAGAGCATTCAGGAACTTCTCCGGTTCCATAAGTTTCAGGTGATGAACCAAATGAACCGATTCTGCACCTTACCAGGGGAAGACATGTGCCAGGAGACTGTCTCATAGGAGATAACGGTCTGTCCATGACAAGGGCATAGATGACACCTCCCCCACTAACAAACCACCTGCCTCAAGGCCAGTGTTACGAGAACACCAGGTCCAGAGTGTGTCCCCCCCTCATGAGTCAGGCCAGATATCACCCGAGACAGACCCATGGTTGCCATGAACTCTTGCTCCGCTCCCTCAACACTGGAGTTGGCATGGATGTTGAAATCCCCAAGGACTAAAAGCCTTTGGTATTGCAGCACCCCCTCCGACACCAGGTCGGTCAGGGCATGCAGGGATGCTGCCATACAGGAAGGTGAATGGTATAACAGCAACACCCCTAATCTGTCTCCTTGGGCCAAATCAATCAGGAGATGGGACACTCTACTCCCAATGGGGCCTGCACTGGATATCTCTGCATGGACCAAGTATCCTTAAAAGCAATGGCTACACTGCCCCCCATCCCTCTAACCAGGTCTGGTGCTGCATGGAGTACCCGTCTGGGACAAGGTAGGCCAAGATAGACCCCGACTCATTGTCCAGCCAGGAATCCTACTCAGCAGCCCTACTCCGTTGGGGGTTACCCCAGTGTGCCTTGATTGGCAAGCATTTTTTGCAAGACATGAGGGAGAGAATTTGGGGAGGAAAATATATAGATTTATTCACCCTCCTTTTTAGTGACCCAATCCCTGACCCAAATGACAAGGGTGAGGCTAAGGATAAGGAACACTTCAAACTCCATAAGGCCGACCGCAATTGGGCAAACTGGATGGTGGTTTATTCCATCTACCAGGGCATGATGCTGCAGGCCTTCCCAGCCAGGGCGACAGATTTGGTTACGTATTCTGATATTGTGCACCAAGCGTACAATTCAGGCCCTCCGGGAGGCTGGCTTCAGTACAATGAGGCCTTTCAGCATCATGCAGCGAGATGATAAAAGCATGAGGGCCTGACGCCTTACTGACAAAATGTGATGTGAAGTCAGTATTCCCCCTCCTCCTGGGTCCACCCTGACAGCTTCGAGCTGCTAGGATTCCACTTCCAGGGATCCTACTTCTTCGATAAGGCAATGCTGATGGGGTGTTCCATGTTGTGCTCGGCCTTTGAGAAGTTCAGCTTGTTGTTGGTGTGGCTGGTCCGACAGCAGACAGGATCCCACCAAGTTACCAAATATCTCAATGATTTTTTATTGGTGGGAAGGGCAGGGGCTCAGGAATGCGCTGTGCTGATGGCAACCTTCCAAAGGGTTGTGGAGGAGCTTGGGGTCCTTCTGGCCCTAGAGAAAACAGCAGGCCCAGTCACCATGCTAACCTATCTAGGCATAGAACTCAAAATGGAGCAAGCTGTATCATGGCTTCTGCTGGAAAAGCTGTCTGCACTGAGGGGTGTCATCAACAGTTTCCTGAGAAACAGCAAGGTGATGGTCCACCAGCTTCAGTCACTACTGGGGAGCCTAAACTTCACTTGTCGGGTGATTGCCCCGGGTAGGGCATTCTTGGCACGTTTGTATGCCAAGGCCTTGGGAAACCTTTCCCCGCATCACCACTTTAGGCTGACTAAGGAACTTAAAGACCGCCTGGCTACCTGAGACACCTTTCTAGATAATTATAACGGGATCAGCTTCTGGCACTAGCAGCTATTTCTGGAGGCAGAGCTGCAAGTCCACTAAGAGGCAGCCGGTGGCTGTGGTTTCGGGATGTATTTTCGAGACAGGTGGTGCACTGCACCTTTGCCAAATGATTGGGTAGAACGGTGTCTGAACAGAGACCTAACATTTCTGGAATTCTTTTCCATAGTAGTGGGGGTCCACTTGTGGGCTGGCGACTTCGCCAATCACACGGTAACATTCTAGTGTGATAATCTAGTGGTGGTGCATGTCATTAACTCACTGTCTTCAAAGTCCCTGCGTGTCATGAAGCTAGTTAGGGCATTTCTGCTGGTGTGCTTGAATAATAACAGTCTTTTAATAGCCAAGCACATCCCAGGTATTAACAACGGCACATCCGATGCCCTTTCTCACTTCCAGATGGAGCAATTTCCTTTACGAGACCATCCAGGGATCCCTCTCAGAGTGTACCAGCAGGGTTTCGTACCAAAGGATTTTTAAGGAATTCAAGGAATTCCAAGCCCACCAGGGGTGAACAACAGGATTCCCCATACCTGAAGGCCAAAGTTTACAGTTTGCTGTGGTTTTACAGCATGCAGGAGCAGCCCCGGACACCATTACTGGAAAGTTGTCTGCACTATATATGAGTGGTTTAGTGGGGCACCCATCCCCTGACCAGAGATTATTCACCAGGAGAATGATGGAGAGTTGGCATCGGGATATGGGTGGGAGGGGCGGGAGGCAGGATTCTAGGGCCCCTATCACAGTGTCTTTGCTAACCAGCATGAGTAGGGTGTTAGTACAGGTTTGTTACAATAACTATGAAGTTGAGTTGTTCTCGGCCACCTTTAAAATTGCATTTTTCGGGGGATTACAAATTAGTGAGTTAGTCCCAGAATCAGCCAGAAATCAATCTGTGAGGGCTCTCACAGTTCAGGATCTTACGTGGGGTGTCCAGTCAGTTCAACTCAAAATTAGGAGATCCAAGACAGACCAGTGGGGGTTGGGCCATACAATAACCCTTTGTAGGGTGGAGCAACCCAAGCTGTGCCCTGTAGAGGCGCTGAGTAAATTCATGAGAGTCGGCCTCCCCACCCGAGTACACTATTGATTCATGTGAACGGATCCTTTCTCACCCGTTCCCAGTTTGCGTCAATGATGAGAAGGTGCCTTCGCTGCCTTGGGTTTTCCCCCAGTGACTACTCTCGTTACTCCTTTAGGATTGGGGCTGCCTTGCATGCAGCATCCTTGGGATTTCTGGACAAGTGCATACCTAACTCCATAAGGCAGAGCAGCCCAGAGGGTGGCAGGGGGGATTGAGCTTTACATACTGCTGGGATCTGATACAGCTGGATGACTCTGAGTCCCCTCCCCCAGGTAAACTACCTAACTCCATAAGGCAGAGAAGCCCAGAGGGCGGTGCCCTCTGGGCAGCGGCCAAAGGGCAAAAAGCCGTTGGTGGATGGAGGCAGCTACCAGCCCAACTACAAGATCCATCCCAGCTTCCCCCCTCTGTAACTGACCCACCAAGATGCCTGTCCTTATCTCTCGCCCCCTCTTTCCCCTCTTCTCCCCTCTCCCCCTTCCCTCTCACCTGCTCCTCCTGTTACTTCTTTCCTCTCTCCTCCTGCCTCCCACTAAGCCTGTCATTTCTCTCCACTGTGCCCACACCTCCTCCTCCTCCCCCCCCCACTTCTTGCCCCCTGCCCCTCTGCCCCGGGGCCTGTCTCCCACTGATCCCATCACCCCCCTTCCCCTAATCTTATCCCCATTCCCTGTCTCCCCCCTGATCAACTCCCGTTCTCCTGCTCCCTCTGGAACGGTCGCTCCTCCACTACTAAAACTCCCTATATTCATGATCTTTTCTTCTCTTGCTCCCTTCACCTCCTCATCCTTACTGAAACCTGGATCTCCCCCACTGACTCTGTCACCCATGCCACCCTCTCCTATGGAGGTCTCTCCTTCTCCCACAAGTCCCGCGCCGAAGGCCAGGGTGGTGGTGTAGCCCTCCTCCTCGCCTCTTCCTGCCAGTTTCAACCCCTCCTCCCTCTCTCTCCTTACCCTCCTTTGAGGTTCACTCCGTACGCCTCTACTCCCCTCTCCACCTCCATGTTGCGGTTATCTACTACCCCGACTCCCTCTCCTCCTTTCTCTCCAAGGTCGAGTCCTGGCTCATCCTATTCCTCTCTGATGACATCCCCACACTCATCCTTGGCAACTTCAATATTCATGTTGATGCACCCTCTCAGCCTTGCATCGCCCGCTTCCTCTCCTTAGCCTCCTCCTTTAATCTCGACCTCTGGACTAGCTCCCCCACCCACACTGGTGGTCACTCTCTTGATCTCATGTTCTCTAGGAACTGTTCTGTCTCCAATCTCTCCTTTGAGCCCCATCCCATATCTGACCATTTCCTTGCCTACTTCAACCTCTCCCACTGCTTCCCCTCCTCTTCTCCATCTCCCCATCCCTTCCGCAATCTGCAGGCAATTTTGTCCCAGGACTTTGCCTCCTCCCTCTCCCCCCCTCAGTCCCCTCCTCTTCCTCCCCTGATTCTGCCATCTCCACCTTCAACTCCTCTCTCACCTCCACCTTCGAACTCCCTTGCCCCCCTCTCCTCCCACCCACCTCGCTCCTGTAACCCTGGCCCTTGGCTCGCCCCCACTATTCACCATCTCTGCTCCTGCACCCGAGCTGCTGAACGCCTCTGGTGCAAATCCCACTACCGTGCTGACTTCCTCCACTTCAAATTCTGCCTCTCATCGCTCAACTCTCTATCTCCCTCGCTAGACAGCAGTACTATGCCTCTCACATTGAGTCCTGCTCCCAGGACCCTCACCTCTTTTCCACCTTTGACTCCCTTCTCAAACCCCCATGTCCTCCTCCTCCCTCTTTTCTCTCCGTTCAGGATCTTGCTCTCTTTTTCACCTCGAAGATTGGCAAGATCCACCTGGAAATCGCTTCCAAGTTCTCTTCCCCAACCACTCCCCCATCCTCTCCCTCCTCCCCCCACCTCTCTCCTGTCCTTCTTCCCTCCCACCTCCCTTGATGAAATCTCCTCCCTGCTCTCCTCCTCCAACCCCTCCACTTGCCCCCTGGACCCCATTCCTTTCCGCCTCCTGATCTCCATTCCTTCCACCATCACCCCTCCCCTCCTGCACATCATCAACCTCTCCCTCTCTACCGGTTCCTTCCCCTCTGCCTTTAAACATGCCACTGTCTCCCCCATCCTCAAAAAGTCCACTCTGGATCCTTCTGAACCCTCTAATTACCATCCTTTCTCGCTCCTACCTTTTGCTTCCAAACTCCTTGAATGCGTTGTCTACTCCCGTTGCCTCAACCTCCTCTCCGCCAACTCCCTTGATACCCTCCAATCTGGCTTCCGCTCCCTTCACTCCACTGAAACCACTCTTGCTAAGATCACCAACGATCTTCTTGTGGCTAAATCCAACTGCCTTTACTCTATTCTTGTCCTCCTTGATCTCTCTGCTGCCTTC
>QEPC01002120.1:3243249-3287892 GCA_003113815.1 Sphenodon punctatus | reverse complement strand
TAAGTGCGGATTTATTGAAAACGGATAGCAAAAAGGTAGGTTTGAGTAGCTTTGAAAGTCGGATTTCTTTAGTGCGATATTGACCGCATTTAATCGAATTTATGTGTTCAGACATGCATGAAACATTCGTTTTTTAAAAAATTTCACAAAAATCAGAACGTCTGAATCCCCTCTAAGGCTCTCCACTTGCTTGCTCTTGCCTGCTGACTGGAGAGCCCTGTGCTGTGTGCTAGCCAAGACGGGGATTTTCACAAACAAAAAGCCAGCACAGGAAGAGACCTGGTAGGGGGAGGAGAGCCCAATCTACTGGAGACCTGGCCCAGGTTAGATAGGCAGGCGACTCTACTGGGGGTGTGGGTGGGCAGTGACTGCCCAGGCTGCCTAGCATGGCAGAAAATGTCCTAGCTAGAAAATATTCTCGCACCAGCCCTGAGTTCCAGCCCCAGGAACAGAGGAGTTTGAGCGAATCTGGAGGGTAAACGTGTGGGCAGGGAGGCTGAAGGTGTGGGGCCAGGAACAGGGGAACTGAGGGGAAGGGGCAGGGTAGGGCTGCTGTGTTGCAGTGGCTTGTGTTTTATGGTGAGCACCACCAAATACACTGACCAAGCTTCAATCCACAGCTCCAAAAAGCTCAATCACGGCCTTGGCAGCCATTCAAAAATGTTTTTTGCTATGCACGGAGGGCAGACTCATACCTACACTGATTAAGTCTGATGTCTGTGGAGCCCCAAATTAGTGTTACCTGTGAGTTCTTCTAGCGAAATGCAAATTGGGAGTACAGGGCCATTAGGTGTCCCATACTGAGAGGACAGAGGAGTTGCCCAGCTTTGTGTTCCACCCTTGTTTCCTCCACCTTCCTATCGCAGAGGCCCCAACCCAAATGCTGGGAGGAGGGAAGGGGGGCTGGCAGCTGTAAGTCAGCTTGGGGTAGAAGGAGGCTTTGGCAGTGGCTTCTCAGGGCTGACTTTGGCAGAAGCTCTGTCTGTCTTCTGCTCTGGCCTAGACTTTGGGCTGAGGCAGCAGCACTAACAGTGGTGCTGCATTCGCAGGTTGTTGGGGAAGTGGTAGCTGCTGTGCATACACCTTTATTAATTGTATCTTATTTAGTTCTTTGTATTTAATTTTATTTAATTTCAGTTTTCAGATTTAATTCATTACTTGTGTATTTAAGTCATAGTTTGAAATGATAGAGAAATTCAGTATTTGTCTGTTTCTTCGCATTATCAGGATAATTACTGACAACTGAATTTTTAAATTTTATTTTTTTATGCTCTTGGAGTTGAATTTGAAATGTCATGCCCTGTTGTACCTGTACTCTATGGATTGGATTGACTGTACAGCATTGGCTACATTTCCAAATTTCAGCAATTAATTATTTTGGTCTAAAACCTAGGGACCCAGGCCCCACTTAACAGAAAGACTGCCTCTTCCCTCATGTCCAGGGACCTGTGTTCACTGTGTTTTCCCCATTGGTGGCAATTGAGAAAATGCAGTAACACAGGCCCTGCTCATGCTCCACCACAGCCTCTGATGTCAGCTGGGAGCATCCTTTTGCATGTACCATCCATTAGGGCCATCCATCCACCAGGGCCCGATGTCATTTTTCATTTGTTATCGTTTTCATTATTAAAATGTGTCATTTTTGGTTTTGTTAATAACGAAATGTCATTTTTCATTATTGTTGTCTGTATCGGTATCAGTATTTGTATCTGTATTGGTATCAGTACCAATTTCAAATGAAGATTTTATTTTTGGTATCTGTATCGATTTCATGTGCCAATGAAGGACTGTTGTCAGAAGTTGAACTCTTCCCCTTCTCATTGTGATACAGAAAGAACTGCACACAATAATATATACTGTTCACAATATATAGTTTTATTTATATCATATATACAGAATTTAAGCTAAACCTAACCTATGTATAATACAAAATGTTCCTTTCCTATAATCCTAATATATATAATAAAACAGCTTAGTATCTAAATATCTAATTTTTGGATACTGGTTTCCCAAAAACTGGTTTACCGGATTAGAACCGGTATACCGGTACCGGTATTTTTCCATTGATTTAAATGGGGAACTGTCCCCATTGAAATCAATGGGGGGGGGAAACAATACCTCCCCCCTCCCCCTCCCAGGCTGTGCAGGTGGAAGGGGGGACACCCACCCACCCACCCTGCCCAGCCTGGATTTTAAAAAAATATTTTTTACCCGAAGTCCCTTCTAGTGCCGGCTCCGGACCCCCGCTGTGCCGGCGGCGGCGACCCGGACCCCGCACCAGCAGGTACTAGGGTGATCCCTGGGGTGGGGGTGGTTTAACACACACCCCACCCCAGGGATCACCCTACCCACACACCCCCAGGGACGCCTACCTTTTGCGCTCTGGGCAGCAGCTGCAGCATGGCAGTACTCCGGTTTCAGTGCTGGCTGGCTTCAGCGCTTTACTAGGTCTTCTGGGGAACTTCCAGGTTTCCCTGGAAGGCCTAGTAAAGCGCTGAAGCCAGCCAGCGCTGAAGCCTCCGGACCGCCGTGCTGCAGCCGCCGCCGCCACCTGGAGCGCAAAAGGTAGGCAATGCCTGGGTGGAGGGGTAGGGTGATAATTGGGGTGAAGGGGTGTTAAACCACCCCCCACCCCAGGGATCACCCTAGTACCTGCTGGTACGGGCTCTGGGTCACCGCCGCCGGCACAGCGGGGGCCCGGAACCCGCACTAGCAGGGACTTAGGGTAAGAAAAAATGTTTTTAAATCCAGACTGGGTGGGGAGTGTCCCCCCTTCCACCCGCGCAGTCTGGATGGGGGAGGGAAAGTGGGGGTTTTGTTTGTTTGTTTCTTTTACATTGTGGCCATTCATTTCAATAGCTGCAATGTAAAAAAATCTGGCACGGGGAACCGGTACCGGTACCCCCAATTACTGGATTCATCCGATACTGCTGGTACAGCAAAATACCGGCAGTATCAGATTCCGGGGGAACCGAAATTCCCACCCCTATATATAAATCCCTTATTCTCTTCCCTAACACCCAATTCTTATTCCTTAGGTACAGAGAGAGAGAGAGAGAGAGAGAGAGTTTTACTTTGAGTTTTCCTTTTCCCTTCCCTTGTCTGTCTCCCCCTGTCCATATATTATATAGATATAGATATTAGTTCTTATGTTCTTAACACCGTTTCCGGCTCCGAGATGTCATCTTCCGGAGGCACATAAGACTCTCTTTTTTTATTTGTCCAGGCATTTGGCAGGCTTGAGGAAGGGGATTTTAAATGATTCCATGCCTATTATATTACATATGATTTTATGTATTGTAGTCCATCCTGAACCCTTAGGAAAGGGAAAGATAATATATTTGAATAAATAAATAATATTTTCCAGAGTCTCTCTCTTCTTTGGTCATTCCAAAATACAGTCCATGAATCTAAAAAAGATATCCTCACACATGGAATTTCTACAGTCAGTGGGTATGAGGAACCAGTTGCTGTGAAAGTTTTCCTTATATGGAGTATATATCTAAGTTCCTTTAAAATATAAATGTAGTGAAACAATTCATAGATTTACACAGGCCAGAAGGAGTCACTATGATAATCTAATCTTACCTCCTGAGTGACACAGGCCATAGAATTTCAGCCAGTAATTCCTGCATCAAGGTCATAAATTCCAACTGAGATATAGCACATCTTTTAGGAAGACCATCTTTTAGGAATCCAATCTTGATTTAAAGGCTTCAAATGATAAATCCACCATGTTTCAAGGTAAATTGTTCAATGCTTAATTACCCTCACAGTTAAAATTTTGCACCTCATTTCCAGTTTAAACATGTCTCATTTCATGTAGCCAGTAGCCACAAGATTTTGCTATGCCTTTGTCCTCAAGGTTAAAGATGTCTAAAATCAGAAATCTTCCCATGTAGACACATATAGGCCTTGAATCAAGTAATCTTTTAACCTTCTCTTGGAGAAAAATAATGAGTTTCAACTTCCTACGTCTCTCATTTTAAGGAAAACTCCTGGTCTTCCTCTGGTTTCTCCAAAATGTGGCATAGAAATTAATTTAGGCCCTTTTCACACAGACACTCTTTTATTCTACATGTTGCAGGTCTGCAGGTGTGCTCTATGGATGCCCTGCAACATGTATAATAAAATGTAACACCCATTTTATCAGTGTTAGAGTGTCTGTGTTAAAAAGGCCTTAGTCCCATCAAACAGTCCAGATTTCCCTATGAGTGTTGCATGCATACAGCTCTCAACGTGGATGGGAATTGTGTGTTCCTATCCAAAGGCAGTATTAGATAGATTTTGTAATTGTTTCCTCATCTAGTAAAATCATTGTTTATTTTGCTTTTTTTACATACCCATAGAACAAAGAAATCTGAGGGTTTTAAAAAAATATGTAGCAGATCAGCAACATTTGACCAAGTGTGAGAAACAGGATGCAATCTCTTAAGAGGCTGCAAAGGTCAACTAAAAAAATACCAATTGTCACGTTGTTGTTTTTTCTTATGTTAGAGGAAAAACAAATGATTGAGAATCAGGCTTCTTTGCCAAGATTAAAGATACAAGTTTCAATGTAAAAATCTTAGAGAGAATTTCATAAAAGCAAAGAAGCGAAGTGTTTTTAAGGTGACTATTTCAACCATACCAAGCTGTCACAGAGTTTTAACAGTTTCTTTTAAAAAGTGTAAGTCTTAGAAGTCTGGCTTAAGCATATTAAAGGCTTTGGTGATCTAAGCTATTGGAAATTATTTCTGAGCACAATGAATAATAGAGAACTCCATATCTGTGTAAGAGTTTCTAGAGAGACCGAGGAAAAATTCCTCCTTCCATCTGAAAGAGACGCTGCTCTTTCACATGTAGAATGGCCAGAGACAAGCATGTGTCTATGTCCATGCGACAAATGGACACAGAATAAGACACAATTAGAAGACCTGGCTAAGGAAGTTTACACCCCCTTTGCAAACTTATGAAGATTCAGTCTTTTTTACCATTAGGAAATACTTGGATAATGTGTTATACCGGTATGATATCATTAAATAGTGCATATGTGTGCATATGAAACAGTTTCTATACTTTGGGAACTTCATTTCCTATATGGAAATAAACAAGCAGCTTCCTAGTTTAAGGTGAAGAGTTTCATGTTGTCAAGGAACAGGTGCAGAGGGTATTGCAAGGTATGACACCTTTGTTTTATCAGTTAGCAGGGGCTTGTCAAGCTATTTCACTGACTTTCCTACAATATCAACTTTAAACTCCACAGGTCACCATTACCACTGGGAGCATCGATGGCCCTTTTCACACAGAGGCCGTTTTTACACAGACGCCACCAACCCATCTCCACCCACTGAATGGGTGGGAGAGCATCCATGTGAATGGGGCCAGGTGTGTGTCGCCGCTCCCACGACCCACACATCAACACCCATCTACACCCACGGAGCAGCTAAGAAGGAGCCAGCATGCTCCGTAGGTGGAGATGGGTGGAAGTGGGTGTTGAACACCCAGCCGTCCATGTGAATGGGGAAGCACACCCACACACGGGATGGGTCTGCCAAAACCAGCAAGAGATGGCTAGAGAGGCACCACAGGAGCCCACAAGCAGACACACTCACCAGGAGAAATGCAGAACGCCTGGCCGGGAGTCCTTAAAGGAGAAGTGAGCAAGGACATGTGTGCGCCGGCTCCCAATATGTCAGGCAGAAAAGCCACAGACAACATCAAGAGAGCCAGCGTCATGCCACACACAGGAAGGGGCAGGGTAAGTTGAGGGACCCTGGTCCGGCCCAGAGAGGGGGACCCAGGCCACCGGTGCTGGGGAGGGGGAGACAGGATGCCTACTGACACTCTCCATTTCTGACACAGGGGAGAGGATGCAACGCTGTGCCAGCTGCACCCCCACCCCCAACAACAGCAATGCAGCCCAGGGAGGAGAGTGCCTCCAACAGCGAGATAAGACAGGGGAACCCCACCCACAAAGGGGAGGGGGAGGGCAAACACAAGGTCAAAGTACATGCCAGGGTTTCGCCGGCCAGACCGCTGATAGCGCCACAGGAGAGCACCCACACCCTGGAGCACAGCACCACCAGGGAGACAGCCAAGGAGGGCCTCCGTGGCAGTCAGGTAAAACAGTGGGAACCCCTGGGGTAGGGGGAAGGCAAGGAACACTCCACAGCACTAACAGGGGTACAGCAGGACAACAGGTCACCCAGATGTATTTCTCCAACAGGAGATCACTCTCAATGGCCGCACCGTGCCTCTGGAACTCCCTCCTGGTGGGGAGGGGACCCGTCTGGCCCCAAACCTCCTAATTTTCCACAGGAATTGTAAGACCTGGCTGTTCCATCAGGCATTTGGTGAGGGAGAAGGGTGAGGGTGGATGGGTTGGTGGGTGGTATGGGGGGTTTTTCTCCTCATTTTTATTGTTATTTTTTATATTTGATGCTTTATATTTTTTATTGCATTTTACTGATTGATTCTGTTAGCTGCCCCGGGTTGCCTGTGGCAGGAGGGGCAGGGTATACATTTTTAAAATAAAATAAATAACGCTCACGAAGGCACAACCAGGGGTTAGAGGGGAAGACCCCAGTGCAGGGCTAGGAGGCAGAATAGGTAGACTGTAGCAGATCCCCAGCCCCATGCTAAACAAAATTCCCCTTGTCGTCCACAGATGAGCAGCCTGTTCCATCTAGGAGTGCCACTGCCAGGAGTGCAGAGAGCAACCAGGAGATGCAGGTCTGCAACCAGAGGAGGAGGGAGGACCTGGGGGGTGGGGGAGACTGCTAGCAGAAGCCAAGTGACAGGCCCTCAATAGGGAGGTCCTGAAAGTGAAGGAGAGAAAGGACTGGGCAAAAATGGATTATGTGCTCTACCAGTCCTGCACGGAGTACCTGTGGGACAGATGCCACGCCGCTGCCCTCCTCCATGAGCAGAAACTTAACAGGGAGGGGAGGGAGAGGGCCCAAGTCTCGCTGGAGAGAGACACTGCAAAAACCCGACAACTAATCAGGGAAAACCTGGAGGCTTTGTGGTGTCTCCCCCAGCACAACATGGGCCCTCCTGCCATGGTAGGAGGGATGGCAGCAGTGCAACACCACAGCGCCCACCCACAGATGCCTGTTCCTCTTCCCCAGTTCATCTGCCACCCTTGGTTTCCCCAGAAGCAACCCTACCCCACCTGAGACCAGCTGGGACCTCTCTCCCCCATAGTCCCCCAGCAACACCAAAGGGGGCTCCTCAGGCAGCCCACACCACCCCCTCCAGCACCCTCCATGATCCCCCCTCCCAGGCCCCCAGTCACCCCAGCACATTCCAGCACCCCCAGTGACCCAACCGCCTAGGCGGGCTGCCCCACATGCTCAGGTAAACATGGGGAACCAGGTGGAGGGCACCAATCAAGGGGGGGGGAAATACAGGGTAAGAAAACCACCCAGGCACAAGAAAAGGCAGTATAGTAGCACAGGAAGAGGTTACAGACACAGGGAGGAGTCATGAGGACTAGCAGAAAGGGGGGGGATGGTGGGAGGGGGGAGGGAGGCAGGAGGGGTGGTCCAGAGGCAGGGAAAGCAGCCCAGAGGTAGGGGTCAGGATGTAGCAGACAGGGGGGAGGGAGTGGCTATAGGGGTGGTTCTGGAGCGACGATGGTATGGTTCAAGGGGGTGGGTGACTCGCCCTCCTAAAGGGACCAAGGTACCTGGTGGAGGTCAGGAGGACCATCCCCCCACCAAGGATGAGTCCAGGATCTGCCTTTGAAGGGGTGATGCTGTTGAACGCAAGGTCTGTAATCAACAAGGTCCCAGTTATTCAGGATCTTATCCTGGATGGGGCAGCAGACCTTGCGTGCATCACGGAAACCTGGATGGACGAGGGGGCTGGACCTGTTCTGGCAGAACTTGTGCCAGCTGGGTATGCTGTGCAGCACCAGCCTCGCATAGAAGGCCGGNCAGACCTGACCTCGGAGGTAGTGTTGAACTCCCCCAGGACCATGGTCCATGGGGACTTCAACGCTCATGTCAATGTCGGCCTTGTAGGAGCAGATCGGGAGTTCATGGCCGCCATGGCAACCATGGACTTGTCCCAAGTGGTCAACTGCCTGACTCATGTGGGGGGACATACTCTTGACCTGGTCTTCTGTTCTGGCCTTGAGGCAGGTGATCCGTTAGTGAGGGATGTGTGGGTCATGCCCGTGTCATAGACGAACCATTATCTCCTACAGGCCAGCCTCTCAGTGCACCCCCTGCAGAAGGGGAATGAACCAGTTAGGTTGGTCCGCCCTCAGAGGCGGACATACTCTTGACCTGGTCTTCTGTTCTGGCCTTGAGGCAGGTGATCCGTTAGTGAGGGATGTGTGGGTCATGCCCTTGTCATAGACGAACCATTATCTCCTACAGGCCAGCCTCTCAGTGCACCCCCTGCAGAAGGGGAATGAACCAGTTAGGTTGGTCCGCCCTCAGAGGCGGATGGAACAGCAGCAGTTCCAGGAGGCTCTGAAGGAGTTAACCCTGGACCCTGATGGCCACTCTGTCGATGTGCTGGTACAGCATTGGAACACCTTGCTGGGGGAGGCCATCGACAGGATGGCTCTGAGATGTCCCCTGCCTCCGTCTCATCACTGCAAGGCCCCTTGGTTTACTGAGGGGCTGCGGTGTATGAAGCAGATAGGCAGGAGGCTAGAGCGAGCTGGCATCAGACTTGCTCTGAATCTGACCGATTTTTCCATAGGACCCATTTGCAGTCATATGTTGAGGCTGTGAGGACAGCAAAGAATGAATTCTTTGCTTCCCTCATAGCATCTGCAAGGTCGCGTCCAGTGGAGCTGTTCCGGCTTTCGCACACAGTCTGGTAAACTTGGTAAACAGTGGAGCTGTTCCGGCTAGCTTAATGATTGGTTCTCTCTGGGACTTCTCCCTAGGAAGTCCTACAACTGCTTCTCCTGGGCCCCCGCCCTGCCTCTCCTCTCAAGACCAGACCTGAGACCTCTGACACGTAAGAACTCATATGTATGCATTTATGTGTGTGTGCTCGCTGTTAGAGTAGGTGCAGGCAAATGCCACATGAAAGCGTGTTGTAGGTGCTATATTACTGCTTTATTCTCAGTTCTTCTATATTGAATAAACATCTGTCTATCTGAAGGACTTTTGCAATCTGTTTCATAGTGCCTTTGCCCAGATCCTGAAATTGGAGCTGCCTGCCAGGGGTCTAAGTCCTTCCCTGGTAGGATTGATAAAGAACAGTTCCAATTTATAACATAACCTCCTTCTCACTGGCCTCCCCTGCTTTCCCCTTATTTCTGTCCAAAACTCTGCTGCCAGGGTCATCCACCTCGCCCGTCGCTTCGACCACGTGCAGCTCCTCCTCTCTTCACTGCCTCCTCCTTCCTGAACGAATCCTGCACAAGCTCCTAGTCTTCACCTATAAAGCTCTTCACAACCTTGCTCCCCCCCACTACCACTCTACACTAATTTCCCTCTGTACTCCAGTCCATGAACTCCACTCCTCCTCTGTCCCCTCTCTCATTCTTAGGCTGCTTTTAAACGAGGAGCGCTGAAGCGCCTCCTCAACGCCGCATTAAAACAAAGCCGCCGGAAGTGACGTTCTCCCCATTGCTGGCGGCGGCGGCGGCTGGAGACAGGGGGCTTTGGAGCGGCGCGTTCTTAAGACTTCAATTATCAGGCTTAAGAATGCGCCGCTCCAAAGCCCCGTGTCTCCAGCCGCAGCTGCCGCCAGCAACGGGGAGAACGTCACTTCCGGCGGCTTTGCTTTAATGCAGCGTTGAGGAGGCGCTTCAGTGCTCCTTGTTTAAAAGCAGCCTTACATGCCTCCCCTGCTCCCCTAACCACCTTTGTCCCTTCTCCCTAGCTGCCCCACACACCTGGAACTCCCTCCCTGCCCACATCCACCTCGCCCCCTCCCTTTGTAGTTTCAAATCCCTCCTCAAGACCCACCTCTTCGGCTCTGCCCTGACTCCTCACTCCCCTCTCCCAACTCCTACTGATACCTACCATCCAGTACAATCTTACCTGAGGTCTGTGTACCCATATCCTCACCACATGGACCAGCCAGTCATCATTCTTGACGTAACCAAGCCAAGCATGTGCACCTGAGACCTCGCATCTTTGTAAATGTTACACCCCTTGTCTCTCCCTCTGTTCCCCTTCCTTCGTCTCCTCCTCCCCCCCCCCCACCTCTCCGATTGTAAGCCCTAGGGCAGGGACCTAGGCTTGAGTTGACCTTGAGACATCCAGGTAGAGATGTCAGAGAGACAGCTGGTGAGGCGAGCTTGAATAGATGGAGAGAGGGAGGGAGTAGAGAGATCGAGTTGAGTGTCATCAGCGTAGAGGTGATATTGGAAGCCATGGGAGGCAATGAGTTTGCCTAGGGACAGGGTGTAGATAGAGAAGAGGAGAGGCCCAAAGACAGAGCCTTGGAGAACACCAACCGAGAGGGGAAGGAAGGTGGAGTTGGCAAGAGACACACTGAAGGATCGGTCAGAAAGGTAGGAAGAGAACCAGTTGAGGATGGAGCCACGGAAGCCAAGGGAGTGACATGAGTCCAGCAAGAGTAAGTGGTCAACAGTATCAAAGGCAGCAGAGAGGTCAAGGAGGACAAGAATGGAGTAGAGGTGATTAGATTTAGCCACAAGAAGATCATTAGTGATCTTAGCAAGAGCAGTTTCAGTAGAATGAAGGGGGCAAAAGCCAGATTGGAGGGGGTCAAGGGAGGAGTTGGCAGAGAGGAAGTCGAGGCAGCGAGAGTAGACAACACGTTCAAGAAGCTTGGAAGCAAAAGGAAAGAGTGAGACAGGACAGTAGCTAGAAGGGTCAGAGGGGTCAAGAGTGGACTTTTTGAGGATAGGGCCAAAGATGTCAGACCAGATGTAGTTTACAAAATGCAGTCCTCACCAAAACTACCACCTGGGCATCCAGGCGGAGCTGCGAGTCTTGTGAACCATAAATGGTTGTATGGTTTCCTTCAGGATCTTATGTAGGTCTTAGCTCAAGGCAAGGACCTTAAGGTCATCATAGGGATGTATGAAAGCTCTTGCCTACACCAAGCTAGACAAGAAAGGCCCAAAGAACAGATCAGAGCTAATCCTAACTAATACTATTTACACTGACACAAGGGACACACAGGGAAGGGTGCAAGGCCAAGTCTATCTAGGAATAAAGGGAATTCAGGAAAGGGTACATAAAGCACACAACATACAGAACAAGCAAGCTACAGGACTTACATGAATGCAGGAGACAGACAGCACGCAGACCCAAGACATTCAACAGCAAGGCTTGTGGAGAACAGAAGCCAAGAGACAGAGCAGGGGCAGGTAAGACCATTTGATAAACTAGCAACTGGTAGGCAAGTCTTTTCTTGTTAAAAGGCTGTGTTCAGTTCACAACTGAGCTGGATTGCTACATGGTTACTATGGCAACATGTGGCTTAGCTATCCCAAAGGCACAGTCTGTGATAGCTAGTACATGCCATGTGGAAGTAATGCTAGCTTACCCTGTGGGACAGCAGCTATATCTGTTTGCGGGAGGGGTGAAACCTAACAGAGGGATGCACCCCATCAATAATGGGGGCCTCCATTCCCTCACCCCTTCCCACAATCATCACCTCTGTCTTGTCAGGATTCAGCTTCAGACAGCGCATCCTCATCCAATCCCCCACTGCAGCCAGACACAGAGTAAACACCCAGACTAACAGGACTGGGTCAGATGAAAATGAGAGGTAGAGCTGGGTGTCATCAGCGTACTGATGACATTGAACCTCAAACCCTCTCACAATCTTGCCCAAAGGCTGCATGTATATGTTGAGCAGGAGAGGGGACAGATGGATCCCTGTGGAACTCCACACGTGAGATCCCAGGGGGATGCTGTGAAATTCCCCCAGTACCACATGATGAGTTCTTCCAACCAGGAAAGGACAGAACCATTCAAGAACAGTTCCGTCCACCCCAGCATGGTCCTGCAGGCGGATCACCAACAGAGTGGAGGGCATTCTTGGCAGCCGCACCATCACTTTGGAATGCCCTCCCAGTAGGGGTTCACCTCAGCCCGGATCTTCTGGTGTTCCGATGAAATTGTAAAACATGGCTCTTCTGCCAGGTGTTCTTCAGGGAGAAAGAGGGGGAAGGAGGACTGGGACAGGGTGGGTTTTATCGCAGATCTTTTGTATTTTGATTTTCTGGGTTTTTATACTTACATTTAAATTGTAGATTTTTAGTGCATTATTTTTATTGTTTATATTTATATTGTTTTATTTTTAGCCACTCTGGGATGTCAGAGGCATGAGGGGTGTGGTATGAAATTTAATAATAAATAAAATCTCATTGTCAACCATATCAAAAGCTGCTGAGAGATCAAAAAAAATCAAAACAGTAGACTGGCCTCGGTCCAACTCCCAACGCAGATCATTGACCAAGGCCATAAGTGCAGTCTTGGTGCCATAGCCCAGACATAAGCTGGATGACGAGGGATCAAGGAAACTGATGCGGTCCAGATGCCCCTGGAGCTGCTGGGCTACTACCCGATCAATAACCTTCCCTAAAAATGAAAGGATAGAGACTGGTCAATTACTGGCAAGGGCGTCAATGTCAAGTGATGGCTTCTCGAGCAAAGACCGCACCACAGCCTCCATCACACGTCCTGTGACCTTGCCCTCTTTGAGGGAGGCACTGACCTCTGCAAGCAAATGCCCCAATGTCTCCCAGCTGGCTTTCACCAGCCAGGATGGACAAGGATCAAGTTCACAAGTTGTGGCCCTCACAGCCCCCAGCATCTCCATTGCATCAGCAGACAATACCTGCTGAAACCAATCCACAAAAGTGGACCAGACGGAGCATACATAACTTCAGATACACCTACTGCATCAAGCGCAGCATCAAAATTGTGGTGGATATAAGTGATTTCGTTCACAAAATAGTCAACAAACAACTCTCAGTGAGCACTGGAAGATTCCAGTTCCAGGCGGAGAAAGGCCAGACTGACCAGTTCCTTCACCACCCAGAAAAACTCAGCTAGATGTGACTTTGCGGAAGATATGATGGTAGCAAACAAACTTCTCTTTGCTACCCACATAGCCACAGCATAGGCCTTTAACACAGCTCTATGCCACAATCATTTGGGTTCAGTACGAATACAGCACTACCATCGCTCTAACCATCTTCCCTCCTGCTTCAGCTCACACAGGTCTTCCATGAAACACAGGGCCCAGGGAGTGGACACCTGGGAGCTGTCCAACCAATGGCCTCAGCCAACAAGGTGTTCCAAAGAGCAGCAAGGTCATTGAGCAACCGGCCGTGAAGGTCATAAGGTATATCCTCCAGAGCATTCCAAGACCACTCCAGTTCCTTAAGTCTCCGAGGGTGAACCATACAATTAGGTTTCACACCCTGCTGGGGGCAGACATATGCCAGGAGAATGGCTCAACAGAGATAATGGACTATGCAGAGATAATGGACTATCCATGACAAGGGCACAGATGACACCTCCCCCACTGACACACACACACAGACACCTCAAGGGGGGCTTAGTGAAAGCATTTAGTTAACGCTCTATTTCGCTACTGTCACAAACAGACTCCACCAGATCATCCACAACAATTACATTTATTTTGTTACACAGAAATTAACTTTCATCATTAAGAGTTTCAGGTAAGGCTGAAGCGGCAAGCCGCTGCGGTAACTTTTTTCGATAGAAAAAGCTCTTCCTCAAGGAGTGACATGATGCGATAGAGATGTTCATTCCACTACTTTCATTCCGCTAATTCCGCCGTTACGCTACTTTCATTCCGCTACTTTCAAAGACTGCAAAAATAGCGGAATAATGTTTTTTTCCAACAGTTTCTATCTTCTGCAATTTCCACCAGCACTGTGAAGTAGTGAAAAATGCTTGTTCCGACAGTTTCTGTTATTATTCTGACAGTTTCCAAATTTGCAGAATGCCAGCAGAATTAGCGGAATGCCAGCGGAAAAGCTGTGGAACATCATGGGCAATTCTTTAATGGCGGAATGAGATAGCAGAATGGAAAAAGGAGTTACCGCTTCAGCCCTAGTTTCAGGTAATCTTTCTACAAATTTAATATAAGGAAATTTATGTAACCATTCTTTATGCAAAAGTTGCCAACACGAATAACACCATACATTATTTTCAGGCATGCATGATAACAGATTATTACTATTGTCTAACAATTGCTTAATAAAATAGGATTTTCCTGATTGGAAGGTCCACAAAGCATACAGGAGAAAGGATGTACAAACTGCATACAGCTTTGCATCTTACTCAGTATCTGAAAGTCAAGGTTTTAAAATCTTCCCTGAGATTTCGTTTGTCATAAAAGACTCTCTAGAGTTTTTCTAGGGGCTTTGTTTCTATGGTCCAGTGTTTTTTCACCCTCACTATCCCAGGCTACTGCACCATGATAGAGCCTGGGTCTCCAATTCCAGATTACCAGTAATCCCCACAGAAGGTCTTTTAAGCTCTCAAAATTGAGGGTTTTTTTCCCACTATTTCCAGAATTAAGGGTGATTCCTTTTACCTTCATACACAAGTCTTCCCACACAAGAGTTTCTATCTGTACGTCTTGGGCCCTGCAGAGACAAACACTACTATATGCTCATCTGCCAGAATCTCACTGGTCAGCTCACCTAAGTATTCCCTTAAGGGAGGGTTCCAGTCCTCCTCTCTGCTGACAAAGATCACAAAATCTGTGTTGTGGTACAGACACCTCTCTTGTAAATGATCCATCAGCTTGTACAGCTCTGACCTGGCATAAGCTGTGGTAAAGGATGTGATGACCACGTTAGTGTTTTTGCTAGCTGTGCAGGTCTCTTTAGCGTATTTCCAGCTCACAGTGTTTGTATGATCATCCATAACATTAAAATCACATGCCAACACCACAAAATATAGCACAAATACATACTGAATAAGTTCATCAAGTTCTGTTATTATGCTGGTATTTGTTTGGTCTGGTCTCTGGCCAAATTTATCCCACAAAGAGTTTGAATAGAGCTTCGCAATTCCTCTCTTAGCAAGATTGACTTTGAAAGAGAGGGTTGCACCCCTGCAAAATTATAGTACTCTTTCATGTACTGCACTTTCTTTAAATTATCAGTCCACCACCCTGGATACCCCAACGCCTCTTGTTTCTGTTTCAGATGTGTGTTAATGTACTCTACAAACAGTTTGTCAGTGCAATGACTAACATGCCAGATTTCATAAATCTCTGTGATCTTGTACCCTTTGTTTAAGCCCTCCACCAGTTTAATGGTGCACCATGTTCCAGTTAATGCCCCCTCCTCTTGGGTGTCCGTACAGGGGTCCCTTTGACATGTTTTTGCACAGCTGCAACACAAGGGGAACAACAGTTTGCCATCTACTCTGTACAGTAGAACTGGAAAGTAAAGTTGGAGGGTACTTTAACTTTGGCTATACCAAAGTACTGCCTGAGTTCCCCAAAATTCTCATAAGCAATGATGGGATGGCCAATGGGGTACTTTTTAGTTTTCTTAACAAAAAGGTACAGGCTGGTAAAATCATAGTTTTCTTAACAAAAAAGGTACAGACTGGTAAAATCATAGGAATGGATTTTCTCCCTCTGCTGCGGTTTGTAAAGGAAGCATATGGTGTTGGTTCTATTTCCATACAGAGCGTCTCTAGTGATTAAAGGCTGAGGCAGGTTTTTAACCCGCAAAAACTCTTTCAGATCCCCATCATTGGCCATCATGTTGCTCCATTCCTGTTCCCATATCATTCTTACCTCACCCCTGACTTCTGAGAAATTCAGTCTTAATCATAGTCTGGTTGTACAAGGTACTGTGCTGTGCGTTCATCACCATGTTGAAATGTTTTTGCAGTAGCGAGCATCTGCCATGAAAACAGCAGTCATTATATTAAAAATCTGTACGATCCAAAAAATAAGAGCCCACCTGCACCTTGCCTCCTTTTAATGGATGATGGATAAGAATGTTCTCTTTGTGCTCTGTGTACATCGACCACTGAATGGAGGCTGTAGAATACCTCTTTTGTTGTGTGTGATAATTGTCTAAAAGCAGACGGGTGATTGTGTTAGGCCTCAAAAACTTAAATCTGTACATAGCCATGCATATGGATGCTAAAGTACTGAAATGGATCAATCCATCTCTCTTCCGCCCTGTCATCATCCCAGCGCAGATTCATAATCGCTTCCTGCTGTGTCATTTTCATGATTTCATTTCTAAAGTGGCAGCAAGCTTTTCACAAAATGTCCACATCTTTCTAGCAATAGTAACATAATTCTTCCTAAAAATAAAAATCTACTTTCTTTTGACAATTAGCTTGATAACAGTTCAGAAATTCCTCTTTTTCCCCTGGCATCCTATGCTCCACCCCAAAGTATTTTACTTCCAGCATAGGTCCATACTTCTGATTCTCAACCAGGTTGAAAAAATGAGGAAAATACCTCTTCACCCCTTCAAAACTCATGGCCATAGGAAATTCCTGAGCTTCATGGGTAGAAAATTCAAATAATCTATTAAACAGATTTTAAGGGCCTTGACAGTCACACATAAAGTCCCCCCTCCCCTATGTTATTAGACAAACTTGTCTTTTTCTTTAATTATTTAGCTGAGGATAAAGTATGTATCATACCCTTTAGCATTATGGGCAAGAAAGCTATATCCTGCAATTTTTTGTCTACAGATTTTTTAACAAATTCCTTCATGATATTTTTGCCTATAAATTCCCAGTGGCCTATGTTATTTATATGCATCACAAATATGTAATTTGGGACATGAACCCCTTTGTCTTGCATGCATTCAAAGTCACAGAAAACATAGGCCTTGCCAACTTCAGGCTTTAAAATGCCCTGCATATAAGCACTCATGACTATGTGTGTCAACATCACTTTGTGACATTGTGGGCACTTTGGGGGCTGGTACATATGGAGTTCTTTATCGGAGAAACCACACGTCACACAGGGCTCTCTCTTCATAATCAATTTTATCAAGGCCAGCAAAATGTTTGTGTCTTGCTAAACCAGTTTTGAACCTACAGGAGGGACATCTGAACTTTCCCCCCTTTGTTTCCACACAGTCTGGTATACCACAAGTACAGCATTGATTTTTACAGCTGTGCTGAAATTCATGTGTGTAGTATACATAACAGTATTGACATAAATAGGCACCCCTTATACATTCTTTAATATTTAGGATCCCCAAGTAATGTTTCTCATGCAGCAACATCAATAGTTTTACTCCATCATTCCCCACTTGTGTGTGGGGGTGAATAAAAACACTTGTCTCTTTCACGTAACATTACAATGTTAGTTGCCCCAAAATGTTCTTCAAACAGGCACACATCTGTGAGACTAATCATTTTTTGTTCTGAAAGACCCAGTACTCTATGGAGCCATTCTTTGGCCCTCTGCTAAGAATGGAATATCCAATAAATTCTTGCCTTGCCTTGCTGACAGTTTCATCTTTCAGAAGTGGGAGGAGGAAGGAGGAGGTCGGCTATCTTGAACTTGATCCTTACCAACAGGGAAGAACTGGTCGATGAGGTGAAAGTAGTGGGAACCCTGGGTGGAAGTGATCATGGCATCTTGGAATTCATGATATCTATGAAAGGGAAAGCTGGACATAGTCAAATGTGTACCCTGGACTTTAGGAAAGCTGACTTTAATAAAATCAGAGAAAAGCTAGATAGGATCCCATGGCTAGAAAATCTAAAGGAAAAAGGAGTCCAACATGGGTGGGACTTTCTGAAAAACGAGATACTGAAAGCACAATCACAAACAATTCCAATGAGAAAGAAAAATGGGACTTCTAAAGAAACCAGTGTGGCTACACAAGGAGCTTTCTGATGAACTGAAAATTAAAAAGGAAATGTATAAGAAATAGAAGGAGGGACAAATCACCAAGGACAAGTACAGACGAGTAGCCCAAACCTGTAGGGGCAGTGTCAGGAAGGCTAAAGCTCAGAATGTGCTAAGGCTTGTGAGAGATGCTAGCAACAAAAAAAAGGGGGGGTTCAGCTATGTCCGAAGCAAGAGAAAGAACAAGGAAGCAGTAGGGCCGCTGCTTGGTGAAGATGGTGAAATGTTGACAGGTGATAGAGAGAACTCCTATTTTGCCTCCATCTTCTCCCACAAGGGAAACTATGTCCAACCTAGCAAGAATAGCACTAATGATGGAGGGAAGAAATTACACCTCAGGAGAGGTAAAGAGATGGTAAGAGAACACCTGGCTACTTTAAACGAGTTCTGGTCTTCAGGGCCAGATGAATTACATCCTAGGGTAATGAAAGAACTTGCAGATGTAATTTCAGAACCTCTGTGAGAACTCTTGGAGAATGGGTAAGGTGCCAGAAGAATGGAGATGGGCAAATTATTATTAACAAGCATTTATATAGCGCCAGCAGTGTACCTGGCACTTTACAAAATAATAAAATAGACACGGTCCCTGCCCCTAGGGCTTATGTTGTCCCTATTTTCAAAAAGGGGGTGGGGGGAGGATCCAGGAAACTACAGACCAGTTAGCCTGACATCAATATCTGGAAAGATTCTAGAGCAGATTATAAAGCAGTGGGAAGTAGTTTATCTTGATTTCAGCAAAGCATTCAACAAAGTCGCCCATGATATCCTTCTTGACATACTGGTTAAATGTGGCCTAGAAGATACTACAGTTAGTGGATTTCCAGCTGGTTGAAAAAACATACCCAAAGAGTCCTCATAAATGGCTCCCCATCAATCTGGGGAGAGAGGTATCAAGTGGAGTGCCTCAGGGCTCAGTCCTGGACCCTGTATTGTTCAACATCTTAACTAATTATTTGAACGAAGGAGCAGAGGGGATGCTTATCAAATTTGCAGATGACACAAAACTGGGAGGGATAGCTAACACCTTCAAAAACAGAAACAAGATTCAAAATTATCTTGACAGGATGGAAATCTGGGCCAAAACTAACAAAATTAAATTCAACAGAGATAATTGTAACGTTCTGCATTTAGGTAAGAAAAATCAAAAGCACAAGTATAGCATGGAGGATACCTGGCTTGCAGAAATACATTTATTTATTGTTTTAAAAATTATTACTCCGCTCCTTCTGCCACAGGCAGCTCGGGGCGGCTTACAATCATAGCGGATGAAGCAAGAAGGGTGACGGTGGCATCGTTCTCGTACTAAAGTTGACCGATTGTGACAGAGTCTGGTTATGTACCTATGCCATGGCAGTGTGGACAGCAAAGAAGGTTTTCTTTGCTGCCCTCATTGCATCCACTAAGTTCTGCCTGACTGAGCTTTTCCAGGTGGTATGGGGGGATGGTCAGTCCAGCCTCCCTTTGCCTGGACTCAGCATTATCGAATGCTCGCTGTGACTTGTTTGTGAACTTCTTTGCAGATAAAAGTGCTGCGTCAAAACCATGATGGATTTGAGCGATTTTAACAGTGGGTGAGCCAGAGGCAGTTAAAGCGCCATCTTGTCCTGTTTTATGGGATGAATTTCAAGGCATGTCATCCTCGGATGCAGGGGATGCTCTTGGGACTGTTCGAGCCACCTACTGTGAATTAGATCCATGCCCGTCCTGGCTGGTTAAGGCCAGCTGGGAGACATTAAGGTCGTTGCTGGCCAGGCTAGTCCATGCCTACCTTAGGAAGGACAAGGTGCCGGACTGTCTCAAGGAGGCGGTAGTGCAGGCTCTGCTCAAGAAACCATCATTGGACATTGATGTCCTGGCCAACTATCAGCTGGTCTCTAACCTCCCCTTTTTAGGGAAGGTTATTGAATGGGTGGTGACTCGACAGCTTCAGGAGCAACTGGACCGGGTCAATTTCCTTGATCCCTCGCAGTCTGACTTTTGTCCAGGTTATGGCATGGAGACTGCACTTGTAGCCTTGGTCGATGATCTCTCCCGAGAGTTGGACCAGAGTCATTCGACCCTGTTGATTCTGTTAGATCTCTCGGCTGCATTTGATACCGTTGATCATGAGTTGTTGGTGACTCGACTGCGGAAGTGGGCAGGGATGAGCGGGGCTGTTCTTGAATGGTTCTGCTCTTTCCTGGCCGGGAGAACTTAGCATGTGGTGCTAAGTGATTATTCATCTTCTCCTCAGGGCCTCACATGTGGAGTTCCGCAGGGTTCCATCTTATGCCCTCTCCTGTTCAATGTGTATATACAGCCTTTGGGGGAGGTTGTCAGAGAGTTTGGTGTAAGGTGTCATCAATATGGGGGTAATGTGGGGGGTGGACCCAGGGACTCCCCCTGGTGAGAGCAGGGGGAGGACCGGGAGGGTTGGGGGGGAGGGGGTGGCTCGGTCTCCCCGTGAGAGGGGGAGACCGAGGGAGAATGGGGAGGGTATGGTTGGGGGGGGAGGGTTATGGGGGGGGAGGGGGGGAGGGAGGGCCGGGGGGCAAGCAGCCGGGTCTGAAGGGCCGGGATTGGGTGGACGGAGGGGAGGGCATGGCCATTGGGGTCGTGATGGGGCGCGGACGGTATGGTCCATGGGGTGGGAAGGCACGGGCCCCTAGGGGTCCACGGTGCCTGAGGGAGGTGGAGGTCATCACCCCCCCACTAAGGGGGAGGGAGGTGCCGGGTCCAGGGTCCGCGCGTGGGGGGCTGGTGCTGATGAATGCGAGGTCCGTGGTCAACAAGGCCCCGATTATCCACGATTTGATCGTGGATGGGGCCGTGGACCTCGCATGCATCACGGAGACCTGGCTGGATGATCTGGCCGGTCCAACTTTGGCGGATCTGGTTCCAGCTGGGTATGCCGTGCAGCATCAGCCCCGCATGAGCGGCCGGGGAGGAGGCGTAGCTATTGTTTTTAGGGAAGACTGGCCTGTTAGGAGGTATCCAGTGCCGGAGATTGTGGGTGTAGAGGCTCTGCACGTGGTGATCGATTTGGCTGGGGGCAAGCTAGGGGTGCTGCTGGTGTACCGGGCCCCTTCATGCCCGGCGGCATCCCTTACCGCTCTAGCGGAGCTGGCCTCGGAGGTGGTGTTGGGCTCCCCCAGGACTTTGGTTCTGGGGGACTTCAACGTCCACGCCGATGCCGGCCTTGTTGGGGCGGAGCGGGAGTTCATGGCCGCCATGGCAACTATGAACTTGTCCCAGGAGGTGATCTGCCCGACCCACGTGGGGGGACATACCCTCGACCTGATCTTCGGCTCTGGCCTTGAGGCGGGGGGTCCGGTTGTGGGGGAGGTGACAGCGGTGCCCTTGTCGTGGACGGACCATTACCTCCTTCAGGCCGGTCTTTTAGCGCGCCCCCTCCAGAAGGGGAAGGGACCAGTTAGGATGGTCCGCCCTCGGAGGCTGATGGAACCCCAGCGGTTCCAGGAGGTCCTGAGGGAGCTTACCCTGGATGTGGACGGTCACTCTGTGGATGAGCTGGTCCGGCATTGGAACATCTTGCTGGAGGAGGCCATTGACAGGGTGGCTCCGAGGCGCCTTCTGCCTCGGTCTCGTCACCGCAGGACCCCTTGGTTTACTGAGGGGCTGCGGTGTATGAAGCGTGTGGGCAGGAGGCTAGAGCGACGCTGGCGTCGGACTCGGTCTGTCTCCGATCGTCTTCTCCATAGGGCCCATTTGCGGTCCTATGTGGAGGCTGTGAGGACGGCGAGGAAGGAATTCCTCGCCGTCCTCATAGCGTCTGCGAAGTCGCGTCCAGCGGAGCTGTTTCGGGTGGTGCGGGGGCTGGTTAGTCCGGCCTCCCTCCGCCTGGATGGGGACTTGTCCCGGGCCCGCTGTGAGGAGTTTGTCATCTACTTCGCAGACAAGATCGCTCGGATTCAGGCCGATTTCGACGCTGGGTTGATAGCAGTAGGGGAAGAGCGCGGGGGGGCGGAGGGTCCGTCTGGTCCATCTTTATGGGGTGAGTTTCAGGAAGTGACGCCAGCCGATGTGGTGGATGTCCTGGGGTCTGTGAGGGCCACGTGTTGTCAACTAGATCCATGCCCGTCCTGGTTAATAAAAGCTTCCGGGGAGACGTTGGGGACGGTGCTGGCGAGGGTGGTGAATGCGTCCCTTCGGCAGGGGAGGTTGTCGCCTTGCTTAAAAGAGGCTGTGGTGCGCCCCCTGCTGAAAAAACCATCGTTGGACGTAGACGCGCTCGCCAGCTACCGACCTGTCTCTAACCTTCCCTTTTTAGGGAAGGTTATTGAGCGGGCAGTGGCGCTCCAGCTCCAGGGTCATCTAGATAATATCGGGCTCCTTGACCCGTTTCAATCTGGGTTCCGCCCCGGCTATGGCACCGAGACGGCGTTGGTGGCCTTGGTGGACGACCTCCGCCGGGAGATGGATGCGGGATGTTCGACATTTCTCATCCTGCTCGATCTCTCGGCCGCTTTTGACACCGTGGACCATGGGCTGCTGTTGAGACGACTGCGTGACCGGGGGGGTCTGGACGGGACTGTTCTTGAATGGTTCCGTTCATTCCTCTCGGGGAGGAGCCAGCGGGTGGTGTTGGGGGAGGAAACATCGAGCCCCCGCGCCTTACCGTGTGGCGTTCCGCAGGGATCGATCTTGTCTCCATTATTATTTAACATCTATATGCAGCCCTTGGGGGAGGTCGTGAGAGGGTTCGGGGTGCGATGTCACCAGTATGCTGATGATACTCAGCTGTACCTCTCGTTTTCTACCGACCCAGACCCTGCTGTCTCGGTGCTATCCCAATGTTTGGAGGCCGTGGCGGATTGGATGCGGCGGAGCAGACTGAAGCTCAACCCAGATAAGACGGAGGTGATGGTGGTGGGGAGGGCGAAGGGGGTGGTGGCCCCCCTGATTGGGGGGGTTTGCCCCCCTGTAGCTCAGCAGGTCCGGAGTCTGGGGGTCATATTGGACGCAGGCCTGCGGCTGGAGCAGCAGGTGGAGGCAGTCGCTAAGGCTGCCTTCCGCCAGCTTTATCTGGTACGTAGGCTGCGTCCGTATGTCTCTGGCCCGGACCTGGCCTCCCTCATCCATGCCTTCGTCACCTCGCGACTCGACTACTGTAACGCGCTCTACGTGGGGCTTCCCTTGTTCCTGGCCCGGAGGCTGCAGCTGGTGCAGAATGCGGCGGCCCGTCTTCTTACGGGGACGGGTCGCCGGGAGCACATTACACCGGTGCTCCGAGCGCTGCACTGGCTGCCGATAGTGTGCCGGGCCAGGTTCAAGGTCCTAGTAATGATCTATAAAGCCCTATACGGCCTTGGCCCCTCTTACCTTAGGGACCGCCTCGCCCTTCGCGCCCCGGAACGACTCCTGCGGTCTGCCGGGGGTGCCCTCCTGGAGGTCCCCCGTGTTAAGCGGGGGGCCACGATGGAGCGGGCATTCTCGGTGGTAGGGCCGCGGCTGTGGAACTCCCTTCCGGAGGAAGCTCGCCTGGCCCCAAGCCTTTTGACATTTCGGCGGAACTGTAAGACCTGGCTGTTTGCCCAGGCCTTTGGGGGGGGGGGGGGGGTGATTTTTAATCCCCCACCTGTATATTTATTTTTATACCACCCTGTTTTACTGATATGTTTTATAATTGTATTTTAAATGTTTTAAATGGTTTTTATTGTTGTTAACCGCCCCGAGCTGATGTGCAGGATGGGGCGGTATAGAAATTTACTAAATAAATAAATAAATTTACTAAATAAATATGCTGATGACACCCAATTATCTCTCTCTTTTTCATCAGACCCAGGTCCGGCAGTCTCGGTGTTTACGCGGTGTTTGTCAGCTGTGGGGGACTGGATGAGGGCAAGCTGCTTGGAGTTAAACCCCGACAAGACGGAGGTGATGGCTGTGGGGAAAGTCGGGAGAGTGATGGCCCCCATCATTGATGGGGTCTGCCCTCCCCTGGTATCTCAGGTCCGTAGTCTGGGGGTGCTCCTAGATCCCCAGCTCCACCTGGATGTTCAGGTGGCGGTTGTGGCGAAGGGTGCATTTTGCCATCTACATCTGGTATGTTGACTTAGGCCCTATGTCTTGGACTCTGACCTGGCCACGATCATCCATGCTTTAATTACCTCAAGATTAGACTACTGTAACACACTCTACATGGGGCTACCCTTGGTGATAGTCCGGAGACTTCAGCTAGTGCAGAATGTGGCAGCTCGTCTCCTGAAGGGGACAGGCCGACATGAGCACATTACTCCAGCGCGCCACTCTCTGCACTGGCTGCCAATAGTCTTCCGGGCCCAGTTCAAGGTGTTGGTTTTGACATTTAATGTCCTGAACAAACTGGGCCCCACCTACCTGCAGGACTGCCTCACCCTCTGGATCTTGGATCAGCCTCTCCAGTCGGTTGGGGGCACCCTCCTTGAGATCTTCTGGGTTTCCCGGGTGTCAACCATGAGGAGGGCATTCTTGGTGGCCGTACCGCAGCTGTGGAACTCCCTCCCATTGGAGGTCTGCCTGGTCTCCCTTCTTTCCATAGACCGTGTAAGAACTGGCTGTTCCACTGGGTCTTTGCCAAGGGAAATGGGATGGGTGCATTGGACTAGGGTGGGGTTTTATTATTGGGCTATTTTAATGTAGGGTTAAAAACATTGATTTTAATGGATTTTATTATATGTTTTAAAATGTTGTTAGAAGGCCTGAGATGCTTGGAGCAGGAGGGGGCAGTACACAAATATAATTATAAATAAATAAACAAAAAAATAAAAAACAACACTAAAGCTAAAAACAACTTACAACAGGAGGATTAAAATATCCCTCCCCACCCAAAGCCCTAACCCACTCCCCCCACCCAATCACCCATCACCCCGCAAAACGCCTGGAAGAACAGCCAGGTCTTACAACTTCTTCGAAAAGAGGGGAGATCTGGGGCCAATCAGGCCTCCACCGGCAGGGAGTTCCACAGCTGTGGTGCGGCCACTGACAATGCCCTTCCCAATGTGGCCCCACGGAAGACTAGCGGGACCTCGAGAAGGGCACCCCCTGACAAACGCAGGGGCCAATCCAGAATCCGGGGGGTGAGGCAGTCCCGCAGATAAGTAGGACCTAGGCCATTTAGGGATTTATAGGCAAGCACCAACACCTTGAATCGTGCCCAGAAAACTACTGGCAGCCAGCTCAGAGAATGAAGAACCAGCGTAATATGCTCATGGCAGCCCAATCCCACCAGGAGACGGGTCGTCGCATTCTGCACCAGTTGCAGTTTCCAAGCCATCACCATGGACAGTCCCGCGTAGAGCGCATTACAGTAGTCCAATCTAGAGGTGATGAAAGCATGGTTGATAGTAGCCAGGTCAGAGTCCGAAACAAATGGCCAAAGCTGTTGCACCAGATGTAATTGGCAAAAAGCACTCCTTGCCACAGCCTCCACCTGAACATCCAGGCAGAGTTGTGAATCAAGGAGCACCTCCAGACTCTGCACCTGGGAGACTAGTGGAGGACAGACCCCATCAATAATGGGAGCCATCATCTCTACCGTCTTACCTACCAACATCACCTCCATCTTCTCAGGATCAACCTCAGTTGATTAGCCCTCATTCAGTCCCCCACAGCCATCAAACACCAAGTAAACACCAAGAGCGCCTGGGTCTAATAAAAAACATGTGAAAAGGATCTTGGGTTGTAGTCGATCACAAACTGAACAGGAGTCAGCAGTGTGATTCAGCTGCTAAAAAGACTAATGCAATTTTAGGTTGCATTAATAGTAGCATAGTGTCCAGGTCACAAGAAGTAATAGTTTTACTCTATTCTGTGCTGGTCAGACCTCATCTGGAGTACTGTGTCCAGTTCTGGGCACCGCATTTTAAGAAGAACATTGACAAATTGGAACGAGTTCAGAGGAAAGGAACAAAGATGGTCAGGGGTCTAGAAACTAAGTTCTATGGGGAAAGGTTGAAGGAACTGGATATGTTTAGCCTGGAGAAGAGAAAACTAAGGGGAGACATGACAGCCGTCTTCAAATATCTGAAGTGTTGTCACAAAGAAGCTGGAGCAAATTTGTTCCAATGTAAAATTTATATCAAACAATATAAACCAGAAGGGAAAGGCCTGTTATGTTGATGAAAGGTGTAGAGTTACAACTACTGTGTCTGATTCTGGGAGGGGTAAGGAGAGTTTAAACTGCAGATAAGCCAGTTGGGATGGAACACTTGACAAGGAATGTTTGTGTATCAGAAGGCAGAAAAGTCCAGTCGGCAGTTATTTATTTATTTATTTATTTATTTGTATTTATTAGCTGTCCCCTCATGCCTACGGCATCTCAGAGTGGCTTACAAAACCAAAAAATACATCACTAAAATTCAATAAAAATATTAAAACCCCAACAATTTTTAAAATCTCTCAGTAACCCCCAAATTAACCCCAGCTACCCTACCCTCCCACCTCCCTCTCCGAAGGCCTGGGCGAACAGCCAGGTCTTGCAGGTTCAGAGAAAAGCCAGCAGACCTGGGGCCTGGCGGGCTTCCTCCAGGAGGGAGTTCCAAAGTCGCGGTTCGACCACCAAGAACACCCTCTCCATTGTGGCCCATCATTCTACCCGGGGAACCTGCAGAAAGGCACACCCAGAGGACTGAAGGGATCACTCTGAGGCACGGAGGGTGAGGTGGTCCTGAGGTATGAGGGGTCGAGACCGTGCAGGGATTTATAAGTCAACACCTTGAATCTGGCTCGGGGGCTATAGGCAGCCAGTGTAGAATGTGGCGCACAGGCGTTATATGCTCTCGCCGACTCGTCCCTGTAAGGAGACGGTCCGCCGCATTCTGCACCAGCTGCAGCCTCCAAACCAATATCAAGGGAAGCCCCACGTAGTGCACGTTGAAGTAGTCTAGCCTCAAGGTGATGAAGGCATGGGTGAGGATGGCCAAGTCGGGCCTGGAAATGTATGAACACAGCCTTCGCACCAGATACAACTGGCAAGAGGCGGCTTTAGCCACCGCCTGCCCCTGTCGATCCAGGTGGAGGTCCGCGTCCAAAAGCACCCCCAGACTCCAAACCTGCTGGGCTATGGGAGGATGGACCCCCCCCCATGAGGGGAGCCAGAACCCCCCTCGTCCTACCCACTACCATCACCTCCATCTTGTCAGGATTGAGCTTCAGTCTGCTCTGCCTCATCCAATCCGCCACGGCCACAAAACATTGGGAAAGTAACGAGACAGCAGAACCTGGGTCAGTTGAAAATGAGAGGTACAGCTGAGTATCATCAGCATATTGGGGACTATACACCCAGAATTGTCTCACGATCTCCCCCAAGGGCTGCATATACACATTCAATAATAGCAGAGACAGAATCGAACCCTGCGGAATGCCACAGGTCAAGGCCCGGGGGCTTGATGTTTCAGCCCCCAGCACCACCCACTGGCTTCTCTCCGAGAGGAATGAGCGGAACCATCCAAGGACAGTCCCATCCAGACCCCCCAGGTCTTGCAGCCATCGCAGCAGCAGCCCATGGTCCACTGTATCAAAAGCGGCCGAGAGATCTAGCAGGATCAAGAATGTTGAACATCCTGCATCCATCTCCTGGTGGAGATCGTCCACCAAGGCCACCAATGCTGTCTCGGTACCATAGCCGGGACAGAACCCAGACTGAAGAGGGTCAAGGAAACCAATGTTGTCCAGATGCACCTGGAACTGTATCGCCATCGCCCGTTCAATAATATTCCCTAAAAAGGGAAGATTAGAGACAGGTCGGTAGCTGGTGAGTGCGTCCACATCCAAGGATGGCTTCTTCAGCAGGGGGCACATCACAGCCTGCTTTAGACTGGGTGACAGCCTCCCCTGCCGAAGGGATGCGTCAACTACCCTCGCCATCACCGTCCCCAAAGTCTCCCTGGAGGCGTTCACCAACCAGGATGGGCATGGATCTAATTCGCAACGGGTGGCTCTAACAGATCCCAGGACATCCACCGCATCAGCTGGCATCACTTCCTGAAACTTATCCCAAGAAGGTAAACCAGACAGTGCCTCCATAACCTCATGCTCCTCAACCACTGCCTCCTACCCAGTGTCAAAGTTACTCTGGATCTGAGTGATCTTGTCTTCAAAGTAGGTGGAAAACTTCTCACAGCGGGCCTGGGACAAGTCCCCATCCAGATGGAGGGAGATTGGACTGACCAGCCCCCACACCACCCAGAACAGCTCCGCTGGACGCGACCTTGCAGACGCTATGAGGGCAGCAAAGAGCTCTTTCTTTGCTGTCCTCACAGCCTCAACATAGGACCACAAATGGACCCTATGGAGAACTCAGTCAGATTCAGAGTGAGTCCGATGCCAGTGTCGCTCTAGTCTCCTGCCCAGGGCCCCGATTCTTCCGCGGAATTTTTTTTAAATTCCGCGGGAGTCAGGGCCCAATTCTGTGCCTCGGCACAATTTGCCATGCGGGGGGGGGCTTGGCCCGCACTGGTCAAACCCTCAGGGCTTCCCAGCTGCCGGGGTTTCCCCTCCCCAGCTGCCGGGGCTTGCTTGACTCCCCCACTCCCTTTTAGAAAAGGAATTGCCCTACCAGTGATAGCAGCAGTAGCTGCTCCATCCAGCGCGCTCGTACTTCCTGGTCCCTCCCGACGGGGTCTCTCAGGGCGACGCAGCCGGATGACGTCATCCGGCTGCGTAGCCCTGAGAGGCCCCTTCGGGAGGGGCCAGGAAGTACGAGTGCGCTGGACGGAGCAGCTGTTGCTGCCATCACTGGTAAGTTAATTAATTATCTAAACGGGGAGGGGAGGCAAGCCCTGGCAACTGGGGAGGCTGGGGAGGGGAAGCCCCGAGGGTTTGTTCATTCCCCTTCCCCCGTAGAATCTCCTGCCCCACGTCCCCGCAGCACAGGCTAGAAATTCTGCGCTGGGGTAAGCGGGGCAGGAGATTCCACGGGGGGAGGGGAATTACGCGGGAAATCTGCGAATCGCAGACCCGCGTTTGGCTCGGAGCCCTGCTCCTGCCTACCTGTTTCATACACCGCAGCCCCCCAGTAAACCAAGGGGCCCTGCAGTGATGAGATGGAGGCAGGGGACGTCTCGGAGCCACCCTGTCAATGGCCTCCTCCAGCAAGATGTTGCAATATTGAACCAGCTCACCAACAGAGTGACTGTCAGCGTCTACAGTTAACTCCCTCAGAGCCTCCTGGAACCGCTGCTGTTCCATCAGCCTCCGAGGGCGGACCAACCTAACTGGTCCAATCCCCTTCTGGCTGTGATGTGCTGAGAGGCTGGCTTGTAGGAGATAATGATCCATCCATGACAAGAGTATGACCCTCACATCCCCCACTAACAGATCACCCGCCTCAAGGTCAGAGCAGAAGACCAGGTCGAGGATGTTCCCCCCCACATGGGTCAGGCAGTTGACCACCTGGGACAGGTCCATGGTTGCCATGGCAGCCATGAACTCTCGCTCCACTCCTACAAGGCTGGCGTCGGCATGGGCGCTGAAGTCCCTCAGGAGTTCAGTGCCACCTCTGAGGCCAGCTCTGCTAGACCAGCAAGGGATGCTGCCGGACAGGAAGGGGCCTGGTATACCAGCAGCACCGCGAGATTGCCCCCAGCCAAATCAAACACCACATGGAGGGCCTCAAAACCTGGAATCTCCTGAACTGGATATCTCCTAACAGGCCATTCCTCTCTAAAAACAAAAGCTACACCACCCTCTGGCCAGGGCTGGTGTTGCACTGCATACCCGGCCGGAACAAGGTCCGCTAAAACTGGACCCGCCTCCTCATCCAGCAAGGTTTCCGTGATACATGCAAGGTCCGCTGCCTCATCCAAAATCAAATCTCGAATTATCGGGGCCTTATTCACTACGGGGCTTACATTTAACAGCAGCAGCCCTTTACAGGCGGACCTTAGACCCTGCTCCTTCCTCACCCTCAGTGGGGGTGTGACTTATTGAGAGTGCAAAGTGTGATGAGGAGAGTAGAGGTGAATTAGTGGAAGTATTAATTTATTCTTATATTTTTTTCTAGTATATGCAGTTATTTCTCCTGTAAAACAATGCTGATAGCATGCTCCTCTAGTCATAATCCCCACTGTAATAAAAATATTGGATTCATGCAAATAAAGCAGGTACCAAAAAATGTAGATCCGCCTGGTCTGGGGAACTTCAGTTAAGCCAGTATCTACTAGGTGAGTTAATTATTTTTTCCATGAAATAATATGTTTTCACAACCAGTATTGAGCTCTCATGGAACCCCATGCCAGAAACCCAAGGGAAACAAGAGAGTCTTGGCAAGTGATGGCACAATTTCATGGTTCAGCTCCTGAGTTCTGCCATGCGTAGCTATACAGCTTATAGAGTACTCCCTGAGTTTCCTTTAGGTTACTTAGATCTGACTAACCACCTCTCTCTTGCCTCCTGGAGTGGGGCCATTTGTTTTTGTTCCTGAAGTGTTAGGAGAGGGATGTTCCACTCTGTTGCAGAATGGGGGGTGGGGTGGGTGAACTTTAGAGAAATGGCATGTGCCTGTTTGTATAGAAAAATACCAAAAAAATGTTGTTCTTTTGCTGGAACCCTGTTTCACATCTATTTAATTTTGTCTAATGCCTGCTGCCTCTATTAGCAAAGGGCTGTATGTTACTGTGTTTTATATTATCGCATTTAATATGTACCCAACTGGTAGGGTTGGCCTCACTATAGCTTCTCCTGAGAGATGCAAACAGTTTGATGGTTGCTACCACAAGTTGCTTTTTAGTTTCCTCCCTCTTTCTTGTACTATATAAAGTCTGCAACATACACTTCACATGGTATCTTTTATTGAACCAATCTCTGTTGGTGAGAATATGCGACTTTTGGGCCATACTTGTCTCTTCCTCAGGCAAGCAAACAGTCAGAACTATAAAGGTAGCAATATAAGTGGATATATATCTGAAACCAATTGTTTGGGATAAAGCAATTAAGAAAAAGTAATTTGTATTAAAAACATTTACATAAATACACTTTTCACTCACCGTATCTATGGGTGTTTTCAGATGTTACGGGGCCCATTGGCCCCGTACCGAAAACACCCTATCCATTCCCCGCCGGGATGACCCTGTCATGCCGTATCAGACGTGCCGGGGGATCCCGGCGGGGAATCTGGGAGGCATGGCCCCGCCCCCTCCACACGCCCCGCTGCCCGCCCTCTGGGGAGACGGGCGGGCGGCGGGGCCAATGAGGCCGCCGCGTCAGGCCGGATTCGCCACGGCCCAGGATCCTGCCGGTGATTCCGGGCCGTGGCGCCCGACCAGATGAGATGCCGGGGTTCACCCTGGCGTGGAATTGCATTCAACACGCGACAGCCTCCGGCCCCGCCGCTTCAGCCGCTCGTGTGGTGAATGTAATTCCACACCACGGTAACATCTGGGGGGAAACATCCGTTTCCCCCAACAGACGTTCCGGAATCACAGCCACCCATGGAATTGAGCGTGGTTGACTGTGATTTCGTAACGTCTGAAAATACCCTATGTTTAAATGATGTGGATACACACTGGATTAAGTGTCCACACTCACCCTGTAACTGGAGTTGCTCAGCTAAGCAACATCAAAATAAGAACATACTTTCTTTTAAATTTGCTGCCAGTTAGTTCCATGTAGAGTCCCCTACTTCTGGTACTATTTCAGAGGGTAATAATTAATAACCACTCCCTATTTACTTGTTCCACTCCACTCATGATTTTATAAACTTCTATCATATATCCCCCACTCAGTTGTCTCTTCTCCAAACTGAAGAGCCCGAACCAATCAAATCTCTCCTTGTACAGAAACTGTTCCATACCCTTTATCATTCTTGTTGCCCTTCTCTGGACCTTCTACTATCTCTTTTTTTGAGATGGGGCAACCAGAAATGCACACAATATTCAAGGTGCAGTCGCACCATAGATTTATATAAAGGCATTATGATATTTTCAGTTTTATTCTCTTCCGAATAATTCCTAATATTGTTTGCATTTTTGACCGCTGCCACACATTGAGCTGAGGATTTCAATGTATTGTACACACTGACTCCAAGACCCTTTTACTGAGTCATAACCCTTAATTTAGAACCCAGCATTGTGAACATATCATTTGGATTATTTTTCCCTATGTGCAATACTTTGCGCCTGTTAACATACAATTTCATCTGACATTTAGTTGCCCAGTCTCGCAAGATCCTTCTGCAATTCCTCACTGTCTGCTTGGGTTTTAAACTACCTTGAATAAATTTGTGTCATCTGAAAATTTGATCACCTCACTCTTTACTCCCTTTTCCTGATCATAAATGAATATATTAAACAACACCGGTCTCAGTACAGATCCCTGTATTTACCTCAGTCTGTTGCAAAAACTGGCCATTTAGTCCTAGCCTTTGTTTTCTATCCTTAAAGAAGTTGCCGATCCATGATAGGACACTGCCTCCTATCCCATTACTTTCCTCAAGAGTTTCTTGTGAGGGAGTTATCAAACGCTTTCTGAAAATCCAGATACAGTATGGGTGAAAACAGACATGACGCTATATTGGTGCTCTATGCAGGCCTGCAACATGGGGTATTTTCAGATGTGATGGGGCCAATTGACCCGGTCACGGAACCAATCCATTGATCCCCTGCCAGGGCCACCACGTCACGGCCTAACAGATGTGCCGGGGGCTCCCGGTGGGGAATCGGGGAGGGGGCAGGGCCGCGCGGTGCAACGTGAGGCCGCATGGCCACGGCCCCGCCCCCCCACGCTCCCCTGCCACCCACCCTCCGGGGAGACGGGCAGGCGCCGCGGCCAATGCAGCCGCAGCACCCGCCCAAATTGACCACAGGTCGGAATCCCTGTGGGAATTCCGGGCCGTGGCCGCCATCCTAACATGACGGCTCAGTTCATCACGGCGGGGAATCACCTTCACCACACGATCACCACCAGCCCCACTGGTTCAGCCGATCGCATGGTGAATGTGATTCCCCACCGCGATTGACCGTGGTGAACATCTGGGGGGAACATCTGTTCCCCACATCAGATGTTACACGGTCACAACCACCACAGGAAATTGACTGTGGTTGACTGTGATCTCGTAACGTCTGAAAATACCCATGCATAAATGACCACCAAGGGCGTCATGTCTGTTTTAACCCAAAAACATGTCTGTTTTCCCTTTTCCACATGCTTATCTACACCCTCGAAAAATTACAAGCAACAACTATAGACAGAATGATAAAACAACAACGACAACAATAATGCAGAGATATAGCTACATTGATTCCCAGAAGCTAGACTCTGGCATGGACTATTGAACCAGGTGCAATGATACTTCTGCAACCAATATTTTGTTTTATTTTTCTTTGATTTCCTGGATCTGGAACTCTTTGTTTTAGCCACACTTAAAGGCCCTTTTTAAATGGGCTGTGGCAGAGGGGGCAATGCGTGGGGGCGAGTACACAGTATGCATGACACTGCAGGGGCACTGCATGGGGGTGAGGGCACAGTGTGCGTGCCACTGCAGAGGCAATGCGTGGGGGCGAGGGTACACAGGCACAGACAGATTCCCCATGCATGGGGGGGTGGGGATGCATGGGTCACAGGAGCACGCACCCATGCATTTACTTGAGACACTCCCCCATGTGAACGATGAGTGTCCATGCATGCGTGCGTCTTGTGTAAAAAGGGCCACAGTGTTTGAGTGGGTGTACCTAGTGAACAAGGCACCACAGGTGCCTGCCCATCTTCTCTTGAAATGAACCTCAATGTGATCACCAAAGGCCTTAATTTTTTGTATACTTCAGTTTTTCTGTTTTTTATTGCACTTTGCTACTAGAAAGGTCTTTATCTGTTAAAGAGCATATTGATTGTTAGCCGCCTTGAGCTGCTGTGAGAAGAGGCAGGGTATAAATATTTGATAAAATAATTTTTTTTTAAATATCCTGACATCAACTAGACTGAGAAGTTCTCTCTCTTGTAAACTGTAATGTATGGGATCTTTGTTCCTGATTGGAACATCTTATACTTTTCCTTTTAAAAGTCAATACTCTGATTTTCTAAGCTTTAGTTGAAATAGCAAATAGATTCAGTTACACAAGACAAACTTATCATTTACAAAACAGGTAAGAAAGAGAAGTTCAAGTACATGTTTCTGTTGCAAGGACCAAAATATGAAAGAGTGAGAAACAACAAAGACTCAGGAAAAGAAATCTTGCAAGATGGCTTCCAGTTAAACAAAGAAATCTGGAGCATTGAACACAAGTTGATAACACGTTATCCTATATAGCATGTTCTTATATAGGCTTTCATGACACATACACCCACATTTCACATAAATTACTAATATTCAATTAATTGCCAAAGGAAAGATGTTTATAGAACATGGCAGACATCCCAACGCGGATGATGCTTATCTCACTAACTGTACCATCAACAGTCTTTGCTTACTTGACTCAAAAGGAATTTGACTTCCATTTACCATTAAATGATATAACAGGAAGGACATTTTGTCATGACAAAGAGAGTTCTTTGGTTAACCAGAACAAAGGTTTCATTTTTACTTTTCGGTCTAGAAGGTTTTGAGCAACAGTTCTGCACATATTTTATTTTCCCAGTGATACCAAGGACTGTGGCTTTTGGGGTGGGGGGAGACAGCTACTTTCATTTCACAAGTAGTCTTTAAAAACAGAAGCAAGATGGAGCAATTCCAGCTCTGTATATTACTGTCACCAATCTAGGTAGTTACTTCTGCAATGTGATAAGTAATCTATTGAAGTTGTTAATTTAATAGTTTTTGACTGATCTACATTCCAGGTATTCAGTTATTCTCATTTTGGTGACTTGAAATGTTTAACATGATTTTTATTACTGTATAAGAAAGAACAGAGACAAAGAATAAAATAATAATTTTCCACAAGGACCTACATTTCCAGGGCAATGGGCTTTTAACAATACTTCAAATGGTTTCTTTGATATCACCTCTCTGTGCCAGCTATAAATTTGTCATTTTATTTCTCAGTAAATGGCTGGTCTCATCTTGTGTTCCCAAAGCGAATACAGGTAGTATTTGGAATAGCGTCACAAAGGCTCTTTTTACACAGATGGAGGGGGGGGTTGTTTAGCCACGGTGGGTGTCCATTTACACAGACACACATACACCACCACCCACCAAGCCTCCTCCGGTTTTCCAGAGGGTTCCGTGGGACAAGATGGGTGTTGCGCGGGAGCGCACACGCACCCCCACCCATCACGCTCAGTGTTCACACGGGCAAACTGTCATGTATTTCCTATTATAAGCATATGGTTTTGGCCATCTGTGTCCAATGCATTGACAGCCAATGTACTGAACTTGTGTTTCACTGTATTAATTTGTATCCAATATATTGATTTTTAGAATCAGTCTTTATATGAATTCCTTGTACCTTGGTTCAGGCTGAGGCCTCCTCAGCGTGTGTTCCAATGAATGTTTTTAACTTCCTCAGTAAACTTTTCACCGTATCCAAGGAAACAGAAAAAAATGGCTAAGTTAGATGCATGACCAAGGGTCTTATCAGTCTTTATGGGTGATTTCAGACGTTACGTGGTCCCGATTCACCCCAGTGGATTCCCAGCGGTGGCGAGCGGGCTAACCACCACCACCACCCCCGTGGTCAAAGAAGGCCCCAAACAGACGTGACGGGACCACGGCAGGGACTCAGGCCAGCAGATCACAGGCCAGGGCAGTGCAACAGACATGATGCCGATTCCCGGCCGTGGTCAAAACACCCAGAAGGTGCCGCGTCAGCCCGTCCCGGCTGCTGCTGCTGTTGTCCCTCCACCGCCTCCAGATGCAGCACAACCGCCTCCTCCCCCGACCGCACCTCTACCACCGCCTCCTCCACCTCCTCCTCCTCCCTTGCTCTCTTGACCTCAGCTCGCCTCTCCCTTCTGCCTCACTCCATCCCGCCCCATCCCCCTGCTGCTGTGTGCCCTTTAAATCTCCCTCCACTGCCTGGGTTGATGCTGGTTGCCTGGCAGCGACACTGCGTGCTTTGTCCCCGGCTGGGAATCAGTTTGCTTGATTCCAGCCGGTGATTGCCGGGCATACATTACTTTTTTTTTGTTTCCCATTGGGAATATCTTTGACCATGCTTTCGGAGATGGTCTGGGCCAGAGGTCCGGAAGCATGGTTGATTTTGACCCCATGTGGGTATTGACTGTGGTGAACATCTGGCGGCCGCTGAACAGATGTTCAGGATGCTTTGGCCCCGCCCCAGGATTGACCGTGGTTCACTGTGGTTGACTGTGATCTCGTAACATCTGAAAATACCCTCTCCCTAAATGAGAAATGATGCCAGGCACAGCTATCTCCAAAGTGAAAGTTAGAAGACTTAGTTTTCTTCTTAGCTTGCAGCTGCCACACTGAATTGGTTAAAAAGCCTTGAGAAACTGTGTTCAATTCCCTCTGTAATCCGACAATTAATTTTGATGGAAACAACTCTGTAACCTGACCATTAACTTTGAAGGAAATTTGACCTTCTTTGTTCAGTCTCCTTACTTGCTCAGAATTAAATGAACCAATTGGAATCCTGTGTATTTCCATACTAACTGACGTCATTAGCATCTCAAACTGGCAGAGTTTGCTTTAAGAGAGAGAGACACTCCTGCTTTTTCAGATTGAAATCCTACACTATGTTGGGGTTTCTTTCTCATGGCAGATTGGGATGTAGAATCTGGTGAAGTATATTTTCTTGATATCTTTGAGCCAATTAATTAAGCATATGTTCAACTTCAGAGCTGTCTTCTTTAAAATAGAAATGTTTTTTAGATCATGTAACTTTGATTGACTATAAATACCATTCTGTGTAAGCTACTGAAATTTTCTATTTAAATTTAAGTAAACTATGCTTATTTTTTATATTCTAAAGTCTCTTGCTTCATTTATTTATAAATGTATTGTCTTTACATTACTCTGCTTTGCTAGCTTGGCATCAAAGTAAAGTGAAAACTCATTTTATACAACTTGGAAAGGGGTGGCCCTATCCAGTTAGATCTTGTCTGCTGGGAAACATAGCTCTCTTTCCTTTTGTAAGAAAAGAGGCATGCAACACGACAGAACACCGAGCAGACACCCATCCCCCCATCCTCGGACGCCCACACCCACACTTATTTTTTATTATTATTTATTAAGACACCAGCTTTCGTCATGGTCAATGAAATAACCACACCCACACCGAGCCAAGGGGGGTGCCCATATAAAAATGACTAAAGTGGTTTTTTGGTTATCATTCTCATGGCATTTCAGTATTATTCATCATAATCTTTGTAATTTCCGAGTATCCATATGGAAAGGAGGAGGAGTGTGAGAGGGGGAAATACTACAAAACCCAGATCCTGTGGGAAGGGCAGCCCATGCTGATTCACCATGAGTTGGGTACTGTACATTTGCTCTTCTATACACTGCAAACTCCATGTGGGATTTCTAGCACAGCAAACCCATCCTGGCAGCATCCATCCAAAACCAGGTTTTGTGTGAATGTGCCCAGATTGAGAAAACGCATGTCTAAGACAGACAGATACTGAATCTGTGAGCACATGAGAGAGGGAGAAAGAGACAGTGTCCATGTAGTGACTGTGAATACATTAAATTATTTATTTTATTTATTTATATCCTGCCCCTCCTGCCCTCAGGGCAGCCCAGGGCGGTGAACAACATTCAATAAAAACAATACAAAAATGTTAAAAGAATTTAAAAATGCAATATGATGGGGAACACCCCACCCCACCCCTACCCCCTGCCAAAAGCCTGATGGAACAGCCAGGTCTTACACACACGCCGAAACAGCAGGAGAGTGGGAGCCAACCGAGACTCCTCCAGGAGCGAATTCCACAGCACAGGGGCGGCCACCGAAAAAGATCTAACATCGGTGGCCACCCGCCTCACCCGGGGAACCTCCAAAAAGGCTCCCACGGTGGATTGCAGCTGTCTCTTATACACATCTAGATGTGTATAAGAGACAGGGTCCATGTAGATCTTCTGCAATAACTGTGGTGCCGAAATCGTGGCGGATGCGAGCGATCTTATCTACAAAGTACTCGATAAACTGGTCACAGCGGTCACTGGATTGCTCCAGGTCCAGGTGGAGGCAGGCAGGACTGACCAAGCCTTTCCCCACCCGGAAAAGCTCTGCTGGACAAAGAACTGCTTCTTTGCTGCCTGCATCGCCGCAGCATAGGCCTTTAAACTGCTCTTATGCTGCGATCAATCATACTGGTCATGAGTCCGGCGCCATCGGTGCTCTAACCATGTGCTCTCCGACTTCAAACACCACAGACCCTCAGTAAACCAAGGAGACCTGCAGGAGACTCGGGAGGGCAGCAGACGCCTGGGAGTCACTCTGTCAATGGTCTCGGCCAACAAGGTGTTGCAGAAGGCTACGAGATTATCGACAGAGTGGGTGTCAAGGTCCAGGGGAAACTCCCCCAGAGCATTCCAGAACCGATCCAGTTCCATAAGTCTCTGGGGTGGATCAGTCTAATAGGTCCTGCACCCTGCCGGGGGCTAACATGCGCCAGGATGCACGCCTTAAGGAGGTAATGGTCAGACCATGACAAAGGCTCTACCCCCTTAACTCCTACTAACTGACCCCCCCCTGCCTCAAGGCCGGTGCAGAAAGCCAAATCCAGTGTATGTCCCTCCTCATGTGTGGGGCCACAGATTATTTGGGACAGGCCCATGGTTGTCATGGAGGCCATAAACTCATGTACTAACTTATTGATGGCACACTAATCTTTGTTGGTGTCTAGTGTCACAGGAAAATTTAAGTCCTCAAATGAGGTCGTAAAGGCAAAAGGTTGGTGAGTTGCTGCTTCCTGGTTGTATTAAGGGACATGTGAGCTGTGCCAACCCATTTCCTGCTATCACTTACTTTTCCTTCTGAGCCAAAGCAGCTGGGTGACTGACTGGCTCCTTGCAGAGGGGCAAGGGCTTGGAAAGAGTGGCAGAGAAAGAAGTGGAGTCAAGGCTCCATCTGCTTCTCACCCCTGCCTATCTAGCTGCACAGTAATGGTTTCCCACCTACTTTGCTGCTACCAGCAATACAGGTAGCAAACACCAAGAAGTAAGAGGGCTTATGAGGACTGCTAATTTCCCAGCATAAGTGAACAGAAAGGGTCTGGGCTGGAGTAGTAAGAACCCTACCTAGTAATTTGCACTTGTGAGGTCAGGTCCATAAGCCAAGATTTTCAACATCTCCATCAGAAAGTTAGGTTTTTATACTTTTGAAAAACGTGGCCCTAGATTTCAAGTTCCAGCTCAGGTACTTTTCCTACACTATGTACTGGATTTAGCCTTCGACAGTTACATAAAATAATAGCTTAGACCTTGGTCCCAAGCCCACTATAGTAGTCAGTGGAAAGATTGTCATTGGGCCTCTTTAGACATAACATTGAATGTGTGGGAACATAAACAAATGCTTACCCGTTCTGTGTAAACATTGAAATGCTGTTTTGTCAATTCGTTGCCCCCCTTTAGCCACTGCTTAAACACCCTTGTGCTGCCTGGATTTCTTCCGGGCAGCAGATGAGTGTTTAAGTTTAGTGCAGATGGGTGTCTTGTGTTACATCTAAGCAGATGCAGGGTGTGTTTATGTTGGAAATACATTCCTTAGTTACATCTCCCCTAAGCACCTTATCCTGCTTGTTTGCTAGAAACAGCAAGAGTAGATGGCAGTCAGATCAGGGAACCCCTCCCCCATCCACTTTGTTCTACTCCTGCTAGGACCAGATTGGTTAATCTCCTCTCCTCAGGATGTTTCTTATTTCTTTGTGTCTGAGAGATATTCAGAGAGCTTCTGCTACTTCCCTCCTGAACACACCTAGTCTAGGACTTAGTAGATGTAGGGCTTTCCTATCCTACATGTATTTCTTAATAAAGCTACTTAAACTTAAGCATACTTCCTGCCTGCTTATTAATGATTAGCTACTCACACTCCTCTGTAAACTCTGCATTGGGCTAATCAATGCAATGATCTCACAGTCCTTGCATTCCAACAGTTTATGCTAAAAATGGCCAGTACTTCCTGTTTCTGGCCATAGAGTACAGCTTTTTTGTGGGAGGACATGATTTTACACTCTATCCAGTTGAACTCATTGGTTCTCCTGTGATTCTTTGCGTTTTAAGTCCCCACCCCTGCCAAGTTCAAATTTGAACTCAAACTGCTTATTCATTGCTTTTGCATCATGCTCCCAGACCGAGCACATGGGGGGGGGGGGTGCGAAGACTCTCCTGCATCACCTTCCCCCCCCCCAATTCTAAGCAGGGGAGTCTGTCACTCTGAGGGGCGGGCGGATGCAGGCACAAAGGGTTTGGAGGGAGAGATGCGAGAGGAAAGTGCAATCAGCTGGGAGAAAGATCAGCTCGCTCTACCAGGGCTGCAGGACTGGGAGTTAGTGGAAGCAGAAATGGCTTGGAGGGAGAATGTAAACAGGGAATCAGGAGGGACTCCCCTGCATCGGTTGGATCTGCCCTCCCCCAATCAGTACAATCTGCCTACATAGAAAGAGCACATTAACAGGGGCTAGGGTGTGCACACGGGAACTTTGCATGCGAGAAGGAGGCAGGAATGGAAGCGAGCAAAGGGATTTCCTGGATCCACATGAAAGACACATAGAAAGAGCATATTGACAGGGGCTAGGGAAATTATGGGGTGTGTGCACACCCATTGCAGTTAAGCACACAGACAAAATGAGGAGGGAGAGGGAAATGTTACAGCAGTTAAAATTTTTGCACCAGTGGAAAGGAAAAAAAAGGAGAGAGACTTTGATTGGATGAAATGCACTGTCAGTCAAGATTTTCTTTTCCTGTTAACACCCACTTTCTGTGGCGACATTAGTGAAACGTGATATTGACTAGCACGTCACAAATGCATGATGTAATATCATACGGGAAACTGACTGGAGGCTGCACATATATCCTTCCATTGGGAGGCAGTATTAAACACCCATTGCAAATGTGTGTAAACAGTGCAACATCACAAACACATGTTCAGAAGAGTGTTCAGAGATGGGTGACCTCAGTGGGTTTTACAGACACATTTGAGCTGTAGGAAGTTGACAGTAATGTCTGGCAAATTTGGGACACCACTGCCAGTGGTTTCAACAGGACAGTAAAGGTCAGTCATGACTCATTTTCATGAAACAGGACAAAATGAAACTATTGCCCCATAAGGAGAAAGTTTTTTTGCAGCTGCCTGTAATTATATGGTGTCAAAACTTAGTTTTTTAAACTGGGCAGTGCTAGAATGGAAAATTGGGTATTAACAAACAATATGTTAACCCACATTAGCCCACACCAAGTGGGTGTCCACACATGCCTGTTTGTTAGGTGTTTGCCCCCACCAACCAGACTCACAGTCCCTGCTAACGGCATGATCTCGGAGGATGTGGAGTCTACCATGTGGGCAAATGCAGGCTACTTTGTGCCCACTTGTCCGCATCCCATCAATTAGGTTGTGGGCAGTACCTTCGTGTGTACAGGTCCACCAGCACACCTAGAATGTCCAAAGAGCGACCACTTCCTGCCCCTCTCTCCACTCTCGCTCTCACTGACACTGCCAGTGGGGGCTGCCCACAAGTGTATGAAAGAGATGCCAGAGGCACCCGTTTATTAGTCTGGACATGCAAGACATGTGAGTGGGGGTTGCACGGACCAAACCCAAACTTCAGCAGGTTACCATATTGTTAGTTACCATCATTTCTTTAATCAGCACCTGTTGAGCTGCCCTCAGGAGTAATTGAAAACACAAACTTTTCTATGAGAATTCAGTACGTTTCTATGAAAATCTAATAACAAGTCATAACTTCCTCAAAGTTTTTTTTTTTGGGGGGGGGGGGATTCATCTTCATTTGTTCTAAAACTGCAGCCTTTAGCAAAACCAATAGCTGAGAAAAATCAACAGAAAGCCCTCTGAGTAAGTACTGATTAAAACTGAAATGAAAACGGACTTATTATAGCCAGCGATGCCATCTAGCTGCTGCACTAGCAATATGTTGTATTATTGTAAACAGTGAAGGACATTAGAAGAACAGCAATATTGCTGCAGTGTCACCAGTTACGTTTATGCTGATTGACTTTTTTAACAATAGTTTACATACTGTTTTTAAAACAACAGTTTCCATTTTCTCTTAGGTTGAAGAATTCTTCATTCTTCAAAAGAGGAATCAAGGATTCCCTTCTAATTATGTTTTATTCTACTTTGGATCCATTCAACACTTATTTGTCCTCTGTTTTTACTGCTGCACTTAGATTCTCTTGTTTCTTAATGCCAGGACTCTAGTGAGTAGGGGTGGGAATTCCGGTTCTCCCGAAAACCGATATTGCCGGTATTTGGGTGTAACGGGTTAATCCATTAAATCCGATATTTACCTGTACCGGCATACCGGATCTTTAACATTGGGCACTTTACCATTTTTTTTACATTTGCAGCCATTGAGATAAATGGCCGCAATGTAAAAAAAACCAGTAAACGCCCAACGTTAAAGATCCGGTATGCCGATACCGGTAAATCCTGTACCGGGGAGATCCGATACCAGTAAATCCAGTATCTGGTATTCTCCCCGGTGTCCCACCCCTACGTGAGAATAGGGTCCTTGATCCAAGATTCTCTGGGTTTACAAAGGCAACATCCACACCAGACTGCTCTGACGAATTAAGCATCTGTAGCCCTGTAGTCTTTGCAAAGTCTGACTCCTCTAGGCACTGACTCACATGATTGGCTGATGATGACCCAAACATGGATTGTCCAGGGATTCTATTTAAGTATCTGGCTCACAGAAAGCTGTTGTTCTGAGCAAGCATACAGCAGCCTGACCTATGAATGATCTTGCCTGCCCTCAGACCCCAGCTTTTTGACCTGTCTCCTCCCCTTCCTGCTTGCGTCCCCTTCCTGCCTGTTTCTTTTGCCTTTTTTACCCTGACTCCTTGTGCTAGACCCTACATTGGATGAACCACATGGCTGTGGACCTTTGTACTCACCCTGACTATAAGCCCTTGCTAGTCTCGATGCACTGACCATTCTCACATTGCTTGACCTTTACCTGGCTATCAGATTACACACATCACCTACCCTTTTGATTCAATGCACTGGACTCCAATTTTGAGCTTGGGCCTTAGTTCTAGCCAAGCCACAGCCCAAAGTTGGGTGCCTGACACTTATTTTTATTCTTATTCTACTTTTTCCTGTGTTCTAGATAACAGGGTCAGACGAGACCACCAAATCATCAGATCTGACCCCTGGTATATGGCATGCTGCCAGTTTCTCAGAGGCACGTCCATACAGAATATAAATATAAATACCAAAATATTTATTTATCAAAATTTATACCCCACCCTTCCCCAACGGCTCAGGGCATCTTACAGAAATAAACACTCAGAAAGAAAATGATAAAAATACAATAAAATCCCCTGAAAATATCTACCCTCACCCACAAAAGTCCACACACACACACACACACACCAACCCCTATCCCTGTCTGCCAAATTGTTTTGCCAAAAAGGAAAGTTTTGCACCGCCTCCAGAATACGCTCAGGCTCCGGTGGACTTCAGGGGGAGGGGTGGTGAGAAGCTCCATAATACTGGGACAGCAACCAAGAATGCCTCTCTGCGGGCCGTTGTTGTACAGACAAGACTGGCAAGTGGTACCTGCAAGAGGGCACTCCTGGCCAACTGCAGGGATTGCAGTGGAGCATGAAAGGAGAGGCGGTCTTTCAGATATGTGGGGTTCAAGCCATTTAGGGCTTTAAAGGTCAAAAACAGCACCTTGAGTTGTACCCAAAAAGGTATAGGAAGCCAGTATAGACTACAGAGCACAGGTGTAATGTGCTCAAGGCAACTCACCCCCAAAAGAAGCTGGACCACTGTGTTCTGCACCAGCTACAGCAGACAATAAACAGTGCATTGCCCAAAAACTATACTACAGCGTGCTACAGGTAGACAGCAGGAGAGAGGGGCCAAAGTGCACCAGTGCCAGAGGCCCCTGCAATGGCTGGGAATTCAGTCAGCAAGATATACACAAATGATTCTAGCCAGGGAGCAACACATCATGCTACAGAAGGCGGCATAAATCCCGAGCATATCCAGCCAATCTGATCCAGAGAAAAATTCCCTCCTGACCCCTAAGATGGTGAGCGGTATGAGCAAGACCCACCAGTCAAACATTTGAGATTAAATTTGCTGTAGCCTTTCATCACCAGCATCCTAACTATTATTGAAACTGACCTCCAAGTTCTTTCTTTTAACATTCCTATACCCCATTGGTTACTTTCTCCCACACTTGGTTTCTCCTGCTGAAAAATGCAGTTCTTCATTTCAGAAGACAGCCAGGAAGTCCAAGGGGTCAGCTAGCAGTGTCATGTGGAAAAAAAATGAAGGAGCTTCATCTCCAAGGGAGTTCCTGCTGTATACTTGAGAGGGAGATAAATTGCAACATTTCTTTTTGATACTCAATCTTTATTTACTGTGTCAAGGACCTGGACATTAATACTACTACTCTGGACAGTTTCAAATGAAGTTTTATATGTATCAATTAATGACGCCTCAACTAGAACTGTATGTGATTCAGAGTTGTCAATCATAGACCCATTTTAAATACATATTAGATAAACAAAAAACCTACGGTTTTACAAATTTAGTTAAGGCAAATTCATACCAAGCAAACTTTAACAAACCTAGAAATTGTGTGTTAAGGCTCCCGCCTTAACTTCCACACCATGTAAGCAGTAAAGATGTTGTATGACTTCGCATACTGTGCTCGCTTACAACTTAGGCTCCATGCACCCACACTTTGCCTTGGTCTTTCAGCTCCAGTCCTCTTCCTTTGCAGGTTGGGGGCAACACTAAAGCT